>VZRV01010761.1:755710-884661 GCA_013398115.1 Falcunculus frontatus | reverse complement strand
GCTTCGCTCCGCGCCGCGCCCGCCCCGCGCTGCCGCTCCCCCGCTCCGCGGACGGCCTCGGCACCCCCCCTTCCTCCCCCGCCCGCGGGGAGCGGACTCTGCCCGCCCATTGGCTGCGCGCGTCACGTGGGCAAAGGCTCGCGGCGCGTCACCGCGCGGGCGGGGCTGGCGGCGCCCCCAACCCCCGACGGCTGCCCCGGCGGCTCCGGCGCTCTCCTCAGGACTCCGGGGCTCACCCGGCGGGATTGGGGTTCTTTACACGGGTCTGGCGCTCACCCGGCGGCTCCCCCTCTCCTCCGAGAGACGTCTCAGGGTGCCCCCGCAGGCTGAGCGGGGACAGCGGGGAGGGCTGAGGTGTCCTCAGGGCCCCGAGCCTCCGGCAGGCTCTTTCTCAGCCGATGGCAGCCCGTGGGAAGCGAGGGGTCCCTGCGCGCTCTCCCTCAGCCGCTCTTGAGCGAGGGGCACGGGCTCCGCCGTGGGCGTCCGGGCGCCCGTCACTGGGGAGCGGAAACGTTAAGGGGGAAGGGGGGGGGGAGAAAGAGAGCTAAAACAATATTGGGCATACCTGAAGTTTGCTGGCCTTCTCGTCCAAATCCAGTGTGTCCATCATCATTTTGAGGTCTTCAATACGCGTTTGCAGTATGTGGCTGAGGAAGGTGAGCTTTGCGAAGTTGCAGCCTGGTTTTGTAACGATATCTTGATTGCTTTTGAAAGCCTGAGTGCAGTTGTGTATGTTTTCATGATGCCCACCTGTACTAGAGATAGTTTTTTTCAAACAAATCGCTTTTTAATCTCCCAAAACCAGAATGCAAAAATTAGGTCGATCTTAGACAAAAGAAGAAATGTACAAATACTCCATCTGGAAAATTTACAAACTGTATTTCTCACATGGTCAGATTAAGCCACAAATTACTGTTAGCTGAGGAAAAAGTGCAGCAGACATTAGCACTCATAATAGCACCAAGACATAAAGTATTTTAAATTTAGATTGGACGTACTTGTTAAATTCTAATTGTGTTGTGCTGCTAAAGGATAGAAAAATTACAACATAATAAATGGAGCATAAAAGTGAAATTTATCTAATTCCTTACCCAGCCTATGAGTATCAAATCTAGCACAAGAAAGCAGATATGCTCTCATTTTTATGAAATGAGATTCTGATAAAAACTTGCGTCTGATGGGATAGTATCTAATGTTAGATACTTGTATCAGCTTGTATCCACTATATTTGAACACTGCTTTTGCTGTAGCAAAAAGAACAAAGAAACTTTCCCTTTTCCAGGCACTGCAAAGAAATTTACCGACCGTGGAGTGCTATTCATTTTACTTCAGTTCCCTTCCTTTCCTGTTTCTTAAGTGCTAGGAAACAAATTATGTCTGCCTCTTACCCTTTCTCTCATCTTCTCTGGTTTGAGAGTTTAGAAATAAGGCGCAGTTACCACTATTGCACCTCTGCGAAGAGCCAGTCACGAATGAGTTGCTGCTAACAAATGACATTTCTGACTAACAGAATAACATGGATTTTGGACATCCTAAGAGACAGCAAAGGAAAGATATTTACCTCTATGTGTAGTCCAGAGTTTGATCAGTGTGTGAAAGGGTTTGTATAGCTGAGGCTAAACTCAAGAGCTTCCACTTCTTTGTTAGGTTTCAGTTTCGTAGAAGCTTAAACTACTCTTAATTCCCAGCTGTTGTGCTCCTATCTCCCTCCCCTGCACCGATGCTGGTACTGTGAAGCTTAAACCTGTTTGCAGAATTGATCAGGTTGAAAGCTGTCCTCCCAAAGTGATACTGTGGTGTGTTGGTTTGATTTTGGTTTGGAGTTTGTTGTTTTGGGGTTTTTTTTTTGCCTTGAACTGGCACACCACCACCTGCTTCTGTAAACACTAGCATTGGCTGAAGGAAGGGGGTGGAAATATGTGGTGGGGGCGGGATGTGACCTCAACAGCCTAGATTTAGATCAGTTTAAGCAGCTTAATGAGTTTCTCATTGGCTCTTGGCCTCTTTTGTGCTGCTGGTGCTCATAGTTTTTCCAAATAATGGAAAAATTCTGGCATTTTCGTTCTTACCCAAGTACTTCTGAATAGGAGCAGCAAAAATTGTCTGTCCTTATTTTGCAGTTAGTTGGGAAACCTTGAATCAATATGTTGAACTGAATACAGGTTCAAAGGATGGCACTGACTCAGTTAACATTTATGAGGTTTTCTTTGTGACCACAGATGTAGAAACTCTTGTGAAAACTCGATTCCCCCTCACCTCACTTCTCTGCGGAGTCTAATTCACCAGCAACAGAAAGCAATTGTGTTTTTCAGGGCCTGCTCTATTACATGAAATAGTCAGTGGGTGGAGGAGGTTTACAAGAAAAATAGTTCCATCTGTATGCTCTAGTGTCCTCATAAAACGTGAGACTAAGATAAGTGGCTTACATGATGAAATCTTACTTTTACTACAATGGTATGTCACTGTGGGCCTAATTATTCTGCTACAGAGTAGGAATAACTATGTAAATAAGGTGATGTAATTTGAGTGTGAGTATGACTATATTAATATTTGCATTAACTTCTGAACTTTTTATGCAAACTAGGTGTTTTCAAAAACTAGAACATTCACACTGATTAGGTTATCTCTATAATTAGAATGTCAAAAACTAATGCATGTAGCATAGTTTGCAATTTGCATTTTTTACTGTTCTGATCAAATTCTCTAAATTTGCAAGAGTTAAATCACCAAATAATGTCAAGTATTGTGTAAAACACCTGGATAATATTTAATAGCTTGAAAGTGGGCCAAGTGTCCTGTGTGAAAAGGGAATATTTACACAGTTAGTACTTTTCAGCTGTATTGGATATTCTCTTCTGTTTGATTGCTTTTCATTTGTTTTTGTTGCTTGTTTTTTAATCCCTTTACAGTGGTTGAGTAGTCATGTTCTGGCTCTGAGTTTACTGAACAGATCACTGTCACTGTGATAGGAATAACCTCTTCCATCCCCAGTTGTATGACTTTATTGCTTCCCATGCACTCTCTTTGGTTTAATTGCTTGGTATGCCAGTTCAGCTTGTTAAAATGGCAGAAAACTAACTGAGCAGTGGTGGCAGGAGACAATAAGACCTTTTGCTAGGAAGCTGTTAATTTGGCTCAGCTGAAACTATGCAACTTGTGGACAAGGTTTTAGCAGCCAGTAAACTGTCATCATTATACATAATTGTCAAACTTTGTCAGGCTGTTTCTCAAAACATCTCTTCATTGGCTGATGCAGATCTTTGTTGTCTGGTGCACTGTGTCAGCTGTAAAGAGAGAACTGAAACCTGAAGCACCAATGGCAGTAAAGAGGCTGAAATAGATGGGTTGAAATAAAACCAGGTTTTTTTTTTCTCTTGCTTGTACAGGCCAAAATACTACTTAAGGTAACTTTTCTGGCAAGAATAGTGAAACTGCCAGATTATGTCTGAAGGAACTAACTGAGGGAACAAACGACTTAATCAGCACCTGCAATAGGTTCTGCTTCTATGCAATCTAACATCAAAAGCTGCAAAACCAGTATACTCTACAAAAAAGCTTGAACATCTTTCAGGAACTTTCTCTACAGGTGTGGATTCATTCTGCTTACCCTGAATCACATTAAATAATTCTTGTGCTGTTCTCAATCTAAATTTTAAGGGTTTAATTCTCCTCAATTATTTTAAAGTCCATTAGTGTTGGATACCCTGCCGTCACAATCTGCAGCATTGTAAAAGTTACAAAACAGTTTATTCACAGCTGTATAAAAGTCAGACTCTTTTAAGGTAATTAGTAACAGGTCAAACTTGGAACTTCATGCATGTAAACAACATGATATTTTAGCCCTGTGTGTGACCACATAGTTACAAATGGCAATTATTGGCATCACTTAACACAGAACCAGAGATGCACATTCGGAATCATTATTAGTCATATGTATGTGTAATAGCATCAGTACTGGATGCCTTCTATCTGTAATATTACTCTGCATTTTTGTAAAATTTGGACTAATGAAAAATGAAAAAAATGTTCATGAATTATTAATTATGCTATCTGAATCTTAGCTTTAAGAATTTTCCATGACTGTGGAACTATTACATTGAAATACAGATTTCTTTAGGTTTTGTCTGCTCTCAATCCTTTTCACTCTCTTCCTTGCCTCTAAGTTTAGAAACAATTGATAAAGCTTCATTTGAATGTAGTGAATAATATTATCAGTTATTTAGGCAATTATAGCATTATAGAAAATGCTTGCTAGGAGATTTTTCCCTCTTAAAAAAAATTCAGGACTCTCTTTCCTTCAGGTAAGTAGTGAAACTCATGTTAACACTCTTTTCAGTAAGCTCCCAGAGGCTTATTGGTAAAACCAGAAGTCAGCTTGCTTGTCTTGTATTGGAGAGCAGCAGGAGATGCTCCATGAGAGGGAAAGAGCTGGGAGCAGAGCATGGCTACAGCAAAGGCAGGCCTCTCTTACAAGGGCATCGACCCAGTAGGGTCAGGATGGTGATAGTAAAAGTCTGAGACAAGGCAAGGCAAGAATTCAGGGATCCACCCAAAAATGAGACAAGACTTCCTATAACACAGATCGGAGCCAAGGAGGCAAGGCTGGACAGACGTCTACTTATAACATAGGGTTAAGGTTCATCCAGGAGACCAGGGCCAGAGAGAATGGCAAACCTGCAATGTACGTGTGAGATCCACCTGAGAAGTTCAGTTAATAAATCATGTTTGAAGGAGACATGGCTGGATACAAATACAGCTCTGACAAAGTGGGCCAGGTTTGGATTCCCAGGCCAGAATTTAAATAGAGCTTCTGGACCACTTGGAAATGTGGTCACGTATGACTGGTAACAGGCCTGGTGTTAGATGTTGTCAGTAGCTGTTGTCCATATTAATTAACACATGGATTCTTGATTTCTTTTTGGGTCAACTTAATTTTAAAATGAACATGAAAACGTAAATAATGAGAATGGAAGACTCACGGAGAATGTTACTAAGGCATTGCACTGGTTGTAACTGGGATAGAGTTACATTTCTTCCTAGTAGCTTCTATGGGGCTAGAAGTGCTTTGGATTTGTGGTGGAAACAGTACTAATAACATAGTGTTTTTGTTATTGCTGAGCAGCGATTACACAACCTCAAGGACTTTTCTCCTCCTCACACTGCCCCACCAATGAGGAGGCTGGGAGTACACAAGAGGTTGGGAGGGGACACAACTGGGACAGTGACCCCAGCTGACCCATGGGATATTCCATACTGTATGATATCTTGCTCAGCAGTAAAACTGGATGGAGGTGTGCAGAGGTTGGCTGGGGCTGGCACTACTTGGGGACTGGCTGGGCATCAGTTGGCTGGTGGTGAGCAATTGTTTTGGGATATTTTTAATCTTCTTTTCTTCTTTGTGTATTTTATTTATTATTAAATTGTCTTTTTCTCAACCTATGAAATTTCCCACTTTTACCCTTTTGATTCTCACTGCTATTGCACCTGGGGTAAGTGAGCAAAAAGCTTTGTGATGCTGAGCTGCCTACTGGGGTTAAACCATGACAGGCAACTATACAGAGGTTCAGAAATATTCTGGACAAATAATATATCACAAAAATATCTTATAATACCTAATGATAGTTAAAGCAGTTTTATCTGCTTGTGGCCACAGTTACCACAGTGGTTATTAAGTATTAAAATGACCTACATGGGGGAATTCGGATGATGATCAAAGTAACAGACAGGCTATTAAGCCGGATGAACCATTTGTCTTACCAGAATGCCAATTCCTATGAGAAGTGCCTGCATTTGTGTGCTGATACCCAAATTCCAGAGAGATGGGAATTACAAAAATAGTAACATTAAAACACTTCGTACAAATCGCTTGATGTTCTTCTGCCTCAGTGAAGCAAATAAAAAGATTTAAAAGGAAGACTTTGCTGTATGTCATGTAGTTGAATCTTTTCATGAAAAAGATCTCAAAGAGGTGCTACTCTGTCTGTGACATGTATAAATTAGGATGTCTGCTTTCACATTTCCACTGTTTTTGTGGGGTTTTTTTGTCTTTATAATGAGTTAAGAGTTACTGAAAATATGATATAATAATCTGTTTAAAATTTATTGTCCGTGCCTATCATTTAGGAGGTAGAAGGCACATCTTTATTTTTGATAGTTCATCTCTTTTTCATGTCCAAATTGAGTATTTTTATGGTGTGTTTTGGTGCAATTTTTAGCAGTCTTTGTTCATTCCAGGATTTTGCTGCATTAAGTAAAATGTTCCCATACATGTACTAGCATTCCTTCTTCCCACACGATATCAAAGGAAGGATTAATTTTGTATCAGATGAGTGAGACTAGTAACATAAAGGTGACTGCAGCTAAAACTCCTACATTTTCATTTTTATCATATTTAAGTTGGTATTTATAGAATGAACGAAGAGATCCAATTAATTGTACCTCCTGTTGATGCCATACAAGATTTTCTCCTTCAACACTTCATACTTTTTTTCTGCCTTTTTTAGGATTTGTCATAGCTAATATAGCTGTATATTTTTATCTCAGTGTGGGAAGAGTTGAAAGACACACTCAGAAGGCGTACTCAGGACTTAACCGTGCAAGTACCATGAGTTTGTGGACTCATGAGGGTCCGTGTCTGCGTATGCTCAGAAGTGCCCGTCTTCTGAGATGATGCATAGGCTGGATTTCTGTTTTTCGGGAGCAATCCGTGCTTCCTTGTCAGAATGCGAGGAGTAGCTTCCACCAGCAGAGCTTTTGGCTTGCTCCCCCTAGGGCAGGCTGCCTGCCGCTGCACCGAGCAGGCTCTGCAGGGATCCTACAGAGTTCCGCAGGCCTTCCACAGCCTCTCTGCATGCACCACACAGATATCGCTCCTCTGCTATGCTCATATCCTGCGATCAGGCCGGTTCTTACTGTGTACTTTAAGAAGGATAAAATTTGGGTTTAAATATCATTGCCTGAGTCTACATTGAAACCCCTCAGTATCAAGCAGCCTTACCAGGTCTGTTTTGGTTGTCAGGGTGATTCCTGCAGTCAGGGTTCCCTATCTTCAAAAGCTGTGATTGTCTAGAGGCCTCTGCCAGACCGATTCCCTCTTGGCACTTTAAAGTCTATCTTCGCATATGAGACATCTGAACAATTTTGAAAGGTTCTTTAATAACAAAACTCTTTTTTGTTTGCCCAAGATAAAAGGAGAAATGCTTGCAGCACACCACTTCTCTCCTACTATATCATGTTATCAGAGAGATGTTACGGGGTCATGCCAGGCAAAAGGCTTGCAAAGATGATGTTGGAGGATTGGACCAAGTGTAGAGAGATTTTGTACTCAAACCATTTCCTAGAGCTATCTAGTTACTGAATGGCTTCTAGAATTTTTCTCAGAGGAAGCCTTGTTATTTTGATTCAGAGAGTATTCCAGGAATAATCAAACATGTGCACAGAGTGAATGCTAATGAAGATGACCTTGGAACGAAACAGGCAGTAATTCAAACTGATAGTGCAGGTGTACTCAAAATCTCCTTATGTATTGTGATGGAAGCCTTGGCCTCTAATTCAGCTGGAGATTCTACTGGCTGGTAAAAATCCTGAGTCACAGAATCATAGAATGTGTTGGGTTGGAAGGGACCCCAGTGGGTCATCTTGTCCAACCTCCCTGCTCAGGCAAGGTCGTCCTAGAGCACATTGCATAGAGCTGCATCTGGATGGTTCTTGAGTATTTCCAGTGAGGGAGACTCCACAGCTTCTCCAGACAATCTGTTCCAATGCCCGGTCACTGCACAGTAGAGAAGTTCTTCCTCATGTTCAGGTGGAACTTGCTGGGCATCAGTTTCTGCCTGTTGCCTCTTGTCCTATTGCTCAGCACCACCGAGTAGAGCTTGGCTGCATCCTCTTGCCACCCTCCATTCAGATACTTGTAGACACTGATGAGGCCCCCTCTCAGTTGTCTTCTCCCCAGTCTGAACAGGCCCAGCTACCTCAGCCCTTTCCTCATAAGAGAGACACTCCAGTCCCTTAATCACCTTTGTAGCCCTCCAGCTGGACCCACTCTGGGAGCTCCGTGTCTGTCTTGTACTGAGGAATTCATAATTCTAAATTCAGTTTTTCAATATAAGAGTTATTAAGAATTAATCAACTTTGTCAAACTGGAATGTTTTTGCTTAGTCACATCTTAGAAGGTGTCAGCTCCATTTTTACTAAAGGTTTAAAAAAATCGGATACTCTGAAAGAATTTAGACAGAGCAATTAAACGTTGGCAAAGCTTATAAGAATTTCAAACCACAATCTTACAATAGGAAGTGTTAGACCAACTTAACTGCAGATTTCTCTTCCATCTGTATTTATATCATGCTGTGTACCAACTATCTGGTATGCCTGTACAGATTTTGCCCCAACATTAAATTTGCTTGCATCTTGTGTTCAGTATTTATTTCAAAAATTTTGCATAGATATGAGTTGTATTCGCATTCTATCATCATTTGTTAGGTATGTTAGAATTTCTTTTGAACACCAGGAAGTTGATAAGAAGTATTGGGTAGACAATTACAAAGAAGTCATAAAACAAGGCCTTTGACACAGATTTTTTGCCTGCATGCATTCCACAGAACCATGACACATAATCTTTATACTTGATGCATTCCCTTCAGACAGCTTAATTTTTGTTTTAACTTTATGCTCCTTTTTTGCTGTCCACAGTTTTTTGCTGTCCGTGAAAATGGCATGTATTGATGTCAGCACAGCTGATTAATCACAACTCTTGTCCTGGAAGAGTTTAGTTTCCCAAACCACGTCTGGTCTCCAGCATGCTGTTATGTTCTCTGCTTTTACTTTTATTACTATTCTCATGTATTTAATTTTGACTTTATCTGGAGACTCTTGGCTCATACATTTCTTGGCTGTTTAGAGAAGTATTCCATATACATGTAACAAGATGGTTCAAGAACCAATTGTGAAAGCTGTTCTTCTCTTCCTTTCACTGGGGCTACCAAGGTAATTTTATGGGCAGCCCTTTGCATGTCTCGTGTTCTCTAATTTATAGACTAAATGCCCATTTCTAATTTCTTTATGTACTCCTTTATTTTGTTTCAAAGAAAGAAATAGCAGGCATTTGAACTAAAGCTATCTGCTTTTCAATATAAATTGAAATGAAAAGTCCCTGTTGTTAGCAGAGAAAAGAAGCAGATTGGTAAGTGCCGGTTCATAATTCCCATGGCACTTTTCATTTAAAGCTTCTTTCATATATGTAAGGAGGATAATGGTAAAAAGGTAAATAAAATGTGTTCAGAAACGAGATAAGACATGTAAGATATATAAATAAAGGTTTCTTTACATAAATTTATATAAGAATCCTACTCATCACCCTAAGTTAATTAGATTTTTTTCTGGCTCTACCAACTTGGATTTGAATTTTAGTTCTGCTAAGTATGTCAAAGCATTTTAATATTTATCTAGAATGTCAGAAACTAGATGAACTAATGCCTAACCTTTTAGGATTTTTAAAAAATTTACTTGTATTATGGAACCAACCAGAAGTTTTAATTCAAGGCTGAAGTATTATAGCATTTTGTATGAAATACTAGTAGGGAAATGTCCTTTTCACAGAAAGATCATTTTGCTATGTACTTTCCAAACAGTATGCTTCATATACAGTATTATTTAACTAATGCTGAATTAGCTATATGCATAAGTTGTGGCCTTGAAGCCAGAATGAGATGAAAGTGACCAAAAGCTGAGCAACTAAAAAGTAAAATTTATTAAGGATACATTAGTTAAGGGATGCAAAGTCTCACTAGTCACTCACAGGAAAGTTCAAGCTCTGATGGTGCTTTTCCAGCCTGCTTAGCAGTGTCTAGGTCAGCGTTGCTTGGCCTGAAAAAATAAAGTTCATCACCTGATGCTGCCCCTTGCACTCCTTTGCATGTTGTTGGCTGCTGAAGATGGTCTGGTGTCAACTGGCCTGAGAGGCTCATGTGGGCTTGAGTGAACATTGGATACATATGGTGCAGCATGTACATTCAGGAGCCTCCTAGCCAACTTCTTGATTATTCTGTAAATGTTACAGAGGAAGTGGAATTTTGATAGATGGCAGATTCAGATGCTTTGTGTTTAAAAGGTCTTTTTATGGGCTAACATTAATTACCGCCAGTAAACACTGATGGCTAATAAAAATGTCTTAGAAAAAGCCTGAGGGAATACTCTGTGAGCGCAGCAAAGGACTGGGGTTTGAATGATCTGGATTCTATTCTTAATTTGACCATTAATTTGCAGTGGGATTTTGGCAAATTAATATCTGTGTTTCTGTTTCTTTTTCATATCTTTTTTCTCTCTTGTCTATCTTTATGGCAATTTGTCTCTCCAGTGCCTAGAATAAGAAGGGAGGCAATCTGGACTGTGATTCTAATAACAGTGATAACAAGTAGCTTTAAATACAAATGGAGTTTCAATTTTTCTACTGAGGTATGGTTGTAATAGGTTTTTATATGTATACAGAGATACAGATTTAAATTACGTGTTCAGCCGTCATTAACCTAAGGGATTTAATCCTGTCAGAGAGCAGTCTTTAACATCTGTCTTCATGTTCTGTACTGAGCTGAAAGAAGATAAACCTTGAAGATAATGTCCATGGATGCCAAGGAGGTAACAAAGCTGTATTTTTAACAATTCTGACTCAGCAACTCTATGACCTACTGCTACATGTCTGCAACAACTTTACATGTATAATTCCCTTTCAGTCCTGATATAGTTCCAAAAATATTCTCATTAAAAAACATTTCATATAATACTGACCTTATGTTTGAAATTGACTGATTAATTATGTTTGAGATGTATTGCTAGGCTTCCTCCAAATATACCCTGATGGTAATTTTCCTTTTCACAAGAAGAGTGCTTCTACATTATGACTAATTTTCCTATCAGATTCCAGGTGATGAAGGCAGCCTTTGAGTCTGTATTGAAATCCTCCAAATTTCAGTTGGATTCCCCGAAAACGTAAGTGTCGTTCTGTTCAGTAAACATGAAAATAACCTCTAATAAATTCAAAGTTCATGGAGACCACTGAACATGGTGAGTTTTGTTGAGAACAATAGATACCAGGCTTCCTGCAGAAGGGAGTTACAATCACTTGATTCTATCAATTTACTAATTATTTTTTTGGCAGTACAGATGTTTTGCATCCATACTGTATGTTTGTATCCATACTGAACAATTTGTGCCTTGAGTGTGCAAAAGAAGAGCACATCATGTCCTTCATGCAAAACTTTGTGAAAGCAAGTCTGTCTCATTACACTAATTTTTTCCCCATTCATCTCAGGTTGTTTTTTTGTTCTTGTTGTCTTTTTGTTTGTTTGTTTTTGTGTTTAAAAGTTAGTCTAGTAATTGAAAAAAAACACCTGATGGACACTAATGGAAACTGACCACTGAGTCCATTGTCCCACCTGCACCTGGCTTTCAAAATTGTTTCGATGGGCTGACCCTTTACACCTAAAAGGATAATCAAATCTCCTGGCCTACTCAACCCTGCGTTTGAAAATAACATGCCAGCTTTGTTAACCAGATTGCACAGGAAAAGCAGAGTCTCTAGACTGAGACCGGCTATTATGTATTTGCTATTGAATGCCTGTCAAATAATACCTTTCAGTTACAACCCACACGAGGCAGACCTGACGCAGATAGTTGGAGATGAAAAGCTGTATATCCTATTACCAGTCACTTGAGGTGTTCAGTGGCCATCTGCTGATTGGAGAAGAAAACATCATTAATAATGTATTTGTGCATTGTGCTCTGGCTTTTCTGTTGCTATTAGTTCTTCCAGCATGAGCTACATCAGCATTATTCACCTTCTGAGCTCCAGCATCTCCTTAGTAGCCATGGCAAGTTTTTTCATATTTTCTGACTTAGGGGATAAAAGGAATTAAAGCATATGAACATGAAATTAGAATTGATTCATGAATATGAGTTTGCTTACTCTTTTCATAAGACTCTATATGACAGTCTTAAGTTTTATCACTGTTTCAAAATAGTTTTCCAAAAGAGGGAGTCTGGGCAAAGAAGAGTAACTTGTATAATAGTTTGTTGTAACTAAAACAACTAACCTAGTACTTGATAATATTAATCACTTAATGCTATGGAACAAGTAATGTAATGCTTTGGACTTAAGAAGCTGAATGCTGACATAGATTGGTGCAGCTCTGTCAAAGTCAGTGCTAGAAAAATAGCCAGAAATATCTAGAGAATTTTGTTTGTTTTGAACACAGTTTTAACGTTTTTAATTAACAGTTTCACCAGCACAATACAATTATTGCATTAGAACTTAAGCCATTCAAACCCATAATTTACACTCTTATCATTTGGAGGAGTTGTTTTGTTTTTAAATTGCTGAACAATGTGATTTGAAAAGTCATCAGATTAAAGCCTGTGGCCAAAACAAGACTGTATTAGTTGTTAAGTTTTTAATGTCTATGAAAGTCTTGCTTTTTTCTAAGTATTGATCTTTTTTTCTTTAGAAAGGGTGGTTTGTATATACTTAGAAAATAGTTGTGCACTTGAGAGAAAATGGCATGCAGGTTTCATCCTTGATCCAAGACATTTGCAAAATGGAAGTTCTTTTTAGCCTATTATTTTTTGAAATTAATTTTAATATCAAATATTATGACTGGCCAAAACCATCACAGGGCTTGGCTGTTAACCTCTGCTACAGATCTCTGTAGCTTTCATGCCTTTATGGCTTCAAGGTTGTATTACTGTAGTACACAGGGATGGAGGATCTATAGCTATGGCAACCAGTGCCTGGTAGGTAACTGACAGCACGAATTACAGCATCTCTAAGGATTTGCTGCAGACTGGTCTCCCTGCTGGTCTGACTGGTCATTTTGGTTTTGACCTTCAGGACAAGGACCAGCATCAAGGCCTTTTCTGTTCCTGGTATTCATCCTTCTGTAAGAAACTCTAAAGAAGTTACGTGGATAAACAGGTACAAATGGGTCTTAAACTGGTTTAGATGGGGATTTTCTTGCAGTCATATTTATTGTTATTCTTCAAGTGGGACAAATTGTGTTTCGTTTTTGCTAGTATCAGTATTGATACACCTACTGTACCACTTTGACCACTATAAATAGCTCATTCAGCAGGGTATTTTTCACAGCCTTGGTTGATGCACTGGTTTGATGAAATTCCTGAAGTCAAACTCAGCTTCAGATATACCTCTTATATTAAAGATGAGATGGGTATTAAGGTGAGATATGAAACATTTTTTTTTTTTATTATTTAGGTTAGGCAAAAAGTGTCTGAATTAGAAAAGCCAGTTGCAACTCTGACATTAAAAATCCGGGTCTTCCACAGTTACTGACAACTGGAGAACTTTTCATAGCAGTTTCACAAAAGCCAAGAGATTGGAAGGGGAAACATGAGAGAAAATAATTTCTTAATATCTCTGCAAGTTGCTGATTAAATTTTGAGAAAAATTATACTGATGTCCCTGGATAATGTGTGAGTGGTCATGATCCAGGACCTGAAATTCAGTTTCAGGTCTCCTTGCCCAAAAAACCCCACTTAATGCTGATTAAAATATTTCATAGATCAGAGTTTAGTATCTTTGTTAACAATGTATTTGGACTTCTTTCGTATGAAAGCTGTTGGCCATTTCTGTAAAGATCATTTGCCAGCAGTTATATACTCACAGTTGCTTAATCACGGACATTTAAAACCAAAACTGAATGTGCCTGAACACTTATACCTGCAGCCAAATATCTTGTTACTGCAGATATAATAGTATTATATAATAGTAACAACAATGATTTAATTGAGCAACCCAGGACACATGTTCTGACATTATAAGCAATTAAATAGCTGTTGCAAATGTTTCAAAGAAAATGAAATTAATTTGTTAGAAAATGAGAACTGCAACTTAAAACAAGTTTCAGCAGTCATAGCCAAAAAACCTGAACTCTTATCTGAATGAAGCAGTTCGTAATATAGAAGATCTGATAGATGTGGTGGATTTCTTTAGAATTAACAGATCACACACAGAATTTTATTGCTTAAATATCGTCTGCAAACAGTAAAGGGTAAAGCTTGATTATTAACATATATTAATACAAAAGTTTACTTAAATGGGAGTAAAATACGTTTATGAAAACAACCACACTAAGGTGATTTTATCTGTAGAAATACAGTGCATAAAGAAGTTCACAGGAAAAATCCCTGTTAAATGTTTTTGGAGTTTGCTGTGTTCAAAATTACTCAAATTTGCTTCATTTTAAATTAAGATGACCTAATAAAATTATAATCCTAACTGAATTTAAATAACTCTATTAGAAAGAAGAATGCTTCAGTTGTGGAGTGACAAAGCTGAAGCATTTGGGTTCTTTTGTTTTTAGTAACTACTATTTACTTTTTCTAGTGACTGGCTTTGGTACTGTGAAAAAAACTTTCAGACATTGTTAGTGGAGTTTCCAAGATTGGAGGTTGTCCAATATTACTGATGAACTGATAGCTAAGAAAAGAGGAGGGAATTATTTACATGGTCATTTTTGCACCAGAGCATAGAGAAAGTGTGCTAAGTATGTGTTTACAATGGAAAGAACCCCATCAAGAATGGGGATGGATTTTTCTTAATTATTAATATCTTTTGTATATACCTAGTTCAGATCCCTTTTCCTAAAAATGTCATACTACTGTTGCTAATAACACGAGTGGACCTGTCAGATGCAGTACCATTTTCCCAGTTTGTATAGATTTTAGTAAGATTGCAAATTACTACAGATTTTTGTCTTACAACAGTTTAGGATCATACAAGAATTACAAATATGTAGGAAAGGTGGAATATGCCTGAAGAGATAATCCATGATTACCTATTGCTCTTGTCAGTTTTTTTCTCCTAAATAATCTATGACAAGCACCTTTAAATTTACCGAAAAACCTTTGGTAAAGAAGGTTTTACAGCCTTCTTAGTGGGTCTACTGCTTGGCAGAATGATCACAATATATATTTTAATTCTTCTCAATGTAGTATTTAACTAATATTTTCTGTGCTTCTTCCAGTCCTCCTTCTAGTGAATTCATTGAGCAATAAATGATAATATTTTTATAACTACCTTTTTCATGTATAAAGAGAATTAAAGTTCTGTGCTCTCAGATTCTTCATCTCTCTCATAGGTTGCATTTTCTAAGCCTCATGTACTGTTATTTTTCTTCTCTAAATACTAACAATTGCTAACCCCAGGGACTTTTAAATTAAAACGATACAAAATAACTCAGTAAATACACACCTTACTTTAGGAATTGTCATGTTAGTAATGTAAACTGTGAGCACTTAATAAACATTAAGAAAAAATGCTCCCTGGTTCTGAAGAGTGTGGCGTTCAGCCTGTGAAATAATGTCATAAGGTCATCACAGGTCTAAATGAGTTGACTGTGTTCCACTGTAGATTCCCATTGCTGAAAACAAGTATGTAAAATGTATCCTGGCCCTCTCCATAGAAGAATACTCTCCACATCATCACCAGACTAAAGTTAGGTTTTCATTTTTTTCTCCCAGAAATTAGAATTCCTGTTTTGAACATGGAGAAACTTACAGATGTAGTGCGTCAGGTAGAACTACGGGGGATGACCGAGACAGTATCTCCTTTCCCTTCTTATTCCTGATGACAGCAATTCATTATGGCTTTTTATCTGATACAGCCTATTCCTAAAACTTGCACAGGTTTTTTTCCTAAGTGAGGTCTGCATGTTTTAATTGAAATCTGCAGCTGATTTTTCTCTGCTTTGCTGAAGTGCAGGTGTAAGTAATGTATTACAGGAGTGAATTTCTGATTCCCTGTTACTGCCATAAATGAGTATTCCTGAGCTTGGGCTGATCTGGCTCCTAGTTCTCAGAACATTGTCAGTCAATTTTCAAGTCTGATACCTGTAACTCTCACAAATATCAAGTACCACTACAAAAAAATTCAGTTACCTGCTTTATGTCAGACCCCTACACCATGACCGTGTCCTTCCAAGAGATTCCCAGGTAGCACACTCAGCCTGAGGTGCATTAATCCCATTTACTCGAAAACAAATAACATATTAAATATTACTAAGATTACATATTAAATTTACTAAGTATAAAGCAATTATATAACCATAAACAATTATTCCGTGTGATTTTTCTCTCTAATTTTTATTAAAAAAAAAAGGCTTCAGGGTTTTTCGGGTAAAAAAAAAATTCCTTTATTGAAATATAATTTTTTTTCTGGCTTTAGAAAACAAGCAACTTGAACTTTACAGTGCGTTCGTGTACTTAGCGTACTTAACGTGTGTGCATAGTCATATGACAACACTATCCTCTAGTGGCAGAATTTGTTAACACAAGGCTCCAGCTACATCAGTGGGAACTGGTTTATGCATGTTGAAAAGATGGTGTGTTGTCGTTGTTATCCACAAATTCAGAGTTTTGATTTACATAACACAATGAGGAGCAATTAACTGAACGCTGCATAAAATGCGATGATAATAAGTGCTCCAACCACCAGCATCAGCCACACTTCATATATTTTATGTGACAATCAGGATACATGTATATACATGTATATGATTTCTTGTGATTTTCCAGACTGTTGAACTTACGTAATTGTATTCTGCTATGGTCGCTTTTTCCTAAGTATGGTGTTTAACCTGGTTGACCACCAGCTGGTTTTTAGTCTCCTCTTGAACTCTGCTGTTAAAAATCTAACTCTCATGGTGAGAGTGTCTCCAGATACTGTTATCCACAATTATATAAAATAGTCTTAATTTATTTTTTTTGGTTGAAAAATTCAAAAATCAAGCATATGGCTTAAGTAAAAACAAGGAAAGGAAAAATTTGGTGTAAAAGAACAAACTCTGAGACTTCAATGCATCAGTTTTTTAAACTTACCCACTGAAAGGGCTGGTCTAGACTAAAAGGGTATTTGCTTACTGTGAGTATAGATAGTACAAAAAATTAAATTATTTCTCACTCATCTTCTAAAAGTGTTCCTTCTCTGGAAGTTTGGAAATTTATCTATGTTAAAAATCCTATGTAATCTTTTTTTGTGGGTTTTTTGGTTGCTGTGGGTTTTTTTTGTGTGTGTATGTGCGTTTGTGTTGTTTGGGGTTTGGTGTGGGTTTTTTTGTTTTTCTTTTAGGTTTTTTTTTTTTTAGTATTCTGACACATTTTGCAGAAATTTTATCTAAATATTTTGTAGGGTATTTTGGGACTAAAGAGGTTTTGTTGCTTCCCATTCATGCATGCCCCACATAAATACAAGGCCAAGTGCAAGCAGGAAACAGAGAAGACCCAGTTAAAGACACAACTTTAGATTTTGGTATGGAGTGATTACTCCAAGCGAGGAGCAGAACAGATGGGAATGAATGTGTTCATGTTTCCACTGTTCTGATTTTGCTTTCAAAACCATTTGACACACAGCCAGCTCACTTGTGTATCAGGTCCAGTTACAGGACCCCATACCTGGCTTAACAATGCTTTCATTTTTCTTCTCCACACCCAGATTTAGCAGACATGTCTTAGGAGGTGGCATTATACCTTTTAAATGTTACCATTTAATGCCCCATAAAATATAAACACTGGATACTAAAGGGCTTCTGCTGGCATTGATATACATTATATCATTCATAAAACTTGTTTTTTATAAATTAATTTTTAAATTCACAGGTATATTTGTTCCTATTGCGCCAAGTTGTTTTTCAGTTCTGTACGAAGAATTAAAAGTAAATATTTTCTTAATTTCCATGTGAATTGTCCTTAAAAAACAAGCAAAAATAAGAACATAAAAACGCAGTATTCTTTTCCTCAGCAGTCAATTTATATTGCAAAATTTTTGCACTGCTTTTTTTTTTCTTCTTCTCTGAGGTCTGTACTTGGACCAAAGGAAATACTTGATTTGGACAGCTCACGTGCACAGAGAGAAGTTATTGTCTCGTTGCCTTTGTTCCACAGTGCTCTCAAGCAGTGTTTGCTATAGTCAGAATGCAGTGGTAAACTGCAATATGAAAATATCAAATTTGCAACAAAATAATTGTAGCCATGGAACAATAACTGGTCAAGAAACAATTCTCTTGAATGAGGCAATAACTATTTTTAACGCGTCAATAAGAACTATTAGTACTATAAGTAGTGCACCACTAAGGGTCAGATGTAACTATGCAATGAACGCTGTTATTTTAAAAACATCATGCAAAGAGTTCAGATGTTACAACACTTGAAAGATCTTACTCAGGGGCATATGTTGAGTTATGGATCCTTTTGCTTCTGACTAATGAGTTTAATTCCAGTTCACACTGCTAGTGACAAAATAATGTATACTGTCAGATAATAACACTGTATTTCATGAATTAACCGTTTGTGTCCAGTCCCCAAAAATACAGTTTACATCGCAGATTGGCCAATGTCAGAAAGCACCAACCAGTGATCTTGTTGGCAATGTTTGAATCTCCAGTGAAGATTGACTTGTCTTTTTTACCTCTAGCTCTTCACTGAGAGTTGGGCATTGCCAATGTGAAATACAGAGAAGTCACAGAATTTCTGCCTCTGCTATGTGTGTTCTGCAGATAAATAAAGAAATGAAAAGTTATTTCAGGAAGAAATAATACCCAGATATCCTGGGAGAAAGGCTTTAGAGGATTTGTGAAAGGGAACTGTGTGTTTGTGACAGGCTGTGATCTGTTTATATGAAGACAGGTCCTACATCACAGGGGACCAAAATAATGTTCTTTATCTCTTGAGCTGTGTAAAAATAATCCTATGATGTAGAAAGAGTAAAACAATTTTATTTAAGTTCCACATTCTCTTCAATAAGTCCGTACCACCAGGTGAATCTATCTCCTGTTTTTACTTCCACTTGCCTAACTCTCTTAAATTCTGTATTTCTTGTTCCCATGTGTCTAGAACTAATAACTTAAGGGCATAAGAAAATGGAGTTTTAGTATTATATGGGTTATTATGTGTTTTAGTGTTCCTGTTGGCTAAACACAAATTAATTTGATATTATGATTCTGAAAATTGCATACACTTGATGACTGTGTTTTTTGAAATATTGTTATCTTCTGTGTATATTTTTTCCCTTTTAAAATTTTCTTGTGAAAAAGATACTGTGTTTATGTAATAAGAAATACAATAAAACCAAATGTTAATTATCATTTGCAGTGTCACGTGTTCATAATTGCAAGAATCTCACCTTAAATACAAATGTAGGAATTTAGAAATTATTCTGAAACATTTGGAAACATTATATTTGGCTATGAAGTCTCATGGTTTATTGTTTTGGATTCCAGTGCAGAGTTTTCTCAGTGTTTCATTGAAGTATAGAATAGACGTTAGAAGGGCTCTGTAATAAACACAGACTTTCTTATCCAATACCCTATTTTCAGATGTGTCTTGACTGCTAGCTCTGCAGAACCGAATTAGCAGGGCAGACAACACAGGAAGAGTAGCTCCTTGGTTATCCAAAGCTCCTTGAATAATATCCTTCTCAGTTGACCTATAACACGGTTCATTTTATCTGCTCCTTTGAAATTCATGCTGCTTGCTGATTTGCACAAAAAGAGAGTCCAATAATGGCAGAGTGTTCACTTCTGTTAGAAATCTGTGAAGAAATATATGGATACGAGAAAGGCCTCAGCAGGGAATTTCTTTAGCCTTTGCAACATTGTGTGAAAGCTCTGTCGTTCCCATGTAAAGAATTTAAAACAATGTTACAGTTTTGTAAACTTCTACACCTGCAGTTTGTCAAGGATTGTTACGGTTTTAACTAGAAAAACATCTAGAGTCGGATGGTTCAGAACTTGGCCAATCACCTCGAGGGGTGGATGGCCAAGGGACCAATTACTTTATGCCATTCAACACGCTTCTGCGTATTAACGTATAAAAGCTGTTCAATTTTCCATTAAACTTCCTTACCTTACTTTGGATCATCTTTGGTGCTTGGTCTGTGTCGTTCTTTACCCATTCAGGGTGCTACAGCGACAGAAATAGAGGAAATAAAATCATCACGTGTATTTCTGACAGCTCGATGAAGAGCTACAATGTCATGTGCAGGTAATAGTTGCACAACAACGATCTGGAGAATGTGAACTTGCAGTCTGGCACAGTTGTACTCTGTTTCCAGTAATAACCACATGAAACAGCCCCCGTTATGGTGTAATGACATACTGTATGCAGTGCTTAGAATATTAGATCTTTCATATGGCGAATGTGTCACTTTACAGATGGCTTAACTGAATTTGGTTCATTAGGGCAGGTGTCCTTCAGTAAATGAGGGTATTATCTTGCCCTGAATAGGGCAGCACAGAGTCATATGGCTAAGAAATGGTGCAGGCAAAATATCTGTGTTTTTCTGGAGTTTGACTAAAAGCATAAGAAAGAATAATTCAGCATATAACAGAGGACAGGATAAATAAATACACCAAAGGGATTGACTTTGATTTGCAGAGTCTGTTTTTCACTGCAATTTCAATTGTACCAGTGTGAAGTATACCTTCTCTTTCTCTCCACTGACACTATCCCATACATCTGGAAGCAATCAGTCTTAAACAAAGGGCCCTGAGATTTCAAGTTAGAGAAAGCAGACCAACTGTATGTGGCAGAGCTATGACAAAAAATCTGAAAGTCTGTCTTCACTGATTTTCGTTGCTGTAATTTAGATTTGATGCAAAACTTTTTAAGTATCAGTTCACTCTTATGGGTATAGCTGCCCAAGCTAAATATCTGGAAAGTATTAAGAATTACTTTTTAATACAAATTGAATAGACAGATCCTATAAGCATGTGTTGAGAATTTATTTGATTTGAATAGGCTACATAAGAGCCTAAAGCACAATGAATGTAGCTGTAAAGTAGATTTTACACTACAGAACTACGTAGAGCAAAATCCTTTGTTCAGTCAGGTTCTGCATCAACTGATTAATCTTTCTAGAATAAAAAAACCTTGTGATTTCCCATAATGTGAAGTCAGAAAAAGAATGTGTTTACTAAAAAAAGCTATTTTACTACTAAATACTTTATATGATGGTATATTTTTTGTATGACTTTGTGAGCTATCATTTTTGAAAATTAAATTGTTTTCAATGTACAGATTTGTGTGATTTATGAGGAAAAAATACCACATTATTTTTTCACTTTGAAGACTTTCAAACAAATGTCTCTAGATATGGTATAAATCAGAATTTGGCTTGTGAAAGGCAAAGCTCCTCCTGGGATTCAATACAGACCTAGGCTACAGGCAGGTATATGCTGATAGAGATTTTAAATCTTATATGAGGAAAAGACAAGTTGACTGGGGATGTTGAAAAAGAAGCTATGTCCTTCTCATTTTTTAATAATATTACATACTGACAGTAGTGTAAAACAGCAAAACTACTAAATTGTTACCAAGTAGAACAGAAGGCCAAAATATGGCCACTTAAAAAATTAGTTGTTCTATTTGTTGAGCTGGGACTATAAGAATAAGGGAATAAATACTCACAGTTGTGAAAATCATTCATTATCTCACTCTGGGAACCATTTCCTATTAAATTTAATGCCATATGTCTTAAACTGAGAACCTTTAGAAAAGAGGAGTTGTTTCTTCAACTTGAAAATGGCACCATTTCAAGGTGCATATTTTTTTACTGGCTTTCTCTGAAATAGAAGTTGCTGAGTACAGAAGTGAATGAAGAACATGGTGCTAAAGTCATCAACATATTGGTTTGTGATGGGAGATCATATTTCTATATTTGAATAAGTTAACAAATGAAACTGATATGAAACAAGAACAAATTTCTAAATTAAGCAAGAGTTCTAAATGTTTTGTTCAAAATATTGTGTAACAAAAGTACTACCAGACAGAGGAGTCACACAGCTTTTCCAGGGAGTGCCTATTTCTGTATTTCGGCAGGTCTCTCCTGGGAAACAGTGCTACAAAAATTGCTGGTAATGGAGTGTGACAGGACTAAGTGATTTAAGAATAAGAAGCATTTTGCCTAAATCAAATACTGCTGTAGTATTGTTATAATAATCTAAAATAACATTAATTCTTAAATTTTTCTGAGCAATTACATCACTTCCTGTTTTCTTCAGGACAGAATACCCATTCTTCATTGATATTATCCTTAAAAATCAATCATTAAATCCCACATGCTTCTTTACAGTTTGAGAACAAAAACTTATGAATAGAGGAATTAGCAACATTAGTCAAATAGTACTTTTATTTAACTAAATACTAATCTTTTATGCTGTGTGGTTTTTTTTATTGTTTAATTAGCTAATGAAACAAATTCATGGCTTCTAATATATTGTACAACAGTTAAAAAAATCCTATGGGACTCCGCATTCTAACCATTTTTTCAGTAGATGTCTGTTGTTTATAATACCACTTTTCAAAACAATTTACTGCTCAAAGGAAAAAGTTAAGTAGGTACTTTGAGAGATTTCATGCAAGAAGTTCATTACTGATCACGTTTCTTTTGAGGAATGAAGAACATGGCTCCGTAATATTATTTTGTGTGTTAATCACAACACACTTCAGTTACTTCATTACCTTCCAAACAGTTTCCTATGCCTGGACCCACCTACTGTGAAATTATTTTACCCCTAAGAGTGTCTCAGATAATTTTCTTGCCTAATAAATATTTTTAGCACCTTACATTCTGTTCTTTAAAAGTATCAGAGAGGGTGAGCTACTAAGCCAAATTCCCCTCAGGATTTGAGAATGTGACTCTGTAATCTTGTGTAAAGAGGCATTAACAATATTAGTCACAGTACTCTGCTTTTTCCGTATTCCTGACTAGTCCGTGATGTGGCTGTTCTTTCGCAACCAGAATTCTCATTGACATTAACTGATTTATCAAATCATTCTAAAAGAGAATTGAGATTTGTAAAATAGTACTCCTGCTGCTAACAGGAACTGCATATTTTGTTGTTATTTACTAGTGCATATGAGTTGCACTAAAAACTTCAGAATTTCGAGTCGACAATATTTTGTGGTAGGAGATGCCTGGGTGGGGACCAAGGGTAAGATTTTATGTTTCTGGGCTTCACTATGGTAAATAACCAAATTTATATGTAAGCGCTGCCTGCGTAAGAATTGTATGATAAAACTGCTGAAGGATGATCCAAAATATGTTAATGATAATGGGCCGAGTTTTTTTAGCAAAGGACCAGCAGGGAGAACCTTAGAACTTTCAGATTCTAAATTCAGTTTTACATCAGCCCTTGCAGCGTTATGGAAAGAGGACCAGTCAAATTCCTCACCTGAGTTATGATCCACATGAGGCAGTCCACCAGCTGGAATTGTTTGCTCCTGTTCTGTGCTTGCTTTCCAATTCATAGAATCATGGAATGGTTTAGTTTGGAAGGGACCTTAAAAGTCATCTAGCTACTAGCTTAGATTGTAGGAAATGGATCACAAAATGTGCCCCCAAAGGCGTCTGAGAGTAACTGACTTATACAAGGAAATGTTTAATGGCATGTCTGTTCCTTTCAGTTTTATCAGCGGAAGAAAAACACCTGGATGAGGAGCCCAAGATGTGGTTCTTACAGTGCTTTTTTCACCCTTTCGTTCTCTTTTTTTTGTTATTGTGAATTTTGGGTACAAAATTCACAAAAACAAATGAAGTCTGCAAATGAAGAATCAGGTGCTTTTTAGAGTATGGTACAACTTCCATTTTTCTTGAATGTTCGTATTTGAACTTCCCTTAATATTTATTTGACTGCTTATACATTTTCTTAATTTGTTTTAGTCAATTTAACGTAATGGTAAATACATAGGGTTGGGTTTTTTCCTGAATTGCTTCTTTGTTCCTTGACTTCCTTACTGATTTCAGTCGAAGATAAAAATTGATTTTATATCACAAGAAGAATTCTGAAAACCGTGTGGTATCAAGAATGAGGCAAATGATGAATTATATAGATATTTACTATAAAAAATAGTTAAATTTATTAAAAATGTGGAGACCTAATATCCTTATGCATTTAGGCTATGTGTTCCTGTGAATTATGTAACATTATGGAGCGTGTTCAAGATTGAAGTATTTTTATTTTTTTGTAATCCTTTTGGATTAATTTTTTTGTGTCTGTTTGAGTGTGAAAATAGCCTTTAGTTTGGGAACCAATTACATTTAAATGCTCCAAAGCTAGGGGCAGAATGGGATTAATCAATAATTAATTTACATAGTATAGGTTAAAAAGTGTGTTTGTATCAAGCTGAATCAATTGCATGTTTTGAGATCAGTAATAGTGCAACAATATCAAATTTGAGAAGACAGTGGTCAGCATTTTTTAGTATTCCTACTACTGATTCATAGGAAGGAATGAACTGTGGCATATGTTAAAATGCAATTCCTACATGGGATAAGAATGATAAATTTTGATTGAAAAGAACCATTAGACCACTCAGCTTTACTATTTGCTTCCAAAGGTATTGGTGGCTCCAAAACTCTTTAGTGAACTTCGTTCATATCTGTCTTTTAAGTCTTTTAAAACAGATTGTAGAATTCTGTCTCTTAAAATGTACTTAAAAATAGAAAATCGTTGTAATATATAAGACAGACTTTGGGAAACTGGTGTTTCTACAGGGTATTGCAACTCATCTTTTTATTTTAGTTCATTTTCTGGACTGTATTTAATGTGATATAATGTTATGTTGTGATGTCATCCAACATCTGTAATGTATGATCTGGCGTGCACACCATAACTTTTTCTGAAAAGCATACAGGAGTTATCTACTGTATCTTACTAACATAAAAGTACATCCTGATTTATGAATGCATTAATCCTACTAATGCAGTAGATATGGGTTATAGTGCAAATAACAATAGTGGGGACTGCTGCTAAGCAATTTCTAGTGCCAATTTTTCCAAAAAGGAAATTATTCTATGAATGGAGTTCTTAAAATATTGAATTTATACATTAATATGTGGGTAATGTTCTCATTTTCTCACTGAGAATTTATTTGCTGATAAACTATCTCATGAGACTTGTTTAATAAGGAGTCTGCAAGTTGTACGCAGAAATTTTAATTTATTTAGTGCCAATAATCTAAGAATGTGTAAGCACATAAAAAGTATTAATATAGTAAACATCTGATTACTCTGATAAGAATATTACATCTCTCGCAGATGAACAAGAGGGGGCCTGGAAAGGAGATGTGATGGTCAAACACTAAAAAGAAGATCTGTTAAAGAAGTTGGGATGTGTTAAGCTGAGTGCCAGCACAGCAGGTGTGCTCTTCCCTGTCTTGCTAGCTGCTTTCTTTCCATAGCTACTAATGGACTTGTGGAAAGATATGAAAACTCAATTCATATTTCATTTACTTGGAAACATAACACAAAGTGATTATACTCATGTAGACAGCAAAAAACTCAGAAGTTTTAAACAGTCAATGTCTCTCAAACAGAGGACAACTTTTTCTTCCTTTTACCTAGCTTCTTGAAATTAGGAACTTTCTTGTTAAAAAGCCAATAATTAAAAACCCTTCATGCAGTGCTGTTTCCACAATTCAGATTCCAATCAGATAAACTTCCACCCTGACTCTTCTAAAACTTTGTGGGAAATGTATTGATTACTTATGTTAATAACAGAAATTTTAGGGAATTGATAAGCTAAATGTCTACATAGTTAAATGCGGTATGACCTCTAAGAATAAAGTCCAAAACATTTGAACTCATATTTGCAAGCTTAGGTGCTAAAATGTGATTCCTTAACAGCTTTGTAGGCTCACAACCGGTCAAGTTGCGGCCTATCTTCCAAAATGTTCAAGTCACTTTTGTTTTGGTATCTAAACATGTATTTAAAAATGCAGCCTCTGGGCACTAGTGGCTGATCTGTAAGAAATTTTAATAGTTCATTTGATGATCCATAAACGAAGTCCAGAAGACTCATGACTTTTTAAAGTACTCATCACCACTCATTTTGTAAAACTGGAGTGCATAAACGAATGAATTCTGCTATGGTGTCTGCGAGGTCCTGGATACAGACGTGCACCCTAAGTGACTGTCAGAACAAGTTCTAGATGTATATCATTCCTCTTTCCCGCTAATCTAATGCTGTCATTTGTGTTGAATGAGAACCTAAAGATACGGGCAGAAAGTTTTTAGTTTAGACAGTTTACCAGTCTGAATAAAATTAGAGTAACTGGCTGACAAGATAAACTCTAATCCACATTTTAGGATCACGAGCAATGAGAATTCAGTCCTGATGTTTTAAAAAATAAATAGATGTTTCCTTACAGACTACAATGGAACAATATCTCAGGGAAAAATTATGTATTTACTAAAGAATTTCCCAACCTTGCAAATTCAAGTGAGAATTTTATTGTCTTGGTTTTCAGAATTATCTTAGTTTCTAAAATTAATGATATAGAATCTAGAAACTACACTTAGTAACTTGGGGATTGATGCTGTATGGGAGTTCAAGGAAAGATGGCAGTAGGCATCAGTGGGGTGTGGACAGTATTTGTTGTTGCAGAGGAACACCGTTAGTAGAACTGGCAAAAACAGAACTAAGCAAGCCCAAGGGGTCAAATAAGGACAAAGGGCCTCATTCTGCAAAGTGCTGAGCATATTTTGAAGTGCTGCCCTTAACTCCTGTTGACTCCTGTATGCAAGGAGAGTGGATTGAAAGAACGTGTGTCTGTGCATGTGTGTGGAATCAAAGAACCTTATTTGAACCTGTTTTTGGGTTATAGCCAAGTACTTTAAGTCAAGACGATAGTCAGATGCCTGGGCCATGGAGTTACTTAAAGCAAAAGAAAAAAAAGGAGTATAGCTGCTTTGGTTTTGATCTTGCTCATGTGATAAAAGTTCCAATAGCTTTCGATCCTCCTGGCAGGTCCGAAGACCTTTTCTCATTATATTTATATAAACGTTAATAACTATTTCAGTATTATTAATGATGGCAAGACTTGAACTCATTAAAGGTGGGAAATTTGTGGGATTAATTTGCTCCAGCATCTATTTGCCAAGAGAGCATTTTCCCAGCATTATTCTTTCTCCATATATATTAACTTTGTAATTGTGGATCAAAGCCTACTCAGCTTTGGATGTATTAAGTGAATCTTACTGAAATAGAAACTCAGAAAGGCATTTTCTGCCAAAAAATGTAAGTGGAGAAGTCACGATTGAGTTCAGCTTATTAAATCTGTTTACTCAGTGTGCCTAAGTAATATTGGAATTTAAAAGAAAAAATAAAACATGGGTATGCTTGGGCTGTGGGACATGGCAAGAAGTATATTTTAGAAAAAGTAGTCCTGGGATATAGGTTTGAGAAACATCAACAATACAGAGCAATAAACAAGACCTCATAAATATGTTGCCTGGAATAAAATGTGGCTTTATGAGATGAAAATTATTCAGGAATTGTGAAAAACCAGAACTTTAAAGGCTTGTACTTTGTGTTCATCTGATTACAAGAATTCCATCTGGTCCTGTATCCCGTCTCTGAAAATTGCTGATACATTTGTGCTTTCAAAAGAAGGTGTAAAAATGCACAGGAAACTACTGTGGCTGGCATTTTCCTGAACTCTAATTGCTAATCTGATTCAACTTTAAGTAGCTCTTTCCATAAAAATAAATATAATAATAATGATAACAATAATTGTAAGCATCTGCTCTATTTGTATTATTTTCATATGAATATTTACATATAAATTCTTGACCTCATTTTACTTCATGCAATTTAGAATATCAGGTCAGTCACATGAAATGAAACTAAAGGTTGATCTAGCTTAATATTGCTTCTCGCTTTGTGAGGATTTTGTTGGTGACCCTTATTATCTGCAGAGCAACAAAAACCAGATTATTATTCTCTGTTAGCCTCTTTAATTGCATTAATGACTTTAGTTATCCCAACATTAATATTAGTAATCTTTGCTTTCAATCTTCTGGATATTTTTAAGTGAAATGTCTTGCTGTGTTCTGTTTTTCTTTTTGTAGAAACATAGAATCATTAGGGTTGGAAAACACTACTAAGGTCATCAAGTCCAAACATTAACATAACACTGCCAGGTCCACCACTAAGCCATGTCCCTAAGCACCACATCTACATGGTTTTTGTACACTTCCAGGGATGATGATTTCACCACTTCCCTGGACAGTCTGTTCCCATGCTTGACCACCCTTTCTGTGAAGAAATTTTTCCTAATATCCAATGTAAACATCCCCTGGCGCAACTTTAAGCCATTTCCTCTTGTCCTATTACATGTTGCCTGGGAGAAGAGAGTGACCTGCACCTCACTACAACCTCATTTTAGGCAGTTGTAGAGAGCAATAAGGTCTCCCCAAGAGCCTTCTCCTCTCCAGGCTAAACACCCCCAGCTCCCTCAGCTGCTCCTCACAGGACTTGTGCTCCCGACCCTTCACCAGCTCCATTGCCCTTCTCTGGATGTGCTCCAGCCCCTCAGTGGTCTTCCTGAATTGAGGGGCCCAAAACTGGGCATAGCACTCGAGGTGTGGCCTCACCAGTGCTGAGTACAAGGGGACAATCACTGCCCTCGTCCTGCTGACCACACTGTTGCAGGCCTGGATGCCTTCGGCCTTGGCCGCCTGAGCACATGCTGGCTCATGTTCAGCTGCTGCCAACCAGCACCCCCAGGTCCTTTTCTGCCGGGGAGCTTTCCAGCCACTCTTTCCCCTGCCTGTAGCACTGCAGAGATTGTTGTGACCCAAGGGCAGGACCTGGCACTTTGCGTTATTGACCCTCACACCATTGGCTTCAGCCCATTGATCCAACCTGTCCAGAACCCTCTGCAGAGCCCTCCTGGCCTCCAGCAGATCATGCTACTGCCCAGCTTGGTGTCATCAACAAACTGACTGAGGGTGCCCTTGATCCCCTTATCAGATCATTGATAAAGTTATTAAACAGGACTGGCCCCAGCACTGATCCCTGGGGAACACCACTGGTGACTGGTCACCAGCTGAATGTAAATCCAGTCATCACCATTCTCTGGGCTCAGCCATCCGGCCAGTTTATTACCCAGTGGACAGAGCACCGATCCAGGCCCTGAGCAGCCATGTGAAACTGTTCCATACTTTTCTTTGTCTTTGATACTCTTTCTACAGTTTTATAGACACTATAGTATTTTAGAAGTTAAAACTATAGTTCTGTAGGGTCTTTTTTTTCTGAGACGGAATGTCAAAACTGCATACTTTGTAGATGTTGGGAACATGATAGTTTTATATTGTTTCAGAATTATTTATATTTCTTTCCTAGTAGTTTGTATTGTGTGCCTTTTTGAATCCTGGTACATATTGAACTGCTATTTTCAAAGAATTATCCATAATTACTCCTCTTAAGACCACCCTTCACTATGATAATTTTAAGGGATTATATTTTTTATATGATTTCACCTTATGTATTATGTTACCTTTGCTGATTTTATGCAACCATGATCCATGTTAAGAACATGAGAATTATTGCCCTAGGTTAAACTAAATGTTACCCTAGGTCAGTTCCCTGCCTTCTCCACTGGCTAAAATAAAATGCTGTTGGAAGAAAAAGTGTTTGAATAGGGCAATCATGTATTGTTACTTTGTCAGAATATTCTCCCCACCTCCAGCAGTTTGCAGCTCAGGACATTCCAAAGCCAGAGATACTGTCTTAGTAGTTAATGAATTTTACTTCCTGTGCTCAGTACGGCATAATTCTGCAAATGCTAGCAGTAAGTTTTAGATTTGACTGTCTTGACTAATTTTTGTCATCAATAATGCTTCCTCCTATTCTGCCCCTATACTATTAGACTTAATTGAAGTAATAAAGCCAATTAGTGTTCATCAAACTTCTAAGTTGGTGTAGAACCTCAATTAATTTGTCATTCCACACTTTTTTTTTGTCATATCTAATGTAGTTTATGTTTTTTCCAGCCTTTTCTTCACTCTGAAACGGTTTAATTTCTTACTTTGACTAGTTTGGCTACTATTTTTTTTCACAGAAGGTAGAAAACCCTTATTTGAGGAAGAGATTAATGGAATTTGAGGCATCCTTTGACTGTTTAAGCCAAAGCATGCTGCTGCCTAAGCTGTGGAAATACGAAGGTATTCCAAATGCATTCTCTACCAGCTGTAACTGTTTAAGTAATTCACTATTTTTTGAGGAGTTATGATATGAATAGGGATAAAGGTGGAAAGATCTGATAAGTGTTTTGATTTAAAATGTTTTTGCTTAACCCTTTATTATGTTCACATGGTATTTTTGCAATAAATACTGCATTTAAGCAATTGGTCTTTGACTAATGATCTACCTGAAAATATGACTCTCTCATCTAGTGTTACATGGAGAATTAGATCCTGCATTGTTTAAAGTAACAACTCTCTGCTTTGACCTTGTTTTAAGGAGCAGGACCTTGGACACCCATGTGCAGCTGGACACATTGAAGGATAAAAGGTTTTCTGGGGTGGTTTTTTTGTGTGATCAAGTACAGAGATAAACACTGTAACTCTATTTATGTTTTCAGGGCTATTGCTATTTCAATTTTAAGGGTGATATTGTGCGCAACAAGAATGTGTGTCGTTACTCCTTTGAACAACTTCATATTTTAGGCATGGTATGTTAGTTGTGGCTTAAGGAAAGAACAGACGTTCAGTTTACCTTGTGGGAAGGGGATTCTTCTGGTATTTCCCTAATATTGGATAATCTCTTTGATGAGGAACAGTCCCCAAATTTCTGTTCTCCCTCTAAGTCTGGCACCTGCCCTAAGTCTGTATTTATTTGAAGAAACAGGCCCCCAAAAATGCCTTGCATATTTAGCACTTCTGTTTCCATTTACTGCCTGATCAAAATTTTCAGAGACTGTACTCCTTCTTCAAAGGTTATTGTTGCTGGGGAAAAAAAATCAAGTCCTTGATATGCCCTCTGGTCTTAAACAGTATCTGTTCTCAAGCCACAAGTTCTTGAAATTGGTCCATATTTGCTATTACAATGGGTTTGCTACATCACAGGCACTCAAGATCCAAACTTCCGTCCTTGTGGTGTTAGTAGAGGTGTGCTGTTGGTCTTTCCTCGCTGCTCATCATATGGCATATCAGGAAGTTCTCTTGCTGAAAGGGAATTATTTGCAGACCTTTTGCAATTAGTAGATTTGCTTCTTCTGAACTGAGGATTTAGTCCAAAGCCTCGTTTCTTCTGTGCAGAACATGCAAAGGTTAAGTTGCACGACCAAGCCTACATGTGGGATTACCTTTGTTTTCTCAGTTGGGGCCATATTTCTCAGGGGTTTTCTTTTTGCTGGTTGTTCAAGATGCAAATACTGTGCAAAAGGCAGCTAGACTTTGAGGTTTTCTTCTCAGAAGTTAAGAAAGCTTTTGTATTTTCATCTTCTCGCTGATCACTAAAAGAAGAGCTCATGCCAGAGAGTCCAAATTCTCCATGTCACTACCCAGTGGTATGTGTGTGTTTTACTCTGAGGCTGTCTGCTTCTTGAACTGGCTTATGTGGATCAACTTCCTCTCTCCTCAGTCTAAGTGGGCTTGCTTATTTCTCAACATCATTGCAGTGTTGGCTGCTGAACTATTTGGCTTTGTTTTCTAGACACAGATTCAAATGGCTTCTTCTCTGTCTTCTTTTGTCCTAATACTTTCTTCTCTATTTTTAATGAAGGCCAGATGGTCTCTCAGCCACGACATCAATCCTGACTGTTCTTGATATGGCAGACATAGGTCCCCATTCTATTGTCTTACCTATTTGTCAGGGGTGATTTACATAGTTACAGAATGCTGGCCCCCTTGGGACATGCAGTACTCATAGAGAATTTGCTGTCTAATCATTCCTTCATTTTCATTTTGAGAAGTAAGATCCACTCTACAGTCTTAAGAATTCTTAGACCAGTTCTGTTGGCCAGGAGTCTTCTCTTGCAAAAGGAACAATGTTTTACTAATTACTGATATTAGATGATCTGTGCCTTCACAGGCTTTGAAGATTGTAAGTCTTGGCCATGCATTATTCATTTTAGGTTTTTGATTTATGTTTCCTCCCAGACAGAGAGCTTGCAATAGATACAGGATGCCCCTATTTTCTACATTCTGTACTCAGATTTTGGGTGGAGACTCTGGCTACCGAAAGAGATTATTGGAATAACTGGCAAGCCAGGCATTCTGGCTCGGGCATGTCTAGAAATCAAAGTCCTTGATAGAGGAAGTCAACCAGTACTTCAGAGTGAATAAACTGTCTTTTATCAGAGGTAATTAATTACTGAAGGGGATAGATGGTAGTGCCTAATGGTAATATTCTATATGATGGCATTACTGTTAACCCTTAGAAAATAGTTCTTCAGGGCTCACAATGTTCTTGTCTTTTAAATATGGAAAGGAATTTCTGCATAATGTCTCTGGTCTAGGCAGTGCTAAGACACACCTGTGAGTTCCCCATCCAAGCCTCCACAACTTTTCTGCATAGCCATCGACTGCATTTTAGTTTCACCATGATCTCAGGTGTTATGCAAACTTTAAAGTAACTAGTTTTGATATTTTCTGGAGACCCAAACATTTTAAGAGTAATTTTTCCAGACGCTCCTTTTTTATAGAATACTATAGCTATGGTCTTGATCCAGAGTATTTATCTAGGGTCTAGTAAGTTGTATGTGCGAAAGTAAATATGAATTACAGAGAAAGCTTCTGTACAAAGCTTTCCTAGAAAAATTAAGAATTCCAAACTTCTTTGCTGAATAAATTTTAGTATATGTCTTGTAAACAAAAAAGATAACAATTGCATAATTTGGGTGCCTCATATTTTTATTTCACTGAGTTACAGAATAAAAGCAACTCTTCTTTCTTAGACAAGTCTATGAGTTGCACTGATAAACAATTAATCTGTTCCAGTATATTTGTTGGACCATCGTCTATTAAAGATAAACATTGCTGCAAGACGTAAGCAGTGTATACAATGAAAGATGATTGTTTAATGACTAATGTGAAATTCTAAGAGACAACAAAGCCTTCAGGACCCATTGATACTCCTTTTAAAACTGTGGAATGAAAATCCCAAGGATTAATTTTGAAAATTAGTCTATGATCATGAGCAGACAGAGCTGGGGATATCAGATTGCTAACAGATAAGTATTTTCACATTGGAAAAACACATCAGTATCCACCTCAGTATTTTCTGGAAAAAAGTTTTGGCTTTCCTTTATCCACAAAAGAATTTCTAAATACTTTTCTGTATATAATTTATATTGTTTAGACTTTTGGTATTAAAATAATTCCAAATTCATTGATACAATTTTGTTTTTAGAGTCTTCTATTCCCCAGGCGAAAAAAATGTTTCATTTGCTATCTAGCTTCAATTAAAATTTGGCTAGAAGGGTTTTTTTTTCATTGGAAACATTAGTCTGTTTCCATTCCAACTGCAGGCTAACATCCATGCTTCGGGATAAATAGCAATGAGCCTTCTCACAGTTTCTCAGAAGCTCTTTAAATAAACAATAATTGTGTATCAACAACCTGCTGAAGTTCTTTTTTCTAAGATGCATTCAGTCTTCTTTGTGGATCAGTAATTATTCTCCAGATAATGTTTAACTAAAATATGTCTATAAATGACATAGGAGGAAATTCTGTGAGAAGGAGCTCTAGGAAGATACAGTGTGTTGGACAGCGATAGTTAAACAGTGTTAAGATTCTCTTTGTCTGTATTGTCATAGCTTAAGAGACATTGCTGGACCTTGAGCTGCAAGTGGGATATACCATGGAGCTGCCAAAGGGAAAGGGAAGAAAGCTCTATTTAAGTTCTCTGACAGTAGAAGAGTACTCTGAGGTGGTCTACCCCAGGTGTGCTGGCTGCCAATGGCCTCACAGGGCTGATCCAACAACCACTGGAAAACCTGCTTTTGTGCCTTCTGGTTCTGCCCAGTGCCTCGTTAGTGGTGGATAAATGGGATAGAGGGCACTGTGTTGGGGTTACACCATGGGGGAAAAAACTGCTTCGTGCATTTTTCTTAGAGAACTGAAGGTGTCACTAAAAATCATGAAGACAAATCTGTTCTTGGGAAGCCAGAACAGGGAAAATCTGGGGAAGTGGTGAAAAAGATGAATCCTTTTCCAGTTGCAGAGTCTGATAAGCCAACATAACAGAAAACAGGGTACTTTTTTATTGGTGTTAGATCTGTCTTATTTCTTTATGCATCTATGTCCTTAAAAAGTGCTAATTGTGGCTATAATTGGAGTTAGTAAGTTCTCCAAGCAGTCATTATGGTAAGAACAGTCTAAAAGGTTCAATTTCCATCTGTTACTAGATCCATGGCTTGAATAGCAAACATTTTTTTCCCTTAAAATTGGCTTTGTTTCTTGTATTACACTTTTTTGTCACTGTGTTCAGTATGTGGAAGATAAAGACATGTCACTGTAAAATGTTTTAACATTATTTTTAAATGCTTCTTCCTGAATAGGTAGGACTTCTGATGGTCATAATTTCTGTTTTTTTCTCTAGATTCTCTCCTGGAGAATGTTGCTTATTTAAGTATTTTCTTTCCATATTTCCTTCAGCTTAGCTTTCCTTATAATTTAGTATCTCATGCTTTCTTAGGTCATCTCATAGGACATAATGGTATACTTAGTGAAAAGATATAGAAAATATCTTGATAAGTGTGTTTCAATTGACATATACTGAACACAGTGGAGAATGTAAGACAGTATTGCAATAGTTCTCCATTCACTCTGCATCTTTCAGTTTCCTCCCTTTCAGTTTTGACATGAAGTAATGTTTTAAGTTTCATCCTTGGCTGGAAGACAAGATTTCTGGGAGTATTTGCGGTCAATAATCTGTCATAGTGTCAAAGAGTGCATCAAGAATTTAATAAGACAATTACCAATGAACCATATATTTTTTTCTGTAACAATGGAAAATGATCATTTTATCACTTTTAACAATGAACAATCATCTCTTACCTTTCTACCAGGAAGGGATATCAAAGAAATCATTAAATATCTACTTAAAGGGGGAAAAGCAAGTAGGAAATAGAAATGGCCAAACAAATGGATAGCAGCAGGCTGAATCTAAAAGGTCAGTGTCTCTCTCCTGCTATACAATCTAGTACAGTCTTATTGGGCTGGGGATTGTTGACTTCTGCTTCTGAATGACCCCTAAATTGTGAATTATTTTAGAAAAAATATCTTTCCAATGTCAAACTACTTCTGGTTTAAATTTCAAAGCAAGTTTAATTTGCATGCAGTGGTGTGCCAGCATTTCCTTAGTTGGAGGAAACACCGATCATTTATCCATGTGTAGAAGCAGTGTGAGGGCTAACTTTGAAACTGATTCGAGGAAATAGTGTGATGGCCGGAATGGAAAACGCAATTACTTTTGTCAAACATCTGTGGAAATATGAATTAGCACCTCATGAAATGTGTTAAAAAGTGTTTTGCAGAATTTATTACCTTGCTGATTTATATCCTGTTGTACAAGGTGTTAACTCCAGAAATATTTCATGTCTCTGCCTTGCTGACTCTTTCTCATCTATCATCTATCAGTGGTCTCTGGTAGTCTCATCTTGAAAAATGTGTGTTTGGTAATCTGATAATGCAGTTGGATGCTTAATCCCATAGCTGAGTTTAGCTTCTATGGGAAACAACACTGATAAAGAAAAGTGCACTTTCCCAACTGAATTTCCACTTTTGCAAAGTTTCTGTTTAACATCTTCAGCAGACATCCGAAGGACTAACGCTTTCTAATTTTTAATTTTTTTTTTAAGTGCTTCTATAATTTTTCAATCATTTTTATTCTACCAAAGCCATAAATAAAGTATCATGCACATCTGCCTGTCTTTCTCTAGCAGAAAAAGCTCTACGCAGAGCTTTCCCACTTTGATTTTTCACTTCATCTTTATTGGCTGAAAATCAAACGCCTTCTTGTTTACTTTGGCAGGCAGTTGAAGGTTATGACTGAGCCCCTCCATTTTCTTTGTTACATTTACAGTAGTGATCAAAACCATGAAGTTTCCTTTATGTGTTTCTTTGCTGGGAATTCCTGTGAAATCACATTGTGGACATAACTGCTCTTGGCATTTACTGCCAAAATTTAATTATCTGATGCCTGTGTCATATTATCACTTATTCATTTCCTATAATAGGGTCATATTGTGCCTGTAACCACATTTTCATTACTTGTCTTTGACACCTTTCTCTTTCAGCTAAACATCTCTTGAAGTGGCACGGAACACAATAGTCAAAGTTTCATTGCACCATCACTAACCTTTACACAGTTTATATTGCTTTCCAGCTTTTTTCTCTGCTGTACTCGATTCTCAGTTTGATGACTTTCTGTGTGAGTTGTGAGACTCATTTGTTTTCCAAATATATCAGTGGGTTTTGCATCACAGTTATGCTAACTACAATATAATTTATATTTCTCAGATTCAATATTTGAGTTTTGCAGTTTGTCATAATAACGAAAAAGAAAGCAAGGATTTTCTGTATCTAGTTCATTTCACTGTTTGTTTCTTTATCACACTGTTGATGTGTACATCACATCAGTACAGCAAATGGAATATAAAATTTCATATGGATAGATTTGATGAAAATATTTTTACGTGAGAAATATCATTGTCTAAAAATTTTCTAAAAATGTTATAAGATACAAGGAATATATTTGTGTTTTATTGTATGTGAATATTTTTAGTTGGTTGACAGATACTTTTTGTTCTGTTCATGTAATGGTGTTTGCAAGCACTAGGCTGTTTGAGAATTCATTGTGCTACTTGGAATATTGAAAAATGTTATGCCTGCACTCATAGTCATATGTTTAATATGCATAAGTACTTGTTACATTATCATATTATGTGGCAAATATATAAGCATATAATATGTGTGAGTAATTGAGACAAATTAAGACCTTTTAATTACCTCTGGAAAGAATGTACCACTGTTTGTAGAAACTCCTCCTAGAGTTACCTTTTACAAACCTGAATTTGTGGGGAGAGAACTTCTCTTGCACGTGCACCAAAAATTTTGCTGGCAACTTTCCCCATCCCCATCCAGCACCACAGGAATGGCTCATTGCCTTAAAGAAAGACAAAGGAACAAGTGAAGGGAAAAGTCACTAAATGCCAGAATGAGAACAACCACAAGACTGAAAAAGGATGAAAAATAAAACATGCAAAATTTCATAATAAACTGGAATTCAGATGGAAGTCAAACTGAAGGAAATAATAAAACAGAAATCAAGACATACAGAATAATGTATACATGTACGCTGAGATTTATTCAAAAGCAGTAATTAGTGATCTAAACTTGTAGATTTCTTCCATAAACCCCTATCTGGGAGATTTTGCCCATCTTCCTATGAGAAGGCAAGGCTTTTAGAAAGCACGGAATTCTCACAGCTGAAAAGAGACTTTAATGTTGGCACACAGATGCTCCATTGGCTTCTGAAGTTGTTGATCTAAAAGCATTTCTTATTCCAGTAAGAGAATATATGGTAGAGTTGCAGGCTGTGGATCATCTCCACTTTCTCCTACAAGAAAGAAGACTTCAAGAAAGTGAGTTTTTATGGAATGTAGAGCCATAGGAGAGGGTTCTTCTCCTTGAGTCTGCCAGGGAGGGGAAAAAGAAAATAGCCAATTAGTCTGAAGTTCAATACCATTAGTTTAATACAGGCCATGTCAAGGATGTTTTCTTTATATTGCCTTTCAGTTATGAAAAGCCAGTTTTGAGAGCATATTAAGTCCTGTCCTAAGATATATTATATGCCTGAAAATCCTACTGACCTTGCTGGAAATTTGTAATCCTGTGTAGGAGGTCAACAAGTTCATTTTTATGAACTCATTGCCTTGTTTTCCTTTGAGGTTGACTTCTGAACTACCCGGTAACAGAGTTCACTGTCTAGAATTTGCCTTCACAGTCTTGTCTTAGCTTATCCCAGAGCCAACATCTGTGTTCTTCCTTTAAATCTCATTTGAAGAAAACTGGCTCACTTGGCAGACAGAGTTACTGGGACAAATATAACTGGACCTCAATGTAATTCCCTCATGGGCAGATGTAGGCTGACGTTTTTGCTACTTGTTGTTTGGCAAAAGGTCTTGCAAGGCCAGATTGGTTGTTGCTCAGATTATAAAGAATTATGGATTATATACAGTTGGAAACAGTACAAATACATGAAACCTGAAAAATGAAGAATCCATCACGCTTTTGCATCTGTGATTTTCCATTGGTTTGGGACGTAACCATTTCATTTTGGCATTGTACTTGTGTTCATGTCAATAAGTAAGATAGTTAAACCTCTCGGGAATTACTGTCTCTTAATCAAGCCCATCATTAAATTGTGTACACAGAAATGGGCCTAGAGACTGGAGCTCCTGCCAAAACCCCAGAAGCCAGAAAAGAACATCGAGATTTTAAAAAACATTCCTGTAAGACATTTACCAATGTTTATGCAAGTCTTAGTCCATCTCTTCCATTGCTGCTTTCAGTTGATTGAGAGCATAAGGTGCTGTGTTTCTTGTAAGTCAAGAGAAGCCTCTGGAGAAGCAGATAGGAATGATGCCTTTTTTCACCTTGACGTCATATGATCTTACATTTCCTCAAGGTTTCTCTTGGATCCCCCTCTGGAGTTCTGCAGTCTGCAAAACCGTGATTAAGCAAGGCTCCTATTTGTTTTAATGGCCTCAGATTTCACTCCATGAGTGCCACAGCATGTTTGGAGTGCCTGTGGACATTAATTTTAAATTGTCATCTGAAATGTGTTTAATGCATGCTTATAGACTGAAATGTCTTTATTGTTATGCACATAGAATGTGCATCGTTATATAAATGTTTAATGTATGTATAAGCTTATATTATTTTTTTCTTGTTGCCTTTCCTCATTGCTAAGAATCATTCAGTCTAATTTGTGTGTATATTGTAAGAATACATGCAAACAAATGCATCATATCAGTGGTATAAGCACAAACCTAATGAAAGCATCCTCTTCATGGTCTGGATCTGCCAAATATTTACTATCACACGGTCATTAGGTTTCAAACAGACTATGCGTGTATTACATGCACATAGAAATATACCGTCAGCTGTAAGGGTCTAACACTGAAAATCGGATCTCTAATCTTACCTTTTCTGCATTTCCAGGTTTTTTCTACTTCCCCCTCTAATTTGAGCAAAGTTTGACATGAAATTTTTGTCTTTGAAATTAAATAAATTGCAGAAAACAGTAATTAGGCACGATTCTTCTGTTTAACTCTTGTACAAAATTTGAACCTATAATCAGCAGTGGTGAGGGCCAAAAACAATAGCTAAGGAGTTAAACTGACCTGAAGTGCATTCTTTTTACTGACTTACGTATCTTTCTCGAAGGAAAAAACCCAACCAAACAAAGCTCAACAAACAATCCACACAATTGGTGCACAGATGGTACAGAGCAGAACCAGATTCCTCTGCAGAACTGTAAAGCTTTCATCCCATGCAATTTCTACACTGATACAGATTTTACCCATCCATCTGAGCTGTTAAGTTTTGTGCACCGAGTGTGAGACTCATAGATTTGGCTCCAGCATCCACTCACCCCCACAGATAGGGGTATGTCTTACAGACTTTCCTAGCACAGTGCCAGAATCTGTCTCCTGCTGCGTGACCTGATATACCAGCTGCAGGTGATTGGCAGCTCCTTTCATCCCCTGTCTCCCTGTGCTCTGCTCTGCCCAGTGGGACTGTCTACTGGGCTACATGTCCACCAGCTCTTTCCCAGGGGTGGGGCTCCAAGGAACCTGCTTCCAGGTGTGCTTCCTGGCTGCAGCACAGGGGCTTTGGCCCCTTCCCCACCACAAACCCCAACACACAGATATGTCTCCTGCACAGGACCAGTCCACGGTTTTGTCTTATTCCTTGGAAAAGAAGAAACATGAGAGGACTGAGCCATTTGTAAATGAAGTTATGCAAAGCTACAGTCAGTTTTGTTTGCCAGAGCTTGATGATTTGAAAAATTTGTTCACATATTTCTTCCAGCCTGTATCAAATATTCTGGAAAGTCATCTGCTTCTTCAAACATCTTTTTGGTCCTCTGTCATATCTGGATAAATGTATCAGAGGACTGCTGGTTTAGTGGACTTCTACTTTTATACTAATAATGCACTAAATTGTAGTTATTTCCCAGACAACAAAAATAAATATTTCATTTGTTGTTCCATAACTTATTCCACTAGTGTGGCTTCTTAAAATTTTGCTTATTTCAAATCTGGCTCAGCCATATTTCATCAGGCAAAGCTGCCACCAAAACTTGATGGGAGATTTGTCCAAGGCTTTAGGATTTGACATGTATTATTTTGCTCTTTGTGCTGTTACTGTCTTTCATTTGATTTGGAACATAGATAATTATATTCTAGATTTAAAACAACAACTTTTTTTTTGTAAATAAAATATTTGTTTTACTATCCAATGCCTGGAAACACCTTCAAAGAGGTGATTTTAGTATCTTATAATTTTCTGTACACCATAAATAGTTACTTGGAATGTGCTTCTAGTTGCCTGCCCTAAAAGGAAAAAAATACTGACCAAAAGAATTTAAAGTGCTTAAGAGTTTTAACCACAAAGGATACACAGAGAGGCTAGAATGGCACATGGTGCTGAGCCTGTCAGATTCTTAAAATACCAACAGTTTGGTGGTCTATAATCCTGTCACTCTTTTCATGTATCTGAAAAAAAATGCTTAACATCCTCGTTAATTGAAACTATAGCTTTTGGGCAAGAGATTTGATTTTTCCAGTATCAATGTTATAAAATCAGGGAGGATTTAGAGCAAGAGCATAGGGTTCTACTTTCTAAAAAACCTACCGAACCTTTATAAAAAGATTTTGCAAAGCAGTTTACTCAGAAGGGTTCTCTTGCATATCATGTTATCCACAACTTCTCTTTTCCCATCTTTATTGTGGAACTTCCTTTACAATCTTCATGTTTTAAAATCCATGTGCCCCTTTCTTTTTCCTGCCCATGAGAATTGAATTAATTCTTTCTTTGTGATTTCATTCCATCGAACTTTTTATGATGTCATAAAAGATTAGATTCAGAGAAAACCTGAGAACTGATCAAAATTAGTGCTCAGGATTTCACAAGATTGAGCCCACTGAAAGAATTACAGTCATGTTGAAGCATGATTTTCTAGCAAAAGCCAATGAGCTTTAAATGTGAAGTGGTCCAAGAATATATGAAGCATAAGGATGAATATCTCAAAATAAAATGTATTCCAACATTTTCTCTGAAGGGTCAGCTATACAATTCCAGAAAAAATAATGATTCTTGTTTTAAAATCTGAGAACAGAAAGATTTTAAACCAGAAATGATAGTACTAAATAGCATATAATCTACAGTGTATGAACCTAAAGACATTCTAGAATAAACTGGAGCTTTGTCATCATTGTCACAATAATATTATAATTATTTATTCCAATATATTTATTCAAAGATTTCTTGTTGTCTTCACCATTTTCTTATCTATGTCTTACAAGAAAAATTGTATAGAACCAATAGGACCAATGAAGCAGTAAATTGCGGTATCTCATTAATATTATTTGTTGGGCCACACATGGTTCGTGTTGCAGTTTGGGTTTGGGGGGTTTGGTTTTTTTTGGTGAGAAATAAAATTTTCCTCTCCTCAGCAGCAACAGTAGTAACAGAGAAGGAAGGATGAAGCTATTCCGAACTTCAGTAGGTGCATTAGTCAGCCTGACAGAGTGTTTCAATATGACCAATTTATTCTTTATACAAACCATTCTTAGGTTCTTTCACTGAATAAGTGGAGACAGAATAGGTGCTTCTTTCAGCAGGCCAGCTGGGGGAAACTACCTTTATCATCTTCTGCTACCTAGCACGTGCTTTAAGATGTCCTTATCCACTTCTCAGCAATGAAATTGTAGGAAATAACTGTTGAGGATAGGAATCCTGCGAATTTATAGTGCGCATGTTGAATCTATTCAATCTTGACAATAAGGTCAGACCTTCATTTCACTGAGGTGAATGTATATCCTTGAAACATTTTCTCCATCTGACAGCAGCAAGGTGTACAGGAGAATGAAAGTGGGTGTCCTTCCACCAAAGGAGGACATCCTTGGGTTAGCACAGGAAGTTTGTGTATAATGGGAAAGATGGAATCTTAAAAGGCTCAGTTGACCTTCATCACTAAAATGGGAAGATGACCACATCACAGATGTAACAGGTGTCATACTGAAGTCTGACCATGGATTCCTATATGCAAACTATGTGTGCATTTGATCTTTGCAGATACTAGCAGACTTGTATCTGGGAAAATAGCTGAGAAAATAGTGGTGTCTCTAATGGGACGCCTTCAGTGATGTGCTTTTATTTGATGCTTGGCAAATTTTAAATTCCATACAAAACAACCTACCTGCAGATTGTGATGTGATATCCCTGCTACTTTTGCTCCCTAACTGTATGGAATGAGTTGTTTTCTTCTCTCTTCTATTCTGTCTTCCTTGCTGGAGTAATACGGTTTTAGAAAAGGTACAGTCTTGTGAAGTGTTCATAAGCTCTTGTCACGTATCATATATTACACAAAGTCTCCTAGGTATTCTTTGATTTCCAGGTTTTCCAAACATCTCTCTCCCAGATACTTTTTGAATGGTTATTTCCTTAGGCTTGCATTTTCCCAGAATGAATCTCATTTTGGGTGATATCCAAAGCCCATTGAGGTCAGAAGAATGTCTCCTATTGACTTCAGTGAGCTTTGGATTTGTTCCTTTATTTCCTATTTCCAGAAGCCACATTCTACACACCTTATTGTTCTAATAGGAATTTTGTGTCAGCAAGGCAAGCAGTGTTGGCTTCCATAGTCTGATATTTTCAGACTCCTCTGCAATGTATTTCACTCTTTTCACTAACATTTGTAATGGTACAACATAATTTACAAATGTAAGTGCTGTTTATCTGTCACCATGGATAGCTAATGGAAATCTTATGTAATACTGAGTGAATTGTGTTGCATTCGGTACCACCTCTTTCCAAACTTGATATATGTTCTTCCATTACCTTTTGCTTTGGTCTTTTAATTACTTTGCAGTTCATAAGGCTTTGTAAGGGTTTGGGAAAATGTGAATCATTTGTGGGTGAAGTTTTGAAAGGCACTGTAATCAGATATAAAGTCCAGCTACAGGTTAAATTCTACATATAACAACTCTTGCCCAGATTCAGGAAAGTACTTTAACATGTGCTCAAGTCTATCCCTGTTAAGAAATGCAACTAGATTCTTAAATGCAATTGTATAAGTGGGACTTTGATCTCAATAAAAGTTAAGGAAAACTTTATCTTCATTCCTGAATAGGGAGTTCTTTTCAAACAGTGTCTTTTATATATTATCAATTCTCTTAGATGAAAAATTCCAAACTCTTCTAAAAAGGCTATTCATCACTTCGTTATGGTTATCTCTGAAATGAGTGTGCTATACATCTTGCCCAGGATTTGTCATTTAAATTTAAAACTGGAGCGAGTTTAGTGGAGGGCCACCAAGATGGTTGGGGATTGAAGGATTTGCCTCAGGAGGGGAAGCTGAGGCTTGTTGAACATGAAGAAGATATGGCTTTTGGGGGACCTTGGAGGATGCAGCCAGTGCTGTGTGATGGGATGATTACAGATAATGGGCAGAAGTTGAAATGATACAAGGTCAGGCTGGATTTAAGGAAAAACTTTTTTATGGTTTGGTCAGTCAAGAGCAGATCATAATCTCAGCAATCAGAGCAGGTTGCTCAGAGAAGCTGTGCAGTCCTTGAAGGTTTTCAAGACCAAGCTGCATACAAATAAGTTGGTCAGATCTCACAGCTGACCCTGCTTTCGGCTGGAAGCTGGACTGGATGAACTTCAGAGGTGCCTTCCAACCTGAATTATCCCATGGTATTTTGATCCTATCCATTTTCTATTGTTGCTTATGGTTCTAGTCTGCTCTTGGTCTCTCTTTGGGTCCATAAATTTTTTTCTTAATAGCATGTATCCAATTACTTTTCTGGAAGGAGAAGAGATACTGGAAAGCAAGTACTAGAATTCCTTGGACTTCCTTTTGAAAAGTATTAACCGTATTTCTCTCTTTGGAATTTTTTTCATTTCTCAGTACCTGGTCCTCTTGGTATACCAATTTAATTGTCAGTGGTTCAAAAATTACCTAGATAATTCTTCTGTGATCTGTGGATGCATATGTCCTCCTTCCGGTTTGTATTTTTTCCTAGCTGTTCTATTAAGTACTTGTTATAAATAAATGTACCAGAAAGATTCTGCTGCTCCAGTTGCTCAGGCATATTTTCCTTAATTTTCTTGTTAAAGATTTTTTTTTAATTGTTCCCTTATTCTTTCTTTTTTTCCTCTTTAATCTTTTGTCAATTTGAGTGATATTTCACAGAATCATGGATTCCAGAATGCTTGGGGTTGGAAGGAACCTCTGGAGGTCATCTGGTCTCACCCCCTTTCTCCAGCAGGGCCCTTCATGGAGACAGTTGCCCAGGTCCATGTCCAAATGACTTTTGATTATGTTTATGGATGGAGACTCGACAACTTCCCTTGGAAACCTGTGCCATCACTCAGTCATCCTCATAGGAAAAAGTGTTTCCTGATGTTCAGATGGAAATTCCCAGGTTTCAGTTGATGCCCATTGCCTCTCGTCCTGTTCACTGGGCACTACTGAAAACCTGTACTCCCTCAGGTATTTATTTACACTAGTAACCTTCTTTTCTCCAGGTTATATAGTCCTCTCTGGGCATTTTTTAGTGCATGGAGTTGTTTTAAGACATTTTAATTTCATACATAACAGAGAGGCTGCAAGGGTAAAGACCAGCAACTGAAGAAATCTAAAAACAGGTAGTTAATACAAACTATTCATATGCCTAGAGCTTTAGTTAGGCTGTATGTAGAATTACAGATAGACTGAGCAGGTGAAGCCAATTTTTTCAGACCACGGTTCATTGCTTTACTACCAAAAACTTCAAAATTAATATAAATTCCTCTATTAAAATTAGGTGGGTTTTTTTCCTTATTTTTCCTCATCTTTCAGTAAAAGTTTTGGTTTCAGCCCAGCTTTGTCTGGGGTGGAACACTTCTGCTTTGTTTTAGTATCCCCTGCAAGCACACAAACCTCTTGAAAGCTGTTTCAGGGAACATTAATTAACAGGGGCATACTCTACCCAGAAAAGTTAATCTATGAAGAGGTACTACTAGACAGATATTGTTTCTACAGAGAAGATATTAAGAATTTCTCAAAGTTATCTCTTGTGCTGTTGTCAACTCATGGCACATAATGGACAAACAGACCCTGATTTAGTAAGTGAATGAACTTGTTTGTTTGTCAAAAAAAATTTTATACTTTGTAAAATAAAGTCATCCTAAGTGGGAACAAGAAAGACAAATTCTTGAACATCTCTTGGGGGAAAAAAGATACAATTTAAAACTGCTTTGGGTTGTTTGAATTGTAGTGTTTGGTTAAAATAAAGACATTCAGTTTAAACACTTGCAATTTTTTATATGTGAAAATTTCAACCTTTATTTTCCAGAAATGTCTGATTGAAATATATCTACATTTTAAAAGTTTTTTCGCTTTCCCAAGGAATGTGTATATTTAATTTAATTTCTTTTAAGAAGGGGTTCATTGGAAATGACTGTTTTCTGGTACAGAATTATCTGACATATTTTAACATTTTGTGTAAATCATTTAACTGAAATACTTCAGTTTTTGTTCTATGAGAGTTATATAGTTTATAAGGATAATTACTTTGTATTTATGAAGCACTTAAAGACAAAGATTAATCTCCAAATGGAATTATAAAAAATGCTCTGGTAGTCTAAAAGACACCAATGAAATTAAAAGGCACTGTCAGGAATACCCTGAATCATGGATATAAATTAATAGATAGTTTAATTAAGTCATTAAAATCTCTGTAGACTTTGTTGTTCAGACCTATATCAGGCAGGCATTATGTGCAAAAATGTGCACACACCTTATCTTTTCCTACTCAGAAATGGCATTTAATTTCATCTGTCACTTTACCATCAAGTCATTTGGGACAGTGAGGTACTTCTACACTCTGTTTCACACAACTTTAGTTTTGACTGTCCTGAGTAATTTCAGATCATCAGCAGAACATATAACGTTTCTATTGGTGTTTGAGGTTACTCAGGAGCAGGCTGAACAGCAGGGATTCCAGCAGAGACCTTGTAACACCTCGTGAGCATCTTCTTCCCTTCGGACAACTGGCTGCTCATTCCTTCTTTTCCTTCCTAACTTGAAAAAAAGCTAATAGTGCTCAAGAGGACCATTGCTCTTGTGCCATGGTAGCTTCGTTCTTTTAAAGGCCTGTGATTTTCCCAACGCTCCATGGAAATCCATGACATATGCACCAGAGTATCCAAGTATAGAATTGCAACACTGCAGTTACCAGATCATGTCATCCACATGCTCCTTTGGACAAGCCTGATAAATTTTTGAGACATGACTTCCATCTGCAGATCTGCATTGATTCTTTCCCATTTAAAATCTTTGTCACAGCTGTAACTCCCATCATATTGCCATACTAGGGTAGACTTGTTAAAATATGCAGTCTTTGTCTTCTAAATTATTTGGATACTTACCCTTTGATTCCCTCAAGTATTACGTTGCCTTTTTTTTTCCTTTTCTGTAGAAAAAGAAGGTAAAAGTGAGCAAAATACCACTTATTTTTTCTGACTGAATCATTAGCACCAGAGAGTTCATTAAAAAATGCTTATAATGGAAACCAAATTCCAGAAGATTATTTTATGCAGGGAAAACAAAACAAAACGAAGAATCATTTAAGGTAAGGTCCTGAATTTGTACTAATTAGTTACTAACCTATAACTAATTAAATATTATTTTCTTTATGAGCTCTCTGATATTATTTTCTGTGTTTTGATTTTCAGATACATGTGTAGGCAACTGTTATAGAAAGCAAATTAATCTGGGCTTTGGCTCTCACTCAGCTATGTCTGGCATATACACATCTGAGATCTGTAATAGAAGAGACTGTTTTAGAGACACGAACATTCACATCAGTATCATGTTTCTAAATTTCACAACAATCTTCATTTTCAGGCCTTCATACTTTGTACGTGCTAGATTTCCCTATCGTGTCACTTGTCTTTTCTGCCTGTGGAGCACTGAATAAAGCATTGGTAAATTCAGATGGAAATTGCCTGTGCTCTTGACATTTTCTGCTGTTGAAAACATAGCAACAAACAACTCAATTCTGATTTTCAGCTCACTTTAAACTTACAGAAATGGTGTAACTGCTGCCTGTTTGTAATTATTCCTGAAAAGCCAGTAAGAGGTAGAAGGAAGGGCCACTCAGGAGAATGATTCACAGTGACCTGGAAGCTTTAGCTATTGTTCTTGGACTGATGACGTTCTCCTTGCTGAGCCTGACGTGTTCTGCCCAGACCGAAGGTTGTTCGTGTGTCTGTTGGATCCTGTTTTGCCCAACGCACAAGATCACACTGATGCGGGTTCAGAGATGGTGAGGATAGTATTTTTCTTGGAAGTAATAAAAATAAGGAAACAGAAGGGGCTTAAGGATGTGTTCTATTGGTAACATCTTTTGTGAAAAACTGAAATCTCTGCAGTTCATCAACGATGTCAGCAGTTACCAAATATTTGAGCCCATCACTGCTATACTCTTATGACAAACATTCAAAACTGGATGCCTGTATTTAAATAGGCTCCTGAATCTATAATGATAATAAGTTTTTTAGATAGTGTGATGTTTAGCTGAGTTGTACCTAATACCCACTCATTGAGATTTGTGGATATCCATCACTGAGAATTAACAGCTTTACTAACGCTAGGGAGACTAAATACAGATTTAAAAGTTTAACATTAGGCTAATAAATGTGTTAATATTTTGACCTATTTCCTAGAAATTTTTCTTTTTTTGTCTTAGAAACACCCACAGTGAGTAAAGCAACTTTTAAATGTCTTGGCCTGGTAGTTACAGCATCTTAGAATCAGAAGATGGTTTGGATTGGAAGGAACCTTAAAGATCATCAAGATACAATCCCCCTGCCACTTTCCACTAAACCACATTGCTATAAGAGCCCATCCAACCTGGTCTTGAACGCTTCAGGAATGAGGCATCCACAACTTCTCTGGGCAGCCTGTTCCTCTGTCTTACTACCCTCCGGGTAAAGAATATCTTCCTTATATCTAATCTCTCCTCTCCTAGTTTAAAACCATTCCCCCTTGTCCTGTCACTACCTGTCTGTGTAAAAAGTTGCACTCCCTCTTTTTTATAAGCCCTCTTTAGGTACTGGAAGGCCGCAATGAATTCTTCCTGGAGCCTTCTCTTCTCCAGGCTAAACTACCCCAACTCTCTCAGCCTGTCTCCAGCCCTCTGATCTTTTTCGTGGCCCTCCTCTGGACTCACTCCAACAGGTCCATGTATTTCTTGTGTAGAGGACCCCAGAGCTGGATGCAGAACTCCAGGTGGTATCTCATGAGGGCAGGGTAGAGGGGCAGAACCACCTCCCTTGTCCTGCTGCCCACACTGCTTTGGATGCAGCCCAGGAGTTAAAACATACTCCAAAAGTTTAGTATTGGTACAATCAAACAAAAAAAAAAAAGGTGATGATTTCTTGAAGACACGTAGAGTTGAAGCAAAATCCTACCAAAATGAAAAGCAAGTTTATTGCTTTTCCACGCTTGTCGGTAAGAGGCAGTGAGAGAGAAAAGCCCTCTATGAGCTGGATGTAAAATGAATAGTTTCAGTGTGATTGTGTTTTATTTTATGTAGACAAATAAATACATGAATAAGTGTGTATAAAATCCTTCATCTAACTTTGATTCTTGAGGAGTCTTGATCACTTGTAGCTTCCTGGCTGACTGCATTAATGCTACTGTTTAATATGGATTCTTTTCTATTTCGTTTAACACTGTTCTCGCCTTTTCTTAAGTAAATCTCACTCATCCTACCTCCATTTCTCAATGATGTGTTTATTTTCACAGTTCTCTCAACCATCTCTTGCACAGGCAAGCTCACTGACCATTTTTCAGTAGTTTTTGAGACCTAAGTATGTACTTTCTTCACATGATCAGCTGGTAATTTAGAATCTAGGTCTCTTCATCCTCTTATTTCCTGGCAGCTTTGTCTAAAAACTATCATGGGGCAGCCAGTCATCCTCAACTGCTTCATGCAAAAGCTGATCTCTACAGGTCTCAGGTAATTGTTGTCTTTAGGCATCTCCTTTACTGAATGCCCATTGTCCAGTGTTATGTGCTCACCTTAAGGTATATTTATTCAGTGTGTCACATGAGCATCTGCACAGCAGATAACAGCAATTTGTGGAACTTCAGTCCTAAGCTGCAAATAACTCTTTTGTAATACAAGCTGCCTCATCCCTTGTGCTCAAAAAGAAAAGGAGCAAACATTGAAACATACAATGAAAATGAACTGATAATTTTACTATGGCTTAGTAACTTGGATTCCTTTTTCTAATTAAAAAGGAAAGTTCTTCAAACAGTAGAATAAAGATTTATGTTTTTCTTATCAGGGATAGTATTTACAACTACAGCTCCTGAAGATAACCATCTCCTGTGTTAAAATGCTGTTTTTGAAATCACTGCCAGAAGAAGGCATAAATTCTCCCCTTCCTGTGTTCACTGTTGTACCAGTGTTTTCTGTGCTGCCTCTGACATACCAGACACATGGCACTGCTGGTATTCAGATGAGATGAATTATGGCCTAGACCTGATACTTCTTTATTAGTTTTACAGTATAGCATATAATTTTTAAAAAAATATAAACCCTAATAAAAGTCTCACATAAAGAAAGCTCTCAAATGGTCGTAGGCCTAATGTCCCTCCATACTTTTTACAGAAAGAAAAATGACTAAAACTTGAAGTCAGACTCTGGCATGCTTGGATACCATATGCCTGCACTATTGAGAGACTGGAGCAGAGTATCTGGAGAAAGATGAGAGAGTGTGGGTGGCAATAGAAAAAACAACCACGACTGTAAGTTAGCAAGATAATATCCTTACTTTCTTCTGTGGGTCTCAAGAGTGATTAAAAAAACATTGGTGTTTTAAAAATATTGCTGAGGACTACAGTGTGACTCATAATGCTTCAGAGAATGGAATTCTTGGAAGTTTCACTGTAATGCCAGATTTTAGAATGGAGGGCAGCAGAGCTGCAGAGAAGTAACATGAGGCTATGTTGATGGAGAAAGAACATCTCTGAGGAAATTCAAGTGAGAGAGAAAGAAAGGAAAAGAATGGTCCTGGGGAGATATGACAAGACAATTACTTATACTGAGAACTGTTGCTTGCACTGATGGAAATGTTTCACTGCTTTTTGAGGTTTTATTGGCCAGCACGCCTGCCTACACAACATTTGGTCATATGCACAGCAGGGGAAGATAAGTAATGTTGACCAGTCAGACAATGAAAGCAATTACAAGCGTGTCCAAAAGTCCATCCTAGAGCTGACCTAAAAGTTTCAGATAAAACTTTTCTTCTTTTCTTCTTCTTTTTTTTTTTTTTTTCTTTTGGGGTTTTCTTTGGGATTTTTGGCGTTTTATTTGGAGCGTGTGTGAATTTCTGGTAAATTCAGTGTTTTTGTGAGGGAATGTATTGGCTAAATGTTGGGAAGCTTTCTCAAGTCAGAATAACCTTTCTGGTCAGAATAAAATGAAGAAGAATGTTGGTCATCTGGAATTAAATAGTAGCCTCACAGTGATGGCATGTACCTGATATTTTGCTTGATACTGTAACACAGCTGTTTTATATCTTCAGTAAGTAACTTTGCTAGGAAAGTGAACAGTCTTACTCCAACCATTCCCCACAAGTGCTGATCAGTACCTCTTCCCTTAAAGTTCCAAGAAAATGGTTTGTGTATTTCACAGGCTATGACATTGTCCAGATTATGGAATTTCCAGGTTCAGCTCCATGGACGTGGGCTGGGCTTGCACCAAAATGTCCTCCTTTAAGTAAGTGTCCTCACTATCTGGCAGCTGAGGTAGGATTGAATTCTCCCTATTGCTTATACTGGAAGCCTAAATGCTAAAATCTAGACTTTTAAATTATTATTTTTAGGAGCATTCTTACTATCTAGTTCTCTCCTACAAACTCTTGTTTGTGCATACTATTAAATAAAAGATGTTGGTTCAGAGTTCTGAAAATGTGTCAATGGCTTAACGGTGGATAATGCTGTTGTCTGGATAGAAACTTTGTATATCTTGTAAACATTCAATGATTACTTGTCTGATAATTCACATCTAAGAAATGCCATTACTTGATATTTGGTATTTTCTCTCTGAAAAAAGAAAGCCATATAATCAGCAGGGGAGCAAATATGACACTGTTCATGTAAGTGATGGTTCTATATCACAGCTAAATAAGTATCCTAAGTGAACAATTAGTTGATACATTCTTGGCTGAAATTTCTTCATGTAATTTGATCGATGAAGTGTGTGGATAAATTAACTGATTAACTGATAAATTAACCAGTTCCTGAACAATCCATGAACAGGAAGAAACACTACAGAAGAGGGAATTTGAACAATGTATATTTTGTTTCACTTGAATAACAAGAAAATGTATATTTTTGAGTTGGCCAAAATGGAAAATGAAATTTTAATTTTTTTTTTCTGGAAAATTTAATCTAGTTACATTTAGAAATGAAGCATCTTAAATGCTATTATGAAAATTAGCATAGGGGTTTTTTGTTTTACATTTAATGCTTTTATGTTATAATGAATTCTTGGTGGACTAATTTTGCAGTTTTCAGATGGATGACACATGGATTTTAACCAGGTTGAAACGGCAATTGGGTGGACAAAAAATCTGATTAAAAATTTGTCCAGCTTTCCTGGGCTTATGATCTAGTAATTCCTTCATTTCCCAAAGCAGTGAACTGAGAAATGTTTATTCATTATGGGGTTAGTGCAACTAATTTTCTCTCATATTGCTTGTCATCCAGTGAATTTCATAATATGTGAACACAGCCAAACTATTATGATCTCAGGGTCAGCAGTACAGTCTACAATGCATGATGATAGCAGGTTCTCAGATAAACAGGACTTTGGACAGAATGAAAAAAAGCACGAAAAATTTGAGTAAACAGCAGAAAGTCAACCTGCATCTTCTCAGTTTGTGTAGGAGATAAGTCGGAGCTGGGAAACATTTTCTGTTATGCGCATTAATGGATGTACAACTCATCCAATCACTCTGGAGCTAATACTGCACTTTTCTGTTCTATGCATAAAAAATGTCATGCCAAATGACTCTGAGTGGTATCCATAATGATGAATTTACAGCCATCAGTAAGGAGACTTCTTCGATTATCTGCATTAAAGCAGCAGATGATTATGATCCCATCCAGTGATGCTTTTCCTTGGCCTTATTAAAAAGAACAGCATACAAGGCAATCATACCCTTGGGTGTCTTTTGACTTGCTCAAAAGTATGACTTAAGTGTTGATTTCTTTTCCAAAAAAGCCCGAATTCCATTTTGCAATGATGACACATCCATTGTCTAAAAACGGATGGCATGGGAATTGCAATGAATGCCCTGATTCCTCACCTGGTAGCAAAAATAGCACCAGGTTTCAGAGACAATATTTATCTGTGCATGTCTGTCAGCTGTCAGGGCTGTGCATGGGAATAGATAATCCTCTCCCTCTTCTCATCATCCTGCAGTTTGGCCCTTGTCTCACACATTTATAGTACAGTGCTGCAGTCTCTCTCAGAGACCTCTGTGGCTTCTCCCCCATCATTTGGCCCTTGAACCACTGTCTCACTGCATTGAGCAAGAGGGGCTTGACAGATCTAGGAATGAACTGTGAGTCAGTGTTCAATAACTGGAAAGATAGAATAAAGTCCGATTTTCCTTTTTGTCAAGTTTCTTTTCTTGGGATTAGATTTATTAACAAAACAGAAGATTCCAAAGTGATTTCACAGCGATTTCACATATCTCTTTTTCCTTTTACCGTGGAATATGTGGTAAAAGGAAAAAGAGATATTTCCAGCTTCAAGCAGTGTCTGCAGGAAGTCCTAATAGACACCTCTCTGGGTAGCTTCCTATCCAGCTTTAGAAAACAGATGTACTTCTACGGTACATATCAATTTGTTTCAGTTCTACTGGTAAACCTCTATGGAGTTCCTCCAACCCTGTCTCTGTGTTCATGAAACTACAGTAGAAGACTTTTACTCAGCCAGTAAAAAAAACCAAAATGCAAGGTCCATTACATTTCTTCCTCAAACTGCTCTTTTTTCTTCCATTCTGTTCCTCCCAATAGATAACTTCTGGAATTTATTATGTCTGAATTAATCAACTGAAGACATCTCACGGGAATAGGAGAGGTCTTGCTGGTCAGTTCTGGGGAACAGTTCCAAATTCTTCTGTTGCATTTGCTTACCATACTTTTGCTCTAACCAGGTAGATAGAACAATTGACTCAGTTGGATGTCTGAGTAGATTATTTCATAACAAAGATACTTCAGTCAGCTAAATACTGTCAGAGACACACACAGGTCTGCAGGAACATCAAAAAATTAGAGCCCAGCATAATCATTCCAGTGGCATGTGTTTTAGAGAAGGCAATATACAGTTAAAAGGAAAAAAAGATTAAATGAAATACAGGGAACTAGAAAACTGAGTTTCATCTAATCTCTTCCATTTCCCCAGAACTGTTTGTTATTCACCAACACACAGGCAATGGATGTGTTTCACTTCTGAGTGAGAAGAAATAGAAATTAACTTGGTCATTTAAAAAAAAAATTGTATATTCCTCACTTCTTGAAATAACAATTTTATTCTATAAAATGCACAACTCCCTGCCTCTCCCTTTCCAATGTTCCAAAACCACTTTGGGCTAATTTTGATCTCTGCAATTGTATGTGTCTGTGTTAGTGGCACAGTATGTTCTCTATGTCCATGTGCTGCAAATCTGGTTGACAGCAGCCTTGCACCCTATTCTTTCCTGATTGTCCTTCATCACAAATGGAAAGTGATCAAATAAACAATATTTTTTTCTTGCACGGAGTTGTGCAACTTTCAGAATTCCTTCAGATCAGTGCCATAGTTTTTTTAAGGGTCACTTCCATTATAACAATTCTTAAAAGTCATAATATATAGGTAAAAAAAAATTTATAACTTAATAAAATGTATTTTTAATAAACATATATTTAAAATTTTATCCAGATGTTATGAAATTATTTTTTTATTCTTAGAAATTATTCTTACTATCAGGTCTTTGGCACTAAAGACACCTTTGGTATAATTATGCTTACAAAGTTATATGAACTCAGAGAAAGCTCTGGAAGATGTTTCAACACAATTTTTTAAAAATTTATGATACTTGAAATGAGGTTCTGCGCAGTGGCACCTCATTTTATTTCTGTAATGTGGTACATAATTTGAGGAATTATGCCTGATTAAATGAATATACTGAATTTTGTCCACTGCGAGGGATGGACTGGGATTAGCTCAGTTGGTTAGAGCATGGTACTAATAACTCCAGGGTTGTGGGTTTCATCCCCATATGGGCTATTCATATGAGTTGAACTCAATAATCCTTGTGGGTCCCTTCCAGCTCAGAATATGCTGTGATTCTGAGCATATATCCTGACTGACCCTTCAGGCAAGAAAAGCAAGACACAAGGAAAATAGAAATATGACCCTAAAAATCCAACCTGGGGTGCCTTGGAATGGAATGTGAAAATCTGGTCAGATGCAGACTGCTCAAGCACTAGTTGTTTATAAACCTAAAAGAAAGAGAGAGAGAAGATGGCCATAAAAGAATGAAAGTTTTACCATGGTTCTTACCCTCATTACCCTCATTTACTGAAACCCGTCATTGCTAGGGGTTTCAGTAAAATCTAAATCTGTTTATAATTTTTCATAGTACCCATTACTTTATAATGGATAATGGAATGCTGTTCTGCTCGGGACCATGTTCCAGTTCATTCTTGCAGACTCCAGTAAGAAATACAGCTCTTGGATACTTTTATCAGACTTTCAGGGATCACCTCCATGTTGGGGTAATTCTGGGCACTGGGGGATGATGTGTAGGGGGCTGAGCTACCTTACCCCATATGGCCATGTCCTAAAGGTCCTTTTAAGATGGAGGATATTTATTACTTGAAATGAAATGGAAGCAAATGGTTCCATGAACAAAGTCAGGATGGAACCATTAACTTGCAAAAGAGAGATGAAACAACATACAGGCCTGATCTTCTGATTGGCACAGGAACTGCATGGACCAGACTGAGGGAGCCTTACTTTTGAGGGCGTAAGCCCTGAGAAGGATTCTCATGCAAAACACATTAGCTGAAGGATTTTAACCTTGTCCTGCATTGCATTTTCATCCAAGAGCTACTGAACACTGTTTGCAATTCTAGTTAAGATGTTTTTGGCTGTTGAGTGTTAGTGCATTTACCACTGTAAACCAGTTCCAAAATCTCTGAAGAAGCAGGTGGAAGGCCAAGAAGAGGAGAAGTACATGAGTTAGTCAATTAAGTGGAGGTCATAAATGAACCCCTTTACAAGAGGCATCATCAAACATCTGTCTGAAAAGAGAAATTTGCGAAGAAGGAAGCAGGTGTCAAATTCCCTTTTGGCAGCTGGTTCTTAAAAGCAATTAGAATGAAAAGCTACCTGATCTAAATCTCAAGACACCAGGAGCATGTGCCTTAACAAGTGAAGGGAAACACATATTGATGGGGTTTACAACTCTCATGCTGTAGCGAGGATGCAGAACGGTGAGGAAATGTGCTGACATGCCTAAATTGTGACAGGATATAGGACACTGGCACTGGCAGTGAGGAGGAACTTGAGAACGATTTTTGAGTTCTGTATGCAAACAGCTGTCTGTCTTCCGCAGCACGCTGTAGAAAAATAGAGGTTTTGAACCATTAGAAAAGCAAAGGAAGTGCAATAGCCCAGATTTTGATCATAATTACACCCAGGTGGTTCTGAAGTGACTACACCCGTGTCATTGAAGTTACACCAGTGCAAAACTTGTGTGGAAACTGAATCGAGCTCTTTGTTTTCTTGCATTTGTGTACCAAAAGAGTACTCTAACAGCTCTTAGTAAATAATAAATTAATAATGATATGATGATCTCCCTCATGACTGGAATAAGTACAGAAAAATTAGTGTCAGAGTAAGAATTTGCTTGCAAGATTATTTGAATGTGTCATTTCTACATTTGTATTGAATATAGGATGCTTTGCTGGACTAATTTTAATTTCTGGACCAATTAAAATTTTTATTTCAAATATCAGAAACATCCAATGTAGTCAGATAGTACATGGTGAACAATAGAAAGCCTACAACATATAGCTCACAGTTCAAATGAACAAGACATCTGGTCTTTGCATGGCAAAATACCTTTAAATCCCCAGCAGAAAGTAGTAATGAAACAACTAACAAAGGCAAGTGCTTCTTCTGTCTCCCTGCTGTAAAGCAAATAATGTTTTAGTAGCTGTTTTCATTTGTGTTTCCCCATTTGTGCCTCAGAATACACCAGATTGCAATGTTACATCACATTTTTAATGACTGGAACCATGTCCTGAGATCCCCCTCTGACCACACCACAACTTCCTTCTTTCTTTTCTCCTCCTGGCTAGAGGACTGTATGTAATTATGATGAGGACATAATTCAATTAATTATTGACAGAACATGTAATCGCCACTCAGATCTCTCTCTGATAAATCTCTCAGCGCTCTCTGACTTCCGTTTGTCGTGCACTAGGGAGGTGGAAAGGCACTAAAAATGCGTTTTAAAGATAGGACGTTTCTCAATCCTTTGTATCAGTCGGAGAGGCTTCTGCCGCCCTGGGCTCTTTAGATGTACAGCGTATTGTTCTCGTCTGTGCTAAACAAGTATCCCCGAGAAAGCTCAGTGGGATGGAGGCTTATGATTCATTTTAAGTGGAGGATATAATAGGAGCAGATAACTTTGATTTGTGCAAAGGAAAAGTGTGATCTCTTTCAGGGATTCCAGGAATTCATAGCAAATTTTTCTTCTGTTGCTGATTAAAGAGAAAGTGATAAATAAGAGCTCTGTGTTCGGTTTAAAGGAGGAATGTAGCTTTAGAAAGCTGACTTATTTAGGGAAAAAAAAATCCTGACCTCATATAGCCTTTGACCAAGATCTGCTGGTAGTAGAGAGTAAAGATGAGGCTGTTTCTGTTATTATTAAAGCCCACAGTGACCATTTCTGTCTGTATGACCGGAAAATGTCCTGGGGCCAGGCCGGGGTGGGGATGCGCCCGAGTCTTGCCCGTAATTTCGGATTACAACTAAAGCTTGCCAAAAGCGTAAAAAGGAAAAAGATAACGAGGTGAGAAAGCAAAGAATGGCTTTATTGTAAAGTAAGGAAAACTAAGCTGTACAAAAAAAAAAAAAACCAACCCGGACAAAATCCCGACCAAAAAAAAAAAACAACCCCACCCAAACAACAACAACAACAAAACCCACCGAAAAAACCCCAAATCCAGAGAAAAAGGGTAACGCGTACACAGAAGCTGCCCTTGTAGCCGAGAGAGGAGACCCACTGCTCCTCTGCCTTTGGTTTTCACGGCACCACGTGCGTGGGCCTGGGAAAGGCGCTGCGGGGCAGGGCCAGGGCCGGGACCGCGCTGGGAGCCGTGGGCAGCAGGGCGGAGCGGGGGCTCTGCTGTCCCGCAGCGGGGCACGGCGAGGTTTGTTGGTGCTCGGGAGTCTCGTACCAGGGAGGAGCGCTCATTCGTCCCTCGTGGGGCGGCGGGAGGGAGCCGAGGCTGATGTGCCCATGCACCAGGCGAGAGGCACTGACGGGGACAGGCTCAGGCACCCACACCTTTGCCGTGCCTGGCCGGGCGCTGCCCGTGCCGGGGGGAGCCGGGTGATGCCCTGGCGCAGCCTGTCTTGCTGGCGGTGCCGCCGACGCTCCCCTCCGCTCCGGCACTTCGCAGAGGGCTCTGTGCTCGGCGCCCAGCGCCCAGCCAGGGCAAGAGCCCACCTCGGGGTGGACTCTCGCCCCGCCGCCCCAGCATCAAGCGGAGACGCCTGAGCCGGGTGGAACCGGTGCAGCCCTGAGCCCGGTGCCGGGGAATGCGCTCCTGGGGGCAGCGGGAAGGTGAAAAAGGGCTGAATGGGTTTCTAGCTGTCAGAGCAGGCGCAGTGGCCAGGCGGGTCGGGAAGCCCGAAGCGGGCACCTGAGCTGGATTTTTTGACACCTCAGCAGAGCGGCCCGATTTCCAGGGGGGCTGCGGGGACGAAGGGGACCGACGAGCGGGGTCGGAGCATCTGATTTGTCCGTGAGGGACCACTCGGTGCTGCTTTTGTTGCGGAGAGCGGCGGGAGTGGTTACGCGTGCTGGTCTAAACCGTGAATGTTGAGAGACTGGAACACTGCGGGTCCAGAGGAACATTGTCAAGACAGGGGCTACAACGCCCTTACAAACGGCTTCCCGCAGGTTTAGTTTAGCACTGAGGGCGCGACTCGGTGCCCAGCTGCGGAGAGCGGCGTCCGCGGCTTGCCCTGCCTCCGGGCCGTGCACCCCTCTCCAAAACTTAGGGGCTTAACAGCTCGGGCGCCTCGTCCCGCTGCTGTCAAGGACGTGGAGGCGTTCAGAGGCGCCACGGGTGGTCCTTAAAGACCCTCTGTTTCTGGGCGGCTTTGCACGGCTCCTGCGCACGTTGCGGGATGCTCTCTACGCCCTGTCTCACCTGCCGGGCTCCAAGGGAGCAAGGTCGGGCACTCCGCACCCTTTGGAGCGCAGCTGCCGGCCGCCGGGGATGGGGCTGAGCCTCGCACGGCCGGGCTGGGCGCTGCCGTCCTGCCCGAGCCCCTCAGCTCCGCTTCGCTGCAGGTGCGGTTCGCGCTGCCCCCGTCCAGGCTCCGGTCCGGCACCACCTGCGTGTCCGAGAGGGGGTGTCCTCGGCAGGGCGGCTTTCCCCAGCCTGTGTTTTTGGTCGGGACTCACTTGCCTGCATGGCGCCGGTCAGCCCTGCACCTTCGCCCTCCAGGGGCTCAGGGCTCAGTCCGGGGCCGCCTCGCCGGGGTCACTGAGGGAGCACGCGGTCCTCCTGACCGGTCTCCTCCCCCAGGAGCCCCGGAGGTTTGGATTTCTCCCTGGGGACACCCAGTACTCTCCCTTTCCTCCGGGTCGCGGGCGGTGCGCGCTCCTGCAGCCGCCGAGCCGGAGCTCGCCGCCCCCGAGCCCCCGGCAGCGCATCCTCTCCCGCCTGCCGCTCCGCCTGCCCTTCCTCGGCTGCGGGGAGGGTATTGTGAGGTAGGCAAAAGGGAGAGTGAACGTAGCGGTCTGAAGATAGAGAAAGGCAGTCAAGCTTAGACGTGTAGTTACTCAACCTTTATTATTTAAAAAAATTCATAAAAAAAAGGAAGGTGAACGAACGTCTTACAAAACCCCCCCACATAAATAGGACATTCCGTCCAGCTCTGGCTATTGGCAGTTCTAGTATTTGACAACATCAGACGCGATTTCCTGGCATTAGAGAAACCCATTTCAAAATCGGTCATCACAAAGAAATACTAGAAATCCCAGTTAGCACTTGCTAGGCAGCACGGAGCACTTGTACACAACTTTTCAGACACACACCCGCGCACACACGCAGCTGGGAACAGATCCCGTAGGAAGAGAGCCTCCTTAAAAAATAGTAAACGCTTCTCAAAAAAAAAAAAAAAAACCAACCTAAACCAAAAAAAGGAAAGAAAGAGAGTTATTTACAAAACGCACATGGAAATACAGTATTGACAGAGCGTGGCTGGCAAATCAACATGATTTGAATAGAGAAAGGACTATGGCACGTCTTGCTCGAAAGCTCGCACAGCAGCCTCCTTCGAGTGTCCCCGCGGGAAGACAGCTCCTGACATCCGCGACGCAGTGCCTTCTCCCTCCCCACCTCTCCTCCCGCCCTCCCTCGCCTCTCCACCCCTGCGCTTCTTGCCAGGTCCTTTTTACACTTGGATGACCACCGTGCTGGGGCTCTGGAGCCGGGTTTTGTACTGGTCTAGCCAGCTCCTCAGCTCCGAGATCTTGTAGCCCTCTGGTCCTCTGCCTCCCTGGTACATCACCTTCTCCTCCTGGATGATGTAGAGCCTCTCGAAGTAGGCACCGTAGGCGGCGCTGGAAGCATTGTCCATGGTGTCTACGGCCAGGGGGCAATCGGGCGCCCCTTCCCTCATCAGCTGAGCTGCCCGCAGCCTGTCCTGGAGGCACTGGTGCTTGGGGATGTTGTAGGCTGCGTCCGAGCTGACCCAGCCGTCGGAGGGGTGTGCTTCTTCGATGTACACCAGCAGGAAGTCGGCAATGTCCACGAAGTGCGCGGCCAGGCGCTGGAAGGACCTCAGGCGGGCCATGAACGGGGGTCAGGTGCAGCTGCCGAAGTTGAGGATGAGGGGTCTCTTGCCGCGGGCGAAGTCCAGGATGCGGAGCCTCTTCTGCCCGTCTAGCTGGATCACCTCGGGGTTAGGGGCCAAGGAACCCACGTGCGCCGATTTGAAGAAGTCCAGCTTCTGCCCGTGCCACACGGCTTTCAGCGACTCCAGCGTGAACATGCGGTTAGAGTCGGACACGCAGACAGGGGGGTCGTCGGGGGGCGGCCCCTCGCTGGCGCTGGCCGCCTCCTCCGCCGTGGGCATCGTCAGCATCTTCTTCCTAATGCACAGAAAATCCAGGAGCCAGAGCATCACGGCGGTGAGCAGGAAGCGGGGAAAGAGGAGGATGCAGGCGGCCGCCTGGGTGAGCAGCTGCAAGGTGTGAACGCCGAGGGAGTGGAGCATCGCAGCGGCTTGTGCTGCAGGGCGCTGGCTGCCGGGGGGCCCCCACGCACCCTGCGTGCCGGGGTCTGTGCAGCACAGCTGAGATCCCGCTTCTCTTTAAGCCCATTTTATAGTCAGGGATTTAAATGAAAAGTGACTCCACCTCCGGCCAGAACCCGCCCCTCTGGAACTTGAGCCTGGGGATTACCTACCCCTCCACTCTAATGACCTAAAAATACACAGACAAAAGGGGAGAGAGCCCCGGCGGGAGCCGCGAGGGACGTGCAACGGAGCAGGGTGCAGTCGCTATCAGGCAGGGCAGAGAGTCCGACACAGGGCACTGCCGGGGTCCCCGGCCTCAGATAGCGGCGGGCGCTTACAGACAGCCCCGCCAAGGACAATGCAACAGGCACAGCCCGCCCCCGACCCGGCTCCCCACGGGCTGTGCGGGCGCGGGGCCGGGGCGAGAGCGGGGGCCGGGGCCGTCCCGGCAGCGCCTGCAGGTGACAGGGACGGGCCACCCCCGCCGCGTCCCTTCCCGCGCCTTCTTCCCCTCCCCGCCCCATCAGCCCGGTCGCCCCCTGGGCAAAGCCTCCGCCCCACCGCACGCCCCGGCGCCGCGGGAGCACCCGGGTCTCGAACCCGCGGTCGCATCCTCCGGCGGCGGGACGGGCGGCGGGCTCTGCCCCGGCCNCGGGGTGTCCGCGCCCGGCCCCGGCCCCGGCCCCGCCACCTGACCCGGCCCCGCCACCTGCCCCCCGCGGCACTCGGGAATACGGGGCTGCATCGCGGGCGCCGCGGGGCCGGGGCTGCGGGGAGCGCCACAATGGGTGGGCAGAGGACACGGTGCGGGCGACAGGAGAGCGCCGCGTCTGTGATGTCCCGCTACTCACTGGGGTCTGCTGCTTCCAGGTGAGCAGCGAGTCAGGGCAGATACTCCTTTACGGCGCCCCAGGAGGAGACAGCAGTACTTTTCTGCACCTGTCAAGTGGCATACAAACAAAAGCGTCTCACGGGACTAGGTCTGGCAAAGTCCTTAAGCTGAGGGCTGAAGTGTCACCTCACGGGTGTGGCCAGGTGACCTGTATGCTGTACACAGAGTGGACACGCGGTGGTTTTGGAATTGGGTGGGTTTGTGTATCTCTAGCAAAGTGCTCGCAGTATGCGGGGCTGAAAACCAACTGGCCGCTTTCAGTCTTCACCCGTCAGAAGGAATTTATGGCCTGTAAATTCCTTCCTGCTGAACTAGATGGAGACCCGTCCCAGAAGTACAGAGCTTAAATGTAGTTTGGTGTCTTTGCTCAGAATCTTGCTGCTCCATTGTTGCAGGGTTCTCAGCTTGCAGCATACACATCATTTCCTCACCAGCTTCCTCAGAAAGGGACATTAGTTGTCCAAAACGCTGAATACTGCCCTCTGCTATGCAAATGTGGCTCATGCATCCCCGAGCTGCTGCTACAGCTGCCACTCACCCAGGTGCCTGTCCCACTGACTTTGGGACATGCGACCCAAGATGCCTGTGGGTCTTGAGTGCCCCATTTCTGCCTGTGGCCAATGCCAGGTCTCTGACTGCAGATTCCCAAAGACCCTGAGGACCTGCAATTCCCCCAGGTGCAGTTCGTGCTTCTCCAAAAGTGACTGTGCATGTCTGTGCCTCCCATCTAACATCTGCAAAATGGAAAAATGAATGCTGAGCCTCCTCATGGGAGGCTAGGCAAGCTTGCTTCATTTTTATGTAACTTATTACAAGAACCCTAAATAAAAGGCAAAATTAAAATCTCATTTTATTTTTTCCTTTATCTGGTTCTGAATAGGCTGGCTTAGAGCAATTTAATCAGACGTCTGGTTTGCAGTGCCCTGGTGCATCATCTTTAGTTGGAGTCAACAGCAAGGTAATTCAGGATTTTAGCATCTGAAGGGAAACGTATGCTTCAGCCCTCATGAAGCCACGTTCATCCACTAGCCTGATTAATAACTTCTTTGGCATTCCATGGTGCTCAGTCCAGGGAAAATTACTGAGTAGATATTTACTGTATTGTCAAACTTATTTTGAACTGTTCATGTGGGCCTCTCACCACCTCTCTGTGCAGTTATGCAATCTTGAAAACCACAAATTAAAGCCTCTGAAGAGACGCAATAACAAATTGTGGTAGCTCTGAAGAAACCCCCAGGAAAAAAAATTGATCTCTCAAAGTGACCTCTTCAAACTGTGCTGACAGACAAAAGCCTGAGTAAACAGATGGGTTTGTAACTCTGAATATCAACAAACTTTGCTCTACTAGATCAGTGAGAGATATTTCGAGGTAAAAAAGCTATCTGGTCTTATATACTTGTAGCTGGATAGGGACTTTGGAAATGACTTTTTCTCCATTCCCGGGAAACAGCTTTGCTTTGTTTTTATAGCTTGAAGGAAACCTTTGAATTGGGGTTTCCTATTCAGCTGTGGATAGAGCAGAGAACTGAAGCATTTTGCTTCACTAGCCCACTGCTACACTTTCCTGCCACAGGAAAATTCAAGTGTGTCCTGAGGCCACGGTTTCATGGTGAATCAAACAGTGGCTCTGCATGGCCCTACAAGCCACGCTCCGACGTGCTCAGCCGAAGTGCAGCGCTCATGTATTAACTCCGTGGGAAAGGAGTTAATACAGCAGCCCTCTGGTTCTCGGAAGGTTTGAAGTGACGTCTTGCTGCTGTTCTCACTTTTGTGTTAAGCTGGATGGTTTTCAAAATCCTGTGTTTTCACTCCGGCAAACCTCCTCTCTACTTCCCAAGGGCTGTACCTCCCAGTTGGAGCTTGGATTATTTTTAGGTGTGTGAAGGTAGTCTGTCTTTCTAGGAATCCATATCACTGATATTAATAGTGTGGGAACTTATATCTTCCTGTACACTGAGGATTTCATAGAATATATCCCAAAATATGGGTTTTACAGTGGCACATCTGGTTATGGGTGGTTTTTACTCTTCTGCATGTGGTCTGTGGTTCAGCAGTCACTAACTTAAAAATACATAAGTTTGTGTGTGTGTGTCCTCTCACAAGTGCACATACATGGTTCACATTATTTCATTTTTTCTGAGAACTTTATAGCTGTAGTTTTTCTTCATTTGATAAATGTAATTTATAACTCTTTTAAAGTTCTTTTCATAAACAGGAGCTACAAAATAAATTCAGCAACTTATAAAAGCAAAACCTCAAAAAGCTGAAATTAAAACCATCAGGTCTGCTTTGATGTAGAGGATGTGTTGAAATGGTATATTTACATGTTTATTTTCTATTTTATAATTTCCTGCACAAAGGCACGCAATACTTTCTGACAGGAATTGAAATGTATTTTGGAAGAGTTCCACCTCTCATGTCATCTAAGCTCCATGTCGTTAATGTGGTAGAACTCCATGTGAAGGAAATGAAAAAGACTTTCCTGAAATAAGACCTGGACAATTTCTACTCGTGTAAGTGGCTACCCAGTGACTGAAGAGAGGTGCAGCGGTGCAGTGGTAAATTACTCACCTTTCTGGTATCTCTAAGAAGTGGGTAAATGTTATATTGCTGAAACTGGTGGTGGATAAACTCCATTTGCAATTGCTTGCTTGTAGTGACACCTCTGGAAAAAAGTTACCATATTCTGGAGTCTGTGCATGGGTCTGGCTGTCTCTGGAGCTGCCTCTCTCTTAATCTTTCACCACTTTTAGATGACACCTGTTTTTCTTTTCCTCCCTTCTGCCTTTTTTTTTTTTTTAATAAAATATATATGACTCAGAAAAAAACATACAAAGCCAAGCACCTAGGCAATGCCTGGAGTAGGTTTGAGTACAGAAAGAAAAAAGTGCTGTACTGCAGATTCGTCTATAAAATCACTAGCAGAGCCATGGACTTTGAATCTCCTACCCACCCTGTCACTCTTACCTTCCAATACATGACAAGTGTGTCATATATGACAAAAAAGTTCCCTGCACTGAAGCTTTAAAATTTTTTTTCCCTCGCTTTTTGCTGACTCTGGGTTGAACTGGGAAAGAGTTGTTTAATTTGGAGGGAGGACTGATTCTGAAGCCACAAGTCTGGTAGTGCAATGCTCAGGTCTCATCTCATCCTGAATAAGTGGAAACCAACATTTTCTTGCATCTGTGAGCCATCTACCAAGGCTTTGCCATGTGACCAAGTGGGCAGTTGCCCTCATGTGTTAGTAGGTGTCTGCACCTGCCTCTCCATGGCTGCTCCCTGGTGCCCCTGTTGTGCCAGCAGCCTGTCAGGCTGGGGTAGAAACTAGATAACCAAAAGGTTCTGGATTAAAGAATTCTGGTTTTAAACCCAGATGGTTCTGGCGAGCGAGTTTACTTTAGAATCCCTAAAATAGTGTCTAATAGCATAACTTTCAGTGCAACTTGAATGACAAAAGGTGCAACTTTCCATCCCATTAATCCTTTCTTACTTCTGCTTGCACTGTGCCTTGTGTGATCCTGCAGTGACCTGCAGTGATGTGCTTTGGGGACCAAGGGGACAGAAGAGCTTGGCTTTAGAAAAAAAGAGTTATTTCCTGACATGTTAGTTCCCTAAATTTGCTAATGATGAAAGGAAATGATCACCTGTGATGCAGGGGAAGCACAAGAGAAATGGCCACAGCTTGTGGCCACGGCAGGGCTAACAGGACCATCCCATCAGACTGACTTAGGAATATTATCCATCCATCCCTGGGTGGAATTGCATAGTGAGATGTGTTAAGAGCAGAAGCAAGTTTCACTGCAAATGTGTGTAGTCTTACCCTTTTGTGTAGTGGAATAGCACAGGAGACGTACAGGAGGTGACAGTGGCTGTCACAAGATCCTTCTGGGCAATGTAGCTGGATGGGGGGCACAGCCGGCTTCTGAGGGGAGCCAGCAATATCAACTTCAACAGCAGCTGCTAACACACTTCCATCAGTGGGAAATCAGATTATCCAGAACCGCCTGTGCCAAGCACATCCCTGCTACCCACCAAGCAAACTGCTCAAAAGCTGCTGTGGCTCAAGAGCTCAGGCTGGACCCCCTGGTAGTATGGTATAATTACAGTCATCTGAATGGTTTGCTCTGCAGCAAAGACAACAGTTTAGTCCAGAAGTGGAACCCCGCAGAGTAATACTTAAGCAGTGACTTTATACACAATGAATACAGATGAAGTCCTTGGCAGAAAACAGAAAATACTTCTTCCATTGTCTTTGTTTCAGGTGTGCTGTAGATGAGGATAAGGAGATGCAATTTGCTTGAATCTAAATCTCCTCTAAGAAGATTGTAACAAAATTCACCACGTGCGGTGTTTTACAACAGAATGTGTAGCACATGACATAAAAATTCAATACACTAACCCTGCTTAGAGAGATAGGCACAGCAGGCTGATAACTCAGGTTAGTTTTTCATCTTTTAAAAGGCAGCATAGCAAGAGTATTTTCTCAAAATGTTACTGGGATAGTTTTGAGTTGAAAGACTGGGTCCAGCCTCTGTCAGGGTAAAGGGAACACCACCTCTTTGAGATCATTTGCCATGGCGGGGGGGTTCACTGCTGCCTGGCAGTCTTTGTCACAGGCTGGTTCTCAGAGCCCCAAGGTTTGTATGATGAAAGCTGTGAGTGATCAGCAGCAAAACTCCTGGTGCTTTCCTTGTGATTGTGATTTTGCCCAAGCTATGTAGTATGATAACAGACCAAAGGAGATCTGAAAACTCAGGGTCCAATATTCATCGTCTCACTTTCCTTAGCAAGTGCAGTAGAATATAAAGAATTTGAATATAAGATAATTTAATAAATCTCAGGTTTTAAGGCGATTGCATGTGCCCTGCCTGAAATGATACATACGTTTGAATTTTCAGTCTCTAGCAGACTCAGAGGGGAAGGCAGGAAAAAATAACATTTAAAAAAACATTTATTCAAGGAAAATCTTTAGGGATCATGTATAGGATAATCTTCTTCAGAGTGACCCTCATTTTCTACAATATAATGGTTTTACCCTGCAGTGGTTTAATGGTTTTGAATAAGCTGTAGAGTGGAGGAACAAACACTTTAGTGAGAATGGAGGCGTTTACCCAGAAAGGCAGGAGTATCAGCCTACTTTGAATATAGAATGGAGATGATTATTCTGCTGACCTTTTATCCCTACCATCACTAAAATGTATATTATGAACATAATGGGGTCTGGTTTTGTGTAAATGATTGCTGTAATCATGACTGACTCGTTCAAAGCAAGTGGCATGCCAAGCAGGAGGCTGGAAGGCACCATTTCTGTGCTCGGAGGCTCTCATCAAACGACTTTCTTGGTTCAAGCCTTTTATTTGAGCATAAATGTTTGTGAAGTTTTCCAGTGATTTTTTTTTCCTGGCATTCACCCCATGACTCTTATTATTTTTAGCCATGTAAAATGGCATTATGCAATTGCTGAATTTGTTTCTTTCAGCCCGTGATGATTTATAAGACCTAATTTCCAGGATACTCCCTTGAAGTTACCTTCTCTTTGTGACCTCAGGATTTCTCTTCCCAGACCTCTGGTATTTATTTTTACTATTTCTGTGGTCGAGGTTTGGCAATGTTGTTTTGGATTAATGACAAACATACATAAGGACTGGAAGGAATACATGTCTTAATATCCTAATTTAATGTGTGGATTGTTTATCAATAGTAGAAAGAAGTTTCTGGACAGGTTTAACACATCCTAATAATAGGCCTCTGCAGCCAGATAGAAAGATTTTGATGTATCTGAACTGCATGTAATTCTTCACTTGTTCCAAAATAGATGAAATTTGCTTATTTTATATTGCAATGCAGTATTTCTTTCTCAGACTTTGCCCAGAAAGAATTGGAAGTCAGTTAGTTTGGACAAGTATGCATTGTTTATATGGAATATTTTAATTGACATAAAATTGTGTAAACCTTCTAGCTCCTCTGCTCTTGGATGAAGAAAAGATCTTTGGCACAACAAGATCCTGAATTTCTGTTCTATTTTTTACTTTTATGCAGGAAATTGCAAATAATTTAACACAAAAATTAAATTACTCAGCATTTTACTCAGTTGTTGAATTTTCCTCGTAAGCAGTATATTTTGCTTTCATCATATACCCAGTTATTTTTTAACTTGAATCTTCTTATTTTTGATTTCTCTGTATATTCTCATCTACCTTCATGGTTTATTTACTCAGGCTTAATTCCTTCCCTATACAGCCTACTGTGAATAAAGTGTTCCTTTGAAAATGATTAACTCTGCACTTTGTTTACAGTGTAGTCTTGCAATGTTATATCTGATACTCATTAGCAGGAAAACAGAAATAAAAGGAGAAACATTAGTTATCACTGCAAATCATTTTGAATTCACTGGGATCAGGATCTGACCTGAAATGTTTAGGTTAGCTCCATAGCTCAAGTTGATTTGAAGGGTCTCAATGTTTATGCCTAACAGTGTGTCCTCCTATGACTTTTTATTTTTAACTGCTCAACAGTTCTCACTTTCTGTGAATTTTAAAGTTATTCTTAGACTAAGCAATATAGTCTCTTCACAGGGAAAAACTGTGACAAGCATATCTATGTGATACAGCTCATCGTTTCTGAGGGCACATCGCATCTACCTGAAGATCTAGCAGGAAAAAAACAACCAAAGACGAAATGGTTACTTTTAGACTTAGATATGAAATGTTGGGTTCCAATTCACTGTCTTCAATGTGGGAATTATTCTGGGTACCTGGAATGGTCCACCCTTCCCTGTGGAACTTAATGGCCACAATACTAACCCCTTGCTACTCTGTCTTACTTGGAACCAAGTTTGAATTTCTTAAAACAAGAAAATGCTGCCTTTTCAGAAAAGTATTAATAACTCATTTTAAAAATGGGAATCATATACTTACATATGCAAATAAAATGGATCAAAGTGATCTAAGTCCACTTGTAAAAATGGGAAAGATCTCTGAAATGCACATTTATTGCAAACAAACCCTGGATTTAGGTAATGAGGAAATAGTTTTTTAAGAACAATTATGTTGTATTTGGAAACCTATTTTCTCTCTCAACTAATTTTAATTGGCATTATGCTTCCACTGAGCCAAAAAAACCCCAAACAAACAAGGAAGGCAGCAGCAAAATAGAAATATAAAGTAGAAGCAAAGTGTCTTAGCTGATGAAATCATAGGCAAAAGCCTCTGAAGCCTTTTTTTACAAATACCTTCTTTAAAGTGGGGTGCTCCTTTAACAGTTGTGGCCCATGCCTATTCCTTGGCCTCTTCTACAGTTGTTGACATTGCACTGCCAATGAAGCAGCTGTCACTTTTTACCAGTGTAATGCCTGCCAGCAGCTGGCTCAGAAGTGCTGCTTTTAATTAAATTTCTGATTTCAATTGGATTTTGGTTTGCAGTTCACAGCTAACAGAGATTTTCAGGGTGCGGTCTTATGGGGCATCTATGGGTGTTTCAGACACCTCTGCGGCACAGAGATCTGTTCAGAAAAATCAAGCATCACCTTAAAATTAGTTACAGTTTTCCTCCATTACTTGTGAGAGCTCTTCCAGGATCTCACTGCTATAATGTGTAGAATTATTCATATTTTCAGCTTAACTGTATCTATGGCATATTTACACTGCTTGTTGGTGTGCCAACATTGTCTCTTTGCTGAGGCAGTTATCCTGCCTCCCCTTTCTCTGTGAGTTAAGGAATGGTAGAATCATTAGTTTGGAAAAGACCTTTAAGAGCATTGAGGGCAGTCCTACCCCCTCAGACACTGCTCCACTGGGACTAACAAGCCAAACTCCTGTGGGGTGCATCGGCACTGACAGGGACAGGCAGATCCAAGCTCTCTGCTAACAATCTCAGTGAGCTGGGATATGAATTGGCCCTCTCCTGGCGCCTGTAGGGCTATGGCAATGTAATGCTAAGCCTGAGCTGGTGAGTTCTGCTGGAGACTTCATTAGCAGTGATTTAATTCAGGCCATGTGGATTCTGGGACAGTATGAGGCCAACCGAGGCTCACATCGGTCTGCACCTGTTTGTTCAGATGTGTGCACAGTCTGTTCTCATGAGATGGATTTTCCATTTCTCTGATCCTTCTAGAAGCAATTTTCTGCACCTGTTTCATGACAAGTCCATTTCCCTGCATCGTATAGGAAGGAATTAATTGGAGAAAAAAAGATGGCTCTACCCTCTCCTCTTTTTCTTTGCATTAGCACTGCTTGGCACAGCATATGGTCACTGGTTCAGCACAATCATTCTCATCAGTCAGGTTGACATCTGGAAGTCACAGACAAACAGAGAGGCAGCTTGACAGCTGAACACCTGGGCAAGGAGCATGGCATTTCGGGGACATGCTGGGTGTACCCTACACGTGCTGTGTTATTTGAGCGCTGCTGTGCAATATGGCTTGGACCTACTGGAAACCCAAAGGACAAGTGAAAACTCTGCGTACATTTTGTTCTGAAGCCTCTCTTGTTGTATCAGCCAACACACCGTAGAGTCAACCCATCTTGGTGAGCCTGGTGTGACCGAAGAGGCTCAGGTGGATTGTGCACTCGCTGGCCATCTGTGTCGCTCACGTTTCCCACAGGCTGGATTTCCTGCCCGTGCGGTGCATGGCATGGGATTTCCCAGGCACAAACATGGGAGCCCAGGCACATGCTCAGGGTCCATGTGACAGGGCTGTGGCTGTGGAACTCCCCCATATGGAGCACAGCTGTGTCTGTCCTTGAAAGGAGTGACCTAAATTTTACACAGTATTCCAGTGACGTATGACCAGCACATCCCTCACTGCTGGAAATACCCCATGTGTTTTTGAATTGTACTTGTTTACCATTGCTGCCTCTGTTTAGGGGCTTATACTAACCCCGACTTTGATTGAACCATTTAGAGTTTTCTCTTCCACGTGCAGCTGGCAAGTGCCCAGTTTATTGTGATATTTTTTGCTGCCAGCTTCATGAATTCGAGCTAGGCAATTCTGGATTTCATCCTGTTCATACTGCTTCAGTCCTTGAAGTCGTTTAGCTCTTCCAGTGAAATACTCCAGTCTTGTTCTGTACACTCGCAGATTTCCTAAGGTTTTTCCTAATTTTTGCACCCCAGTGTTCTGTGTCATATATATGGTCTGCTGACCATATTCTTGTATTTTAATTTGATCATGATAATAAGCAGACAGCAGATAACCTTAGCTGATGTAACTGTCACAGCTTTTGCTATCAAAATAGTGCTGGTAGTGTTCCCAGCTAAGGTTCTGCCAGAATGTAATTAGAAATGTACCTTTAAAATGTGATCTTTCTTTAACTACTGTAAACATCTTTTAAAAGAATTCCAAAGGCTTTGCTTAAAAATAAAACCGTGCTTTATGAAACACTTACTCTTAGACCATATTAAAACTAAGGATGTAACATAATATTAAAGGTACTACAAAGGTTTAGATTTCCATTATGAGGAATATTTGCCCTTGTTTAACTCATCTGCAACTTTTTCCTACATACAGAATCATTTAGGTTGGAAAAGAACTGCAAGATCATGGAGTCCAACCTTTGACTGACCACCACCTTGTCAAATCAACCACAGCACTAACTGCCACACCCAGTTTTTTCTTGAACATCTCCATGGATGATGACCACACCACTTCTCTGGGAAGTCCATTTCAATGCTTGACAACCCTTTCAGAGAAAAAATTCTTCCTGATGTCCAACCTGAACCTCCCCTGGTGCTCGAGGACATTTGCTCTTCTTGTCACTGGTTGCTGTGAGAAGAGGCTGATTCCCAGCTGGCTACAATCTCCTTTCAGGTAGTTGTAGAGAGCAATAAGGTTTTCCCTGAGCCTCCCTTTCTCCAGGCTAAACATGATTTTTGCCATTCAGCTGCTCCTCATATGACTTACAGTGACCCCAGCTATTGTGACAAAGCACACACCTCTTTCTTGAGTCAGATGCCAAAGAGATACTGCAACAATCAGTCCTGACATCAGTCCCTTCCAACAGTGGTGTTGAAGTTGGCCTTTAAATCAGTTTTGTACTGTTAATTACTGGGCATTATGTTGCTATTTTCTCTATGCCACATGGGCTGTCTGATTTCCATTCCCTTTCTCCAGCTTTCTGACTGTGAAGAAAAATGAAGAAATATAAACCAAATGCAGTAGTGCATCTGAAAGCAGTCTAGGTAACAACTCCAAGAGACAAGCTGGGCCACATCTCGCATATGTTCAGTGCTGATGATTGAAGTGTTGACATTGTCATGGTGACAATTAAGAAGCAAGAAGGGGAGGATCCTAGATCTGGCTGATTTAATGGGAATATTTTTGTTCTAATATCCATCTCTTGCTAAGAACCACCCAAATTTAGTCCTAGCTGGCTCCATGAATATGAACCCTATTTAGGGGGAACCAAGCTGGAAAAGTGTGTGTACTGAGAAAACAGGAAGGGGTCCTGTGCGGAGCAGCTCTGTTTTTTGAGAGCAGCAGCTCATCTGGATAATCAGGACAGAAGTTGCTTAGCTAGTGGGTGCCACCATCCCTTTGGCCAGTTGGTCTCTGACAGGAGACAATGAAATTTGAGCATGTGGCAATAGGAGGCAGTGTGGCAGCCTCCAGCATTTAATGAATCACTTTTAAAGGTGTTTGGAACTTCTCCTCATTTCTAGGTTCTAATCAGTCAGAGAAGGATTTTATAAAACATTTATCCTCCATCTTGTGTGCAAAAATGATTTACTTCATTTGGTGTTTGATGCATTTTTTTTCTCCATTAGGAGATCAAGCCGTAATATGTTAAACACCTGCATGGAAGTTTCCCAAAATGACCTGATATGACGAATACAGTTATAGACTACAGTTGAAGAGGTGCTTATTTTCACAGATGTGGGTACTGTAGAAACTGAAGATATTTTTTTTCTGAAAAGTTGTGGCATCAACTTTTTTTCTCTTATAGAAAGCTTTTTAGTACACAATTAAAGTTGCGTAAGTATATTTCCTAGCACTAAACATTCTAAAAAGAATACAGAATGATAAATAAGGTGACATTTAAATTCAGTACAGTGCTCACTGCCATCAAACTCTGCAACCACAGCCCTCTTGTATAGATATTCAATTTAACAATACATCACCTTTGATTCACAGCTCTGAATAGCTGAAAAATCCTCATGTAATGCTTGCCCCTGACCCCCAATAACTTGCCATTTGTTTGAATTGCATTCAGTGAGTAAGCACTTGAAGCAGTGTACCTCTGCACATGTCAGTAATGTGTGTGTGAGGTTTAATTTAGCACTGTATATTATGTCTCAGCCTTCACTTTCTGGGAAAGGTGATGTGAGGATATTGTTTTACTGAGTAAGAACTGCAAAATTCATTATTTACTGCATGTTAATTTAATGTACCATTTTTAAATTCTAGATGGATTTTTGCCATTCAGCTGCTGAACAATTTAATTTTGGAGTTCAGCCCAGGTGTTTGTGTCCTGAGGTACATGAGGATGACAGTACTAAAGAGGTTGTTAGCAGCTTTCTGACAGATCAGATATCTTGTGTGTTGGGGATGAAGTCACTCCTTTCTACATAAGACAGCTGTTCAAATGCAGAATTTCTCTCCCCATGTGCATTTGAAGTGTGGGGTGCAAATTTTTACTTCGTCTTCTGCTGTAATTGAGCTATGTAAAGCTGCCCTAGAATTTGCTATATTTGTAACTGGATAGTGGTATAAATGCCCAAAATACAACTCTTCTGTTTAAGATATATCTGGTAGGTTTTTCTTTTGTTTGTTGAAGTTTTTGTTTGCTTTTGTTTTTGTTTTTTATTTCTTTAGTTGGAAAAATGAAATGCATTAAGTTTTTTCAGCTGGCCCATTTGATCTTTCCCAGCTTAAACATAAAAATGTCACAGGAACCTGTGAGTAATCTGAAACACAAGGTGTGACTAAGGCAAATTTTCAAGGCCATACTGAGACATAACACACTTTCAAAAAAACTGTTCTAAGTCCTGGTCCAAGCTGGCATGCCTCAGTTATGGTGGTGGTTTGAATGGTACATCAGAAACTGAAGAAATGAATATAAAGCATTGTGTGTCTTTTCATCTTTGTTGCTATGCTTCATTGAAAGGTTATCAACATCAGTTCTAACTTAGCAGCATCTCAGTCTCCATCTCCAGGTACTGCACCTCTTCCTGTTACACTTTCTTCCCAGGATTTAATGTCATTTCTCCAAAGTGGCTCTTCTCCAAGCTGTGCCACAATAAGCATGGGTAGATGTACATGTACTTGTGGGCCACTGGAGACCAGTCTTCACCCAAATGTAGCTGCTGACCTACTCAAAGACAATGCTAATAATAGCCACAGATCCATAGTTGCTGAGTGTCTTATGTGCTCGTCCAAGAGGAATTCGCAGACCTATCAATGCACTTCACTCAACAACCACAAGTTCATAACAATTTTTGACTATTACTAATACAGTACAATACAAATGAATGTGTTAACAGTGTCGTCGTTGTTTGGAAGCAGCAGTATTGCTTATGAGAGAACAGTTTCTATTTTCCTACCACAATTATAACATATTACTATTCATTTAAATTGAAATAGAAATAAAAAGTCACTTAGGCTTTGGAATATGGATGTTTACTATGCCTCCTGTACATCTATTTTTTTAATTTTAACTTATTCACTGTGTGCTTTCTTCTCTCATTCTGTATCCATTAATATCCTTCAAAAAAGATTGCTTTTTTTTGAAATATAACTTCAAAAGAGAAATGTGATTTTCCCAGCATGCTGAAATCTTGGGTGGTATACAGTGTTGTCACTAGCCATAGAATTTAAAATTAACACCATTGACAAATGCTGCTTTAAAACTTCTATTGAAAAATCATAACATGTAAGCGTGGTAGGGCTTTTTTGCTGATCTGGATTTACATTTGTGTAATTTACAGTTAATAACTGGAGAGATCTTGTTATAGCTTGATTACTCTTCTTCAGTATGCCCCTTGTTTTGTATCCCATTATTCACTCAAAGAACTTAATTGAATGAATCAGAGTATAAGCTCACATTTGCTGCAACAATCACAATTCCCCATAGATAATTTTCTTTGGCTGGTCTTGCTGGGATTTCCAGGAAAGTTCCCAGAAACTGTTTCACAGAATAGAGGGATTTCTCTTTTTAAAACCCATTTTTGGTGTTACACAAATTTGAGCCCAGAAGAGTTTAATTTTTGGGAAATAACCATGAGTACTACATGCATGTGTGACTGCATAATAACAAAATCTTCAGAGTAAGTTGCATTTAAGTTGAATCTTATTTGACTTTTTGTGGTTGGCTTTGGAAACATTTGGTAGTTATTTTCCATTGAAATTCACATCCTCTTGGGGCAGCAATGTGTTTAAGTTCTTCTCATGTTATTTCTGCTCTGTAATCTTAATTTTAAAACTTGTTTTCAATTTTTTTTCTGTTTGCTCCATTGTGTGTACTTATCTTTCACGTGGCAATAAATAATATTTGCATTTGGTATTGGTGGTCTTGATCTTAGTGTGCATGTATTTGTGTTGAAGGGCTACAATACATAGCCCAGTAAATAACATTGTTCTTTATTTTGAGAAAGAGAGAAGGAGGGATTATAATTTATATCCATATTGCTGAAATAGAAATGTGGCCTCTCCATTCAAGAATGTGGCTGCAATTTTTCAAAATTACTTGTAAGGCTTAGATGATCCATTTATAACTGGCTAAAATGTGATGTTTTTAAGAAATAAATTTTTAGAGAAGAAGGTTCAACACTACAGCAATTTGGACAGTCCAAACTGGCCCCAAAGAACCAGTAAAACTCTCAGCTGCTGTCTGTGAATGCAGTGCAGTTCCCTTGGTTTCTGTTGCTTTTGTTGGGTCAAGATGCTTGATTGCCTGACTCTTATTAGACATTAAATAATACTGATTCATGCCTCAGTGTACTGACAGTCTGATGACAGACATTAAAGAGATGAGGCACATGGGATGAGTCAAAAGGTAGAAGTTGTTTTGGGATTTTGGGGTTTTTCTTGCTTATTGACAATTAATTGAAGACATTTCTATGAGAGCAGGTGAAAGCTTCCTCCGAGCACGTAGCAGACTGACAAGGTGCAAGTCAGCTTGAATCCAGAAGCTGTGTCACTGTGTCAGCATTCCACTCTTTAGCAGGAAATGGTAGCTCAGGCAAATTCACCTGTTGACAGTGCTGCACAACATTTCTGCTAATGCTGGGCTGCTCCTTGCCAGCCTAAAGGGAAGAGTGACTCTGACTTCTCACACATTCACAGATGTGCATCCACTTCTATCAGTATCAAAGACTTGTTCTGAGGGTCCTCAAAGCAGTCCAGTCATCTCCAAGGAGGTTTGTATCATAGCCCAAGAGCTCTAACCAGAATACATTGAGGCTAAGCGTCATACCTAGGAGCTCCAGCTGAAATACGGTTTCAAATGGCAAATACTAAGTAAGAAAGAGATCCTGCTTCCAAAACTTGAGTCTGAACTGGGAGGAAACTTAGATGGAAACGATCATCCAGCCCAATCTCTTGCCAAAGCAAGATTATATCCTGCAGGCTGTTTTCTAGCATTTGCCAATCTGGCTATAAAAGCACCAAACAAATAGGGTCCATTACTGGGAAGAGTCTGGGAGACTGTTCCATTGTTTAAAAGACGTCATGCCAGTTCATTGTTTTCTGAAATTAAGTATTTATTTTTTTTTCTTATCTTAGTTACATCTTATCCTTGGTTATGTTCTGAGATACCAAATTAAAATCTGACATTATTAAAGGCAATATAGTTGTTGGCTCTTACAATCTACCTTTGTGTCCTCAAATCCAGAGTGTTGATCACCCAAGGGAAAGGGCTGCACAACTGCATGACCATAATTATTCTGTGTAACAGGGGCCAGGGCAAACGATGGTTGTAAAATGCCTTTTGCTGCCTTTTTGTATCTAGCCTCCTCTTTCCCAATTAATAGCTTTCTCCATTCCATCACAGCTCTTGTTGTTCTTCAGTGAGTGTTTGCCAGCAGCTGTATCTACTTTAGTAAGTAGTGTGGCCTTGTAAGAGTGTGGGGTGAAAACAACAGGACCTATAGTGTAAAATGGTTGGTGCTGAGGGCTAAACATCCATAGTCATGCATGCTTCAAGGTTTGGAATAGTTCTGGGCTGGTCCCTCAAACTGCATGTATGTACTGGTTGGAGATCATTATATGCACTTCTGGAATGTGTTTTCTTATTTAGTTTTGTCTGAAAGTCTGTGAGTATGAGTTTGTTTTGTTATGTGAATCAGAGCGTAATATGTAAGGATGAACTAAAATGCTGGTGCGGATACAATCCAGATATTTTTCAGTGTGTTGTCCAGAGCTGAATGCAACTTTATATATCAACAAGAGAGATTTGAGTCAGACATCAGGAAAATGTTTTTAATGGTAAGGGCAATGAAGCACTATGGAAGTTGAATAAAATCCATTCTGAAATGTTTCTAAGAAAAGATAAACAAAAAATAATTTACTAAGAAGAAAGATTAAGTTGTTCCTACACAGAGAAACAGAAGAGGATTTGGTCAATTTACGGCATCCCTTCAAGCCAAATTTCCCCCGAAGAAAAGGAGGCTTGAGGGGGGGACCTTATTGCTCTCTACAACTACCTAAAGGAAGGCTGTAGTGAGGTGGGAGTTGGGCTCTTCTCCCAAGTAACAAGCAATAGGACAAAAGGAAATGGCCTCAATTTGTGCCAGGGAAAGTTTAGTCTGGGTATTAGGAAATATTTCTTTGTGAAAAGGGTTGTCAAGCATTGGAAGAGACTGTCCAGGAAAGCGGTGAAATCACCATTCCTAGGAGTATTTAAAAGACATGTAGATTTGGCACCTGGGGACATGGTTTAGTGGTGGACCCAATGAGTTTAAAGGCCTTTTCCAACATAAACCATTATATGATTCTATGATGGGTGTCCCTTTTCCTTATGCATATCAGTTTAATTTTTTCTGTTTTTTTTAATTTTGTGTCCTTCTTACTGCTATTCATTATATTTTTTTCTTTTCCTTATCTGTTTTCTAGCAAATTTATAATTTGTGCTAGTTAAGCTACATAATGGAGTCTCATTGAAGGCAATTTACTCTCCCAGATACCGAAAGTTTTTAATAAAATTGACTCAAAAATAATGTCTACCAAATAATGTACATCACAGGTGATAATCTACTGTGAGCCAGATTTCAAAACACATATCTTGTTCTTTTCAGATCAGTTTAAATTCAAGTTCAGATAAGAAATAATCACAAATACTTTACTAAACTGATGGCATATAATTGTTTTCCAACATTAATTTGTAATTTGGTCAAGTGGAAATCGTCGAATTAATAAAATTGCCACCATGCTCTTTCTCTATATTGTACAGTGTTGTGAATTATGTTCAATACTCTGTGTATCAATATGCTCAGTGTTGAGAAAGAAGTGTCTTGAAAGATAACTGCACCCCACAAAATGCACATTTCAGAGCCAAACCCCAAACAAATCCTACTCCTAAGCCTCAGATCACTCAAAAAAGAGACTCAATAAATTTTGGCTTCTCTATCATTGAATTTAAATAGATATTAAGACCTTAAGTCACTAAGGTTTCTTCTAAATGCCTCCCTTCTGTATAATAATTTTTTGCTTTATGTGTTTTTTGCTGTGGCTTGTGAAGATTCCACTGTCCCAAAAGGATGGGTCTTTTAAGTGGATGGTACAGATGTCCAGTTTTGACATAGAGAAGCAGTCTAGACTTGCCTCTTGGCTGCTGTTTAATGCAGTCTCTGGAAAAAGGAAAAAGTAGACTTAAACCTACCCTACTAAAAAGTTTTAAAATCCAGGTCACTCATTTCCCAATAATTTATCTTAAAGCTGATTCCTGCTCTAAAGACAAAAAAAAATTAGAGACCCAAGGCCATTTCATATGTGTTCCTTTGTGCTTTCTGATGATATTTTATTTACAAAAAGATATACTTTTCTTTCTCAGGTATTTCCATGTTTCTAGGATAAATAATATTCAGAAATATTTTCTTGATGTCCAAAATTATGTGTATACCCCTATCCAGTCCTGATACTGAATTTGGTAATGTTAAAAAAGAACAATAAAGGGGGAATGTTTTGCTGCAAACATCAGTTTTGGAATGAAAATATTTTCATCTATGAGGTTCCATTTGTTCCACAGTTCACAAATACTTCAATTGACACTGTTGTCAAACCAAGGACATAAAGCTGAGAGTGTGATATGTTATCTGCTGCCAATTACGTAAGTTCATGATGCATAAGTTATTGCAAAAATGGGGTCATGACCCACAAACCAACTCCTTTTGAAGTTGTAGCTCTTTATAAAACCTCCCGCATATTTGTATATTTTAGTTGGTTAACTCTTAACTGAATTTATGCAAGTGCTTATGAGAATGATTAAATGACATTAAAGAAAAAGCAGACTCTTATGTCTACAGAAATACCGATTTGTTGATATGCTTAAAGAGAGGTGAATCTGACTAAAACGTGGATTTCAGTTCCTAATCAAAGAACTTAATCCAAGTTCCTTATCAAAGACATGCTTGAAAACAAATATTTTTGACCATCAAATATAAATATTAGTTATTGAAGTATATTATCTAGCAGTGAGGTAAGAGGATTAGAACTCAACCTCTCCAGTCCTTGTCTTACCTTTTTTTATGATCTTTTATGGCAGTGTTAAACTAATCACTGAATTTTCCCTATTGCTTTCAGTTATCCTTCTGTATGACTAAAAGTCATATTTTCCATGTGAAAATAGTGTGTAAGTAATAGACTTAAACCTTCATTTGAAAAATGCCAGCAAAACTGGGAAGAGTGTTAGGTGAAGAAATCACTCCACTTGGAACTGGAACAGTGAGGTCTTTTTCATGTCTCGGGCAGATGTTCCAGAAACTACAAGAATAAAGATAATGTGATGCTAAATATACTAATCACCTTCATTCTAATGCAAGGGGTTTGTTACAGCATCATTTAGCTAAAGGGGTTTTTTTTAATTCAGAAAGAAAAACAGGATGACTTTTAAATATTATTTCTTTCCAAAATTTGGTGGAATTATGACCTTTGAGATGATTTGGCAAAGCCTCTCCTAGAACAGCTAGTAGTCCTTGTCCTTCCTCATTCAGGTCATGGACTGAAAAACAGGTGCTTCATACTTTATTAAATGACTTTACCAAGTGGTTTTCTTTTTTTTCCCTTATGTTTTTGGGACAGCTACCTCTGTTGCTCTGCAACTTGCTAGCTTCATATAAACAGTTACCTATTCACTGACCTGGGGAAAGACCAATAGTTCAATGGGCAGTCTGAGCTCAAGCCCTTGTTCAATTAATAGTTATTTATTTATACAAAGTGAAACAGGTTCTGTATCCAGGAGATACAGAATACAATAATAGCTTGATATTTTGGTGACCAGAAAGCTTGCCTGGAATACAGGATTCTGACATCTTGCAGAACAGAAGCTTGAAATCTGTACTCATGTGCCACCAGTCAGTGTCTTGATCATAGGATGATTATATAGGAGGGGTGGCAGTTTTCTTGCTCTTTGATGTATTTCATCCTAAGCATGAGAATCTTCCCCAGGTAAGAACTTCATAAGAACTGGTAAGTACCTGCAAAAGGTTTGGTCTCAAGAGACTATAATTTCTCAGTGAAAGAATGCATTGCTGTGAACTCCAGCAGGGGCATGACTAGAGTTTTCACGACCGTGTAGGTCCAGAGTGGTTTGTCCATTGTGAAGATCCATCAGTGTCCTGAGTTTGAAGGAGAGGTCAACAAGCAGTGCTGGAGGGCATGAGTCTCAGGAAGCCTGCAGAATGCCAAAGCATATGTCTGTGTAAGTGTCAGACTTGTAAATCAGCTGTTGGTACAAAAGTTTAACAATGGGGAAATGGTCACATACAAACATTCATTTGGGGATTAGGCTTATGAGTCTGGCTGCTTTTAAACACTTCAGCTGACATTGATATGAAACCAGGGCATAAAACCAGGAGCCTGACATGTGATCTGTTGCCAGTTGCCTTCAAATTACCATGTCTGATGAGAGAAAAAAGAGATGAAGTGAATGGAGAAACGCAACAGGTCATCTGGACTCTGATAATTAATGTTCCCTAGAAAATAAAAGTTTTGAAACTTTCCTGGAAATGAAGTTTTATGATCTGCTACAACAGCCCACAGGGGGAATGCTGCAACCTACACATATTGACAATTGTGGTATTACCAGACAATTAATTTTTATGAGTAATTTCCAGAGCGACCCTCAACCATGCAGTCACGCATACAGTGGAACAGTGTGCCATGGAATCGAGACTCAGCTAAAGGCCAAAGATTATACAGATTTATTAATATTTGCAAAAAAGATCCTAACAGCAGAGACCAAATTGAGCAATAGAATGGGGAAGAAGGAACGGACTTGACAATAAAATGAGCTTTGTAAGGATATGATCCAGAACATGGTGAACTCAACAGAAAGATTTCCATTGATTTTTTAAGATCTTGGATAGATTTCAAGAGAAATGAGACACTCTGTCTTGTACCTTTTCCCCTACTTTCTCCATCTGAATGGAAAATACATTCTTGTTCACAACTGGCATACCCTTTAGTGACCAAGAATTACAAGCAAAATGTTGATCGCATTTGAGATGTAGAGCCAAGAATCCCTACCTAAGCAGTCCCAGAAGTGGCTCTCCAACGGCTAAGCAACTGGCAAATTCTCTTTAACAGTACCTTCATATTTGTATTAGAATCAGAATAGTCTTCCCCTGTACTTAACGTTGCAAACCCATTCTGCTTTCTCACTTTCAACACAGAGAATAATGGAGTAACTGGATTTATAACTTCATTTCTCTTAAATCCTTCTCCATACACACTTTACTTGCAAAGGTAATGACCTGTTTAGTTGTCTTCTATTTATGTTCTAGTCTAAATAGTAATAGCTAGTTACTTTTAAACAGCTATTAAATTCTTCAGTAGTTCTTAAACCATGCCAAGGAATACTTGCAATAAAAGAACAATGAACAGAGATGACTGGAGATGAAGTTGTAGAACCAAATTTGTTTATATATCATTCAGAAGAAAATAATAGTTCTGTCAAAGTCCCTGTTAAAGGCTGTTAGAGAAAATTATATACTTTGCACTAAGTGAGTCTACATAGATCATGGATTATGGCCCCAAGTGATAGATCTCCAAGATAAGCTTGGTTATCTATTTTCAAAATTTTTCCTTCTGTGGGAACAAAAGATTGCTGCCTAATGTAAGTTATGTTTGAGAAACTCATCCTGCTTTGACAGCAACTCTTATTTCATCTTATACACTGAAGAACATAATTTATCTTAACACTAGGCATTGAGCAAGGCTAGCTGTGGGGAAGTAGTACTAGTAGAGTTTCCTTTTACTGCTGGACTCAATTGAAATATGCAGTCAAGCCAAGCCTGGTATAAGTACTCTGTTGGTTATTTTCTTTAGCATGGTGGGAAAGACCAAGGCTGCTTAATTGCAATGGAAGGATAAGCTACAAGCAAGACATGCTGAGTTGAGGAGCTGGTGACAACACAGAAAAAGGAATTGGCATTACTTCCCATCACTTTGGAGATACAAGAATAAACTTCCTTACCGAGAAAACCAGAACATTTTCAATGGAGAATGATCAACAGAGAGTGCTACTGTTTGGTGGATTGCAGCCTTCTCAGTGCCCAGCAGGTCAGAGGTGAACACTTCCATGTCCCTAAGCACAAGCCCCTCACCTTGCCCAGGCTGTACATGATTGGAGTGCCTGCTTCTGATCTTCTTGTCAATCTGGACTCCATCTGTATCAGAAAGTCCAAATTCCATGGTCTGAGGATTTACCCACTCCCTTCACAAGCATTGCAGATGCTGGCTTTCATTCTGTGAAATCGCTCTGTGCTGCTTCCTCCAGGATCCTGTAAGGTGGCATCAGTGGAGACAGTTGTCCTTCACCTGGCCTTGACACATACACAAACCCCATAACAACAGGCATTGGCATCTCCTTCTGCAAGGTGATTCTGATCTAGGGGGTACAACACCAGCACTGCCTAAAGCTTTGCAACAGAGCAGAAAATATGCAGTAGAATTGGATTAAAAGAACAAAAATGGAGAAGATCTGCAGTTTTCTGCTGTTACAGTGCTGGACGTGAAACAGCACTTCCAGTTTAAAGCCTGTCAAATGATGAAGCACAGATAGTGCATTTGGAGTTATCAGTTTAACTTTCGTCCCAGACCTTCCAGAAGACACTGAGAATCCCTCCATGTTTGATAAGCCACAATAGAGGCTCTTTCCTCAAGGACAGGTAAACACATAGCCATTAACAGTCAGGCTGTAAAAGATAACTGAGCTTACCCAAGGACTTGTTTTCTCAGGTTCATCTGCACTATCAGCTTGAGCACATCTGTGAAGGTCCCCTTGGGTCATGCAGCTTGCCCTCTTTGTCTTGGTCTCAGGATTTTTTTACAAGTTCCCTGTCCACAAAGAGGTGTGGCAGAGTGATGCCTGAAAACTTGGCTCTGTTCACTCTATCAGTGTCAGTAGATCTAGATTTTTCCCAGGATGCCCCAGTGACTTGAGGAATGAGGGGAACATAGACCTTATCTGTAGAAAGTATATTAAAAATTTGTTATGTTGCCACTAACAATGTCAAGATGGAAAATCCTGATTCACAAATCAGGATTCAAAGGTGAATATGAGTTTTGTTGGGCAGAGACAATTATTTAATCCATGTTGTGGTGCAACAAACTCACTAGTATCCTGATCTTGGTTTTATCTGGAAAGTAATGATAATGGCAAAGATGATATAGTTCTATGCCTATGACAAAATTAGTAGATTTTTCTGTGGACCCCATCCTAATACTACTGAAGCCTCCAGAAAAAAGCCCCACAAAACCACACAAAAACAAAAGGTGCTTTTCTGTGCTTGCATACCAGAGGAGATGTGTATCGGTTTTGCTTTTAAACACAAACCTTAGGATGCATCCAGACCCATCCAGCACATGATTACACAGCTGATGTGTACATTTCTCCTTTTTCCACTCTCATCAAAAGGTTCATCAAAGCTGTTGAGATGTTTGATATTCCTGGTGAGACGAGGTCAGTGCCCCTCTCTTGGAGCTGATTCATATGAAGTGGAGGCTGAAAGGGGACAGAGGGCATGGGAGAGAATAGGTACTATTTTTAGCACAGAGACATTTATCAGTAGCCCTGGCATCACTGGAAATCGGCAAAGAGAAGTCTCTGTTGGGGACATGATTCACGAAATAGTATACAGAAGACATGTGGAGACCTGCAAATAGCAGACTCCCCTACGGTCATGCCACTGACACCTGTTTACATTCAGATTCTATCATACTTGTGCGCCAGTATTTCAGACTTATTATTTTTTTCCCTTAGTCTTTTAGGGCATAGCACAGATGGTGACTTCTCTTGTGTGTTTTGCCCTTCACACTTGTTTCTAGTGACCACCTGACTGCCTTCATTGTGGTTCTGTTCTTTTCAGGGTGCTATTGATTATATACAGCACTTTGTGGGAATCTGGTATAAAGGGACTGCTTTATAAGCCATCATTGGCTCTAGGTATCTATTTTTATCAACCTGAGCAATTGTTGCTTAGAAAAAGAGACCCCTACTTCCCAGGCTGTGTGTTGCTGACCTCGGTTAGTCCGAACTCCTTTGACCTCAGTGCACCTTAAGCGATGTGACAGCCGAGTCAGCCCCTTTAATTCCAGTCTTTGTGAGGCTCATGTGATAATCATGCACTTGCTCTGTCAGAGGAACCGGCAAAGAGCGATTCTGTCTGTACTTGCTCCCTGCAGCAGACCTCTTTCTTGCCTTCTCTCTTCCACTAGATTCCTTTCATTTTGTTGGTTCTATTCAGGAACAAAGAGGACTTTGTTGAATTGCCTTTGTGGTTTATTTTCCTGAGCCTTGGAAGATAGCAGACTTTTGCCACCGTTTTATCCAATCCTTTATCACATGCACAATACCCTGAATGCTTAACGGAGGCTAGTGTGTGTTAGCCTAACTATCTGCTTTTTTTTTCAGGTTGGAAGCCAAGGCTTACTCCTGGATGCCAAGTTAGGAATAATGGCTGGAGTAAAAACTCAGGGAGGGGTCTGTCCACGCAGCTGCAATAAAGGATTCAGTCAGAGGAGATGCAGTCATCAGTAGATTTCATCTTGTTTTTCATGTTCTCTGGTCTTACTAGGCCCTCCGTGCCTATGTAGAAATCTATTTCTTTACAGGTGTAGAACACATCTTTATCAAATGGTCTTTGGGCACATGTTCAAAAAGAGATAAAAATGCATTGGCTGGCCACTACAGCTGTTAATATTTCGCAGCTTTTATCTGAGCATGTAAAAGTGTTTTGACATGCTAAACTGCTGCGGTCTGCACAGATGCAGAAAGGCAGTTCAAAAGAGTGAGATGAAGGACTCTAATTTCTAGATTTTACCATAAAAGACCATAAAAGTCTTCTCCAAATCTCAGGGCAGGTCAGTGAAGACTAAAAAGAGCAGCTGTCTCTAATCTTCTGCCGTAACCACTGTCCCAGCTGCTTTTCACATGACCTGCCACTCTACCTATTCCCAACATACAGCTCTTCATGTGTTTTCTTTATTTAGTACATCAAAACGTGTTTTTTAAAACCATGGAAAATGTATCCAATACTCAAGGTTGTCCTTGGGTGATAACTTTGTCTGTTTTGTCTATTGCCAGAAGGACACAGTGAGGTCCTGGAGTCTCTGGACAAGGTAATCACTGAGAGTTGCTTCATCAAACCTCTTCCCATGAGGGAAGAGATCTATAATCTTTGTTTTTAGTGGAACAGACTTACATATCTGAAAGGGTAGTAGGCATCAAAATACAGTATTTCTGAACTCTGTTAAAAAAGGTCAGGCAGTGTTTAATCCTGAGAGTGACCTCATGGACCTTAAGAGAATTTCATCAAGGATGTAGTTAGTCTGTATTTTGCAATAATCTGAAGGAAATAAGCTTGACATTTCAGAGATAAAGCTCACAAGCAGTACCATTCCAGTCACCCAATGTTCTTTGTAAATGGGATTTCTGTGCTGTTTATTTCTAAAAAAGTCTCATGTTCAAAACCTGAAACTTTCAGCCCCTACTTGAGCAAAAATTACACAGAAACCAGTATGAATAGTGCCTAGAGCAAAGTGAAATAAAAGCTGGAGGATCTGGTGCTGTGTTATTTGGCTCGTGCTGCAAAACTTCAGCAAATTTGTCTCTAGCGAGAAAAGTGAGCAGTTTTGACAGCTTTTATTATATTGAATTACAGTGACAAATAGGGGCATTGGTTTGCAGAACATTTGAAAGCGTGATAAACACAGTCCTAATGAGAAAGATGTTTCTTTTTATTTGACAGAACACCACTGTTTTTTCTCATGCATACAAATGCACCAAAAAAAAAAAAAAAGACCCGGTTATTTGAGGCAAAATTCCTGAAATATTATTCTCTAAATCTCTAAGCTTTCACTTATTACTTTTTATTCATAGAAGTATTTGATGATTATATTGTCCACAAAAATTGTAGCAGTGATAAAAGAAAATAAAATTATTAGTTCAAACATAGAGTACCACAGTGTTTTCTTATGAATTTAAGTATGAATTTAAAATCAAACATGCTTTTCAACATTAAAAATCTTATTGTCCAGAGGATAAATGGTCCTTGCAGGGAGGGAATTGTTCTCATATCCTTCATGCAATTATAGTCTTTGGGTTGTTTAACTCTAGTTTCACTCACCATGGTGCTTTTTGAACTTTGAAGCCTACAGTGAGGAACTTGTACTGCAGAAGAAAATAACTTAACATCCACGTGCACGCAACAGTTGTAGCAAGCTCACTGGAGAGAAATCTGTTTGGAAAGCAGCTAGTGTTATGGGTGCTGCTAAAAATAGCAATAATAGCAAGATAATTTTGCTTATCCACCAGTAACACTTGCAAGTGAAGGCATTTTGCTGCAGCTGTTAGTGATTCGATCACTTCTAACAAAGGTGTTTAGTCCAAGATGCTGGCATTTTACATGAGTGTGGATTTCACTGAAAACTCTTTAGTGCTGGTGTCTGTTGTGTTTCTAAGCTTGCATCCCTCTCCATCTTCTTTAAACATAAAGAGTTGCTGTTGCTTGTGCAGGTTCATTCTGTCATGCTGGTCCCACACAGATCCATATATTCCATCATGTCGTTTCCTTTTGATGGCAATAAAATGGAGCCAGGAGGTTATTGCTGTTCACACAAGTGTTCACACATTTGAGCCCTGCCCACAGGTACATCTGTGTGTGCATGCCCTTCACACATGCATGGCCCTGAGAGCAAATGTGCTTATCTTTCTGGTATTCTAATTTTCTGAGGAATTTTCAGGAGACTTAGCTGAGCTGTGTCTCTTTTGGCTGAGCTTTTCTTTACTTCTTCCTTACTTTTCACTTGCCTGTTCCTCTCTGTCCTCCCCACATGCCTGCCTCAAACACTGCAGCCTGCTGAGATCAAGCCCGTGAGCCGCCTGGGGCAGGGACACTTCTCTTGGTGCCTCCTGACAGCATTGCCTGTTCTCTGCAAGTTCATCAGTCCAGGAACTCACTCTGTGTGTGTGCTGATGTAGTGGGGTGCGGTACCAGCTGAGAGGAAGCTGCCAAGAAAGCCACAGCAGCAGAATGCATATGGAAATGGAGCAAGATATGACAAACCTGCTGCTAGGACAGCCTCAGCTCACCCAAACTGTGCTAAGTAGAGGTACAGCTGAAGAAATTTTTCATGTGTTGTCACATCCTCAAAGCTTGTTTTTCAGAGCACAGAAATGTTTTTTGTTGTCTCAGAAGCCACCTTCTGCACATTTACAACTTTTAAATCAGCCTCACTTGGAGTCAGCAGAATTAGAGATAGGGAAATCCTATTAGGTCTTATTATCATTTGAGCTACCAGAGCAGTATTGTTCTATATGTTAATTTGCCAAGCACTCTGTTCCTGTTTAAATAACTCAGTGAAAACACCGTGTAATTATTGTCTGTGCCTCTTAATACATATTAATGTGTTTGAATAAAGATTTTTAATATTTCCCTTAGAGTTCAAACACCTTCCTGCCTCTTTTTAAAGATTTAGCTACTCCTCCTCATCAAGAAGGTCATGTTAATTTTGATGATGCACTGGAGGGAGGGTGAAACTACATTGACAGCTTTTGCCATATGTCCTTTAGCCAAATTTCTTTTGGAGTGCCTGTTGAATGAACTGATTCCCATAAAACAAAATGCAAAAGGAGTATTGTCTCTCGAAACCTCTTCAGAAGCACAGTGAGGAAGGAAATGCCTAGTTTGGCTTCTTGCACCCAACACAGATTATTCCCATTGGCTGCTCAAAGTGATGTGCAGGAGAGTACATGTTCTCCCATGTGCTCCAGCCCTTGGAGAGGCAGGAGAGGTGGGAATAAGCTACCATCTCAGGCAGAGAGGGAGTTTATTTGATTGAGATGACTTTAGCTCAATGCATCTACTCCCTGTCCAGCAGTCTGGTCTCAGCTCACACCCTTGCAGCCCCAGCTCACTGGGAGACACCTTCCCCTCTCTCCCTTTGCTAGCCATTCCCATCCAGTCACACCCTGGCAGCCTTCTTACTTCATGGTCAGGGTTTCTGCAGAGTTGTGTGCTCTGGCATTGCATGGAGCACCTCTGGGATCTTGGGGCTGTGGTTAGCACTGCTGTGGTCCCAGAGCAATGAGGTGGCACCTTCCCTCTGCAGAAGGGTTGCTGCCCTGGCCACGCTGAAACCTTCATCAATGACAGACTTAAAGTAAACAGGTGTGTGCCCAAAAGTAAAGACCTTTGGCTGAGGCCAGTGGAGATGCTGGCCTGACGCAAGGAGACACTCAAGTGGAGACCTTTTAATGCCAGGTGAGAAAGAAGACACAGCCCTGGAAATGCTTTCCTAGAAGAAAGGCTGACAGCTCTCACTGACACCTTAGTGACACTCTGCCATGTTGTTAGCAGTGTCCTCACTGCTCCAGGTAACAAGCTGCCCAATGAAAAACGATGTGATGGTGCTGGTTGACAACAGCTGGTTGACAACATGAGCCAGCCTGTGCCCAGGTGGCCAAGCAGACCACTGGCATCCTGGCTTATATCAGCAATAGTGTGGCCAGCAGGACAAGGGCAGTGATTGTCCACCTGTACTCAGCACTGGTGAGGCCACACCTTAAGTCCTGTGTCCAGTTTTGGGCCCCTCACTTCAAGAAGGACATTGAGGTGCTGGAGTGTGTCCAGAGAAGGGCAGTGGAGCTGGGGAGGGGTCTGGAAGAAAGCCTGCTGAGGAGCAGCTGAGGGAGTTTGGGGTGTTTAGCCTGGAGAAAAGGAGGCTTGGGGAGACCTTATTGCGCTTTACAACTAACTGCCTGAAAGGAGATTGTGGTGAGATGGGGGTCAATCTCTTCTTTTTAAGTAAGCAATAGGATGAGAGGAAATGGCCCCAAGTTATGCCAGGGGAGGTTTACATTGGATGCTAGGAAGCATTTGTTCAACAAAAAGCTTGTCAGACATCAGGGAGGGGGGTGCTCAGGGGTTTGGTTGAGTCACCACACCTTGAGGTATTTAGAAGACAAATAAATCTAACACTCAGCGACATGGTTTAATGGTGGACTTGGCAGTGCTTCATTAATGGTGGAACTCGATGATCTAAAGGTTCTTTTCCAACTTAAGTGGTTCTATGATTCTATGATTTTGTTGCTGTAGCTGGTGTGCAACAGCATCAAGCTGGAGAGACATCCAAGGCCTCTTGTCTGTGAGTTGGACCTCTCTACAGGCTGGTGGGTCATCAGATCTCTTTGTAGTGACAGTTAAAAAAAGGAGAGGGAGAAGATGGAGACACACTTCAAAGAAGGAGATCAGTAGGTAGAAAAGAAATGAGGGAGCAATAGCCATGGTTTTGGCTTAGGAATCTGGAGACATATGAGTATATTTGGTTGCCTTAGGGCTGCCTCCCCGGTCTGGACAGAGACTGAAGCTCCTGGTGGCTGGAACAGAATTCGAAAGAAACCTCTGTACATGCTGTGTGACTGGCAGTGGAGATGGAAAGGGACACTGCCTCGGAAGGGCATGTGGGGAGAGGAGCAAAAGATGGACACTGCCAGAATGATTTCTTGGTGACCTGGCTTATGGGTGGCTTACTGGTGGCCTGGAATGGGTTATGCAAGAGGCTGCAATGACCTGTCCAGCCTGTCGCCCCAGATTTGTCATGCTGAGGTCAAGTAGCTGATCACATGCTCTGCTGGGAGCTCGCAGGCAGCCAGACCCATACTTGTATTGATACAGTGCCTGAATCGCTGTAGGAGATTGTCAGTAGAGTTTGTCCAGGTGCTGAAAAGTGTTCTGCTGCCAATGTCTAGGGTAGGATGAAAACCTTAGCTCTCATGGCACAGAGGAGTATTTAAAATAGCTGCTCTTTTGCAGGTGTCTGGTGTAGTTGCCAGTTATCTCTGAGCCTTCTGTTTAGGGCTTAGAAAGGGGAAGAGTGGAAATCTCTTTGCTGAGATATTTCTGGAGGATACTAAGGAGTACTAGTTTGTTTAGATATCTGGAGAGTGCACATAGGGTAAGAACCTGTACCAGCCTTCTGTATTTTTAGTGGGCACATTGCATGAGCAGACCAGCTGGCTAATCTCGTAGACCTCTATCACAATCACACCCATGACTGGTAATAGTGAGCCTTGAGCTGCTTGTCAGCAACTGGTGAGAACTTAGAGTGGCAAAACTCTCTAAGGCAACTGCAGAAGTTTTCTCTTTCACTATAGGTTTGTAGAAGGGGAACTGCAGGAAGCCCTGAAGTTGGTCTGATGTATACAGAAGTGTTGCCTCCATCAAGGGTAATCCTACATGCACAGCACAAACTCTTTCAGGGAGAATGAACACCTCCTGTGAGCATGAAGAGACCAACATGAAGAAAGGATAACACCGTGTCCCATGTCTGCCATCAGTCTGGGACAGCTGCCCTTATCTATGGCATCAGTCTTGTCTATGCCTTGGAGGTCCACCTGAGCAAATCTGTCCACCTGGCACAATGGACTGTTCTTAAGAAGGCAGAACTTGTGACAGGTGGGAAATAGTAGCAAGGGCCATAGGGATGAGCACAAGCAACTTGTTCAGTAGAAGTGAAACAAGTGGGAGCAGTGGTGGTGCTGCTGCTGCCTGCACATTGGACAATGGATACCAGAAAGCTTGGAGCACAGCCCCCCTTTAATGTGCTTGCTGTGCTGTGGGACATAAAAGGGATGAGTGCGCTGTGTGGGTCAAACTGGAGCTGCTCATGGGGTGGTTCAGAGGCTGAGGCTCACTCTGGTTGCTGCTTGGTGGAAGTAACCTCGGCCAGTGAGACATGGGCTCTCTGCATTACTGCCACTGAGAGAGGAATATCTGTCCTGTTACATTACGGGGAATGGATTTGGACATCCTAAGTCTCTGTTAGATTCTACTGCAACTCCAGCACTTGAATCTGTTTCTTGTATTGTACATTATTCTCCTCTGGTAAATCTCTCTTTCTCTGTATAAGAAACACAAAGAATAAGCCATAACAGACTTTATTAAGTTATCCAAGAGATGTGCAGGACAGTATCCCTGGAAGTCATCCCTTGCTCTGAGAAAAGATCACGCTTAACTAGATGGTCCCTGAGAGAAATTAACTCCTCCCTGCCACCTCCAGTGATGCAGCATCAACTACACACTGAGGCTTCAAAGCTTCACTCCCCTTGCACCTTGCACTTCATTTATTTTTGCTCTCCTGACCTCAGTGTGTCTTTGCGGCAAGTCAAGATTAAAATTTCTCGTCCAAGTCTTGCTGCATATGGCAATGCTTTCTTTTGGTAACAGCCTTTCATTCATATTGGACAACTCTTTGGAGGCCTCTTTCTCTATATCAAGGCCTCCCTTTTCCAAAGCACTTCATCTTCCTGCTGTGCTCCGTTGGCCTCTCTTGCTCTCTTGGTGTGAGCTTTGTGTCCCTGTTGACCTTGTTAGCAATTTAGGCCTAACATTTGATGCTGAGCACAAACCTAGGATTGACGAGACTTGCTCCAAAGACCGGGATCCTGGCAGGGTTCTAGCATGTGGTGCTCCTTAAGAATAATAACTCCATGAGGATTCAGTGACCCCTCTGTAAGACCTGAGGAAGAGAGTGCTGGCCAAGGCCTGGGGAGTTCTGTGGCATGTTGGCCCTCCCTCCTCCATCTGCTTTCTATTGCGCTTGAAAAGGAAATGAACTGAGTTAAATGATTTCAAAGTGACATTCTCCGCACTGCACTCTAATTCCATAATTGCCAGCACCATGCAGTTCCCAGTACTAAAATGTTTAAAATAACAGCCTTCGAAAAGAGCCAAAGTTTCGAAAGGCCATGCACCACCTCTGCTGGAGTAGTAAAATGATGGCAGAATAATTTCCACATGCAGTGGATGGGTGTTTGGTTATTTGGGGGTTGAGCATAGTTTCTTCCTTTGCCAGGAATTTCTCTAAGTTGGGAATCAAAATTACTTTTCCCCTTTGTGAACTCTTTTAAATGCTGTATTGACTGATGTATCAGGAGTGGTTTGGTCTACAGTTGATCTCTCAAACTTTCTGGTGCAAATTTTTGAACAGACAAAAGAAACATTTTATTTTTTAACATGGGATACTCTTCATCTCCATATGGAGAGAGTGGTGATTTAAATTTTTACTCTCTGCCCTTTGATCTGATTAATTTCTCATGTGTAGTTCTGTAAAAGCCTCTGTAGCAATGATAGCACTGTCTTGGTTTAGTCTGACATCCATTAACAGCATCTTCAGTGTGATGTAACCTCTTGGACAAGAAAGATAATGCCCAGCCAGTTGACAGCGGGCAGCCACCAAAGATGTGTTGGCCAGTGATGGTTTGTACATCATGTCTCAGGAACTGCAGGCTGAGACACTTCATCATGCAAACCTGCAAGACTAATTGTGACTTTTCCTAACCCATTAGCTGGTTTGTGTTGCATTCTTTCTCTAATGTTATCTCCATTTGCTCCATGCACACCTCGTATTTTCTCTTCCCTTGCGTTTTTGGTGAGATTTTTTTTTATTTCTTGAAAACTTCCTCTGAAAGAGTTCTGCATTTTTAACATAATGTATCTACCAGTATTGAGTCTACTTCTGGAATTCATCAGGTTGTTGTAAAGACTATTGTATGTATTCCATTAAGTGAATGTGTATCTTGCCATACCTTTAAACAGCTCTGTTGGTTTTGACAGAGAGAATTCAACCTTTTTCTTAAAGTAAAAAACAACCGGAATAAAAATAGCAAGCAAACTTTTCAGCAATGAGCAGTCAGAATTTATGTTCTCATTGTGCACGGCTCTCAAGATGTGATGATTCCATTCAGCTGAGCATCAACAAGATCAAAAGACTTTGTTGAAGTGTAACTGTCACTTTGATCAGAGCTGTATTGGAAACTTAATGAAATGAGTGGCTTCTTTTGACAGTTGCTTCTTTTGACTATTTCTAGTTGTGGTTGTGATACTATGGGAAAATAACCTGACCCTGTTGAGTCCAAACACTGTGGTTGGATTTTGGGTGAGAGATTAGATCAGGCTTTCCTTTTTTCTCCAGTAAATACAGTTGTCTTGAATTTTGCCTTGAGTTTTGGATCTATCAGCTGATTTCTGAAGTTAGACTTTTTTTTCCTTTTTTGTTCTGATCACAAGTTATTTCATTAATTTCAGATTTTCCAGCATTGTCAATAATTCTGAAACGCTGTTTCCTCGTCTGGGCAGGAGAAATGATCTGATGGCCAAGGCCCTAGCCTGAGACTTGAAATATTTTGATAGAATTATGTGGAAAAATCTGTCCATATTTTGTGTGAGAGTTCAATGACTTGATGTTTGGTTTTGTCGCACTCCCATTGTGCTTGACTTAATGAAATTGCTGTGGAGGCTAGAGAAGACTGTAGGATGCAGTTGGTTTGGGAGGTTGGAGTCAGGAATAAACAATGCAGGTCTCTCTACAGGAAGATTTTTGACTGACCCTTCCTTTGCATTCTCTCACTCAGGTGGTGACTGAATTTGTCTTTGAAGTGATTTACTCCCAGCTAAATATAAATGGCTGGGGACAAATCAACCTGCTTTTTTCAGCTTAATTCTGAACTTATCTATAAAACTCTTGATTCAGGGTATTCTGGATTCTTTTTTGGACTGTGATCATAGTTTCTCTGGAAAAAACAATTTTTCTTCTCTTGCAATTGGGTTTTAACTCTTTTGAATACCTCTAAAAGTCTCAAATTTAAAGTTAGGACATTAATTTTCTCAAGTCTTTTCTTTTATCTTGTGGTCTAATCCTTAGAGCACTACCATATTACACACAACCAGATGGTGATCTCAACTTTTAAAAACTGCTGAACAATCAATAAGTGCCTGCAGACGAGGTACTCCAAAGGGTCTTCTCACTCTTCCTAGCAATTCTCTACAAACAGCAACTGTAGTCATGTTCAGCGGTTCAGCTGACTAGATTTGAGAAAAATGAACATCCTGAATTTGGATGCTCAGCTCTGAACTTTATGGAGTTAAAAATATTTATTGCATGATAGGCTTGAAGCCTGATGGTAACCAGACCAGAGCTTCCCATCACTGTTATTTTGCTGCTCCAGACATGGGGACCACCTTCAGAGCTGGTGGTTCAAATGTTACACACTTGTCCTCACTCTTAGAAGACATGGCAGTAGCATTCATCTTAAATTTCTTCTTTTTTCATCAGAAGCCAGCAGGTAATTTTGCTGGTATTGACTCTCTGGTGATGCAGATAAGACGCTTGCCTTGTCCAGAGCTTGAACTGTCCCCAGGTCCTCTGTAGAATGAGCTTTGTGTGGGAATGTCTATGTATTTTTTTTTCCCCAAAGTGACACATTTCAACAAGGGTTGGTACCAGGTTTCTCAGAAAAATTAAGCAGATTGCGAAAGATTGCCTTACAACCTGAGGGCTATGGCCTTTTGAAAGAATTTTGTTTAAAAAAACAAACAGGAAAGACCCAAACAGGAAGAGTAGTTTTGAGTTGTCTTCAGCAAAAGGAGCACTTGGTAGCAGAATGGTGTGACACCCTGCATCCCTCACAATGAATATATCTAAATTCTAATTTCCTGAACTCTGGAGAGGAGTCAAGTGTCTGAAGAGAGTTTCTTTGCTCACGGGTCCAAAACTTCTGCATTCAGAGAGCTGGGCAGACAGCTTGTCTCCACTTTCCTTCGGAGTGCATTGCCAGATCTTGCCTGGCTGCTTCTGACAGCCAGTATTTCCCACTGCAGAGCCGGCTGCTGCCTCCTCCTGTTGTCTCTCAGCTGCCTGTGAAGCCCAGCAGACAGTTTGGACCCTGCCATTCACAAGTCATATTCACTAGCCCATGGCCAGTGTGTGCCATAATCCCAGCATTTGCTAAACAAAAGAGAATGTGGATGTTCCTGCATTTCTGCTGAGCAGACGTGCTCCCCACAGTCCTGGTGATTCAGTGTGACTGCCTGGCCTCCACTGTCACAGCCATGGGGATAAGCCATGAAATTTCCTCCTTATTTTTACGTTGCTTTATGCCCTGAAGCTTGAAAGCGTAAAGCTTTCCAAAGCACTTGGCTTTATCAAATGCTTGTAATTCTGTGTTTTTTTATTACCCATGTGAAGGTTTCCACCAATGTAACTTCATGGATTTCTAGCAGAATAGTCTTGATTTCTAGCCAGGTGAGAAGAGGATCATATTCCAGGACTTTTCAGCCTGGGACAATTATATTTTCAATTGGAAGCAACAGCATTTTGTCTATAGACAAAATGTCTATTTTCAAACCTAAATTATTCTGCTATTTGAGCTCCACCAATTTATTTCATTGATGTTTTGATTTCTTGGCTTGTTTTTGGATGGAAATGACAGTTGAAATAACAAGATTCCCTCCAGATTGGAAATTCTGCCTTTTGATTAGGTCTTATGCAGCATGGGATTCTTTTGTTTAGAATTTAACACACACACACACACATATATATATATATATATATATATCTGTAATGAGCACCTTAGGACCCTAAATAAAAGTTTATTACAATTGAGTGTTACTTGTAACTGCATTCGGCAATTTACCAACAAATGGAGAAATGTCCAATTTTAATCCAGGAGGAGTTGTATAGTAACTTCATGAATAAGCTTCATATAGATCAACTCTCAAAAATATCTTGTAAAGAATGCAATAAATACTTGGGAATAGAACACTTGTGTATTTACACACTAAACACAGCTTGCAGTTGAGAAAGCAAAAGAAGTAAAACCATGATACCCAGGTCAGTCTCATGTCCCTGAGATTTTTCTGTGTGGGAATTTGGCACAAGCAGATCTACTATGGCAAAATTAGAGTGTTTTGAACATGCTGAACATCCCTTTTAAGCTCCCCCAGGCAGCTGTTTAACACTCCCCTCTTGTTGCTACATTCCTCCTCTTCATCTCTGATGTTTGGAGCTGTTGCTCTGCTGACCTTCATCTTTCCCAAATCAACTTCTCTGCCTTGCTTACCTTTTTTTCCTTTTTTTTTTTTTTTTTTTAAACAAAGGCTGACCTATGTATCTTTAAGCATTTAGTTCCAAACCTTTGTTTCACATTTTACTTTCCCCGCTTCCTTCTCTTTCCCCCTCTATTCCCAGGCTTTTCAAGGCTGTGGCAATTGTTTTTAGGAGAAGACCTTGAAGGGAGCCAGGGCAACCAAGAGGCCATCTTCATGGTTAGGAATACACAGGGAAAGTAATTTCACTTTTTCTCTCTCCCTCCAGCTAATACCGGAAGCTTGCTGTTGAGACACGGTTGCGTGATAGCTTAGGTGCTCCTCTTCCCTGGGGGCCAGTGGGGACAATGAGTGTTGAGTGCCTCTGAAAATCTTTCTTCTTAGGAAGCCCTGCCTAGAAAGGCTGGGCTAGGTCATGCTTGGCCCCACATGGCTACAGGTCAACTCTGAATTGGGCCTGGTCTCACCTGACATATGCCAACCCAATGGCTCAGCTAGTCTTTGGCTATTTTTGTCTTTTCTTTAGGGAGACAGCTTGACTGCTTAACACAGCGCTTAATTCTCAGGTCATGATCTGCATGTCTTCAGGTCATAGGGGAATTTTGGCTTGCCAAGTGTTAAACCTTCTGTGTTTATAAGCATTAAACCTTAATGTGGTTACTGCTCGCTGCTATCTGTGTCTTGTTTCAATCTTGCGAAGACTATGACATTTAGCTTAAGGGCACTGCAGACAGTGACTCAAGCTTTGTTTAAGACATGGCAGATAAAAATTTTTCATGCTACTAACATATTATGGTAATGTGGGACATTTTACACTGTGTAAATACAAAACTAGCATGTTACAAGGATGAGATATTTGATATTTTCTTGCCAAGGAAAATATTTACTTATTTTTATAATATTGATTTGTATGTCATTAAAAAACCACCTTATTTTGCTAGCTTTTGTGTGAATTAGGGGATGGAATCTTAAATTTATTTTAAAAATAAAAACCGCATCATGCAGTCATTTCTACGCAATGTGGGAGTGCTGACCCCCTTTAGTCACTCACAAAGCACTTTTCTGGTTGGCTTTTCCAGCCATTGTAGAGCTGGCAGCCTGCAGGTGAATGACATGTGGGGAGGACTCAATCTCTTCATTCTTCCCACCTTCTTATTTCTCTGATAGCTTTGGATCAGCACAAAATTCTTTTCCCACTGAGCATCTGCTGACCTCAGTGATCTGCTGAAGTCAATCAGCCTCTGCTGACCTCAGTGATTTCCCTAAGAGCTATCGTGTATAGGGAGGCTTTCCTGTCCTTAAGACCCGTATGTTAAGGGTCTGTCCCAAACCTCACTGAGTCAATGGCAAGCCTTTAACCAACCTAAATAGGCTTTAAATTGAGTCTTATTGCAGAATTTGCTAGTGGAATACAATGGGTATTTTGTGTCCTGGCATGTTTTAAGCAGAAGTGCTTTTCTGCTTCTGGACAAAGAGGGTACAGCTTTATTTGTGTGGGGTGGGATAAGTTCCTAATGTGGGTCCAAGGACGTACTTGTATGTAAGAGGCTATGAACACCTCCTTTGCAAGCTCTGAGAATTGTTTAAAAAGCCACTTGGCAGTTTTTAATCTAGCTATAAAAATGTGTGCAAATCTTATTTCAAGGTAAGTGGAAAAAAACCAAATACTGAGCTATTAAATTTAATCTCTATCCAGACCACTGTAATAAACAAAGAAGGAAGAAAATACCTAACTACCAAAGAACCATGCAAGCATACAAGGTCTTTTAAGTTTGTGTTTGCTTGGACTCCAACCAATGCCTGGTTGCATACTATAAATTTGCAGGTGGTATTTCTGTTTGATTTCATTCAGACCTCCAAAGCTACCTCTCCTCCAGGTGGAAATGTGTGGAGTTGTTACTTTACTTAGCTATATGAGAGGGTCTTACACAAGTGCTTGGATGAGGTCTAGATATAAAAAGCAGTGATTATTTTGCCTGGTACATACTGTTTAAGGGACAAGACCTATACAACAAGGTACTTTGTTCTTTTCCATGTCATGGAGCAACTGCTGGCGTGTTACAATGTGTTATTATTGGAAGCCAAATTCTGATCTCATTTTAAATGAGATTTTATAGAATATGAGAGGCTCAGATGTATCTAAATGAGATCAGGAGTTTACTTCATTTTTTAGAAATTTAAAGTGAACTATAACCATCAAAAAACAGAGGTGAAAGGGTCCTCAACAGAACCTCAGTCATTGATGTGAAACAAAGTAGGACCAATTATGCCTGGGTCATTCCTGTCAGCTGTTCATTTAACCTGTACTAGAAGATAACACAGTACAGGAAAACCAAGATGATATATTCCAATGCCCAGATTATATATTCCAATGATTCCCAGTTGGGTTTTTCTTAAGTCAAATCTGAATTTTCCCTACTCCAATCTTAACCCTATTCCTTTTTGTCGTACCATGCAGTATCACGCTCCTGATTTTTGTATTGCTAGGAATATTTTCCTGTGTTGTCTATCTGGAGGTGTTCACAGACATGTTTTCCAACAGAACAATTGTAATTTAATTAAGGTGTTATGAGGCAACAAGAATAGAAACTATTATGTCTACTAACAACAGTCACATCTCTGCTTATCAGAGTAATAGCAAACCAATTTAATTAAATGTATTGGCTCAGTCAAGTGAGTTTGCCGTCTGAATTTGCCGTTCCTGTTAATGGAGCCAAATTTGTTTATTTTTAGGGATTCCAGAAATTCATGTAACCATTTTCCAAGAATGGCTGTTGTCAGCAGACTGATAGTAGCGTTGAATCATTTGTGCTGGTTGTAACAAGGATTTCTATTCCTGAAGAGATATCCATTGAAAGACAGGAGTACATGCAGTTACAGATGAGCATGTACGATGTTGATGATGTGAAGAGGAGAGAGGGGCCTTTAAAAGAAAACCAGCCAGACCACAGAGAGAAGGGGATTCAAGGTAGGGCACCATGGACTTGGCAAAGGAGATGAATACTTTGTCCCTGCAAAGGAAGCTTTCTAAAAATGCCTCACTGTTGGCTCTGCTCCACTGACATTAGTGAAGCTGGAAGACATAGTAATAGCCTAAAAGATCAAAAGCTTGAGTGGGAGTTCTCTGCTGTGCCATACTGGTGGAGCTGGAGAAGGGCTCTAAACAGTGGGGAATCCTTAGTGAATGTCCCTACTATACACAGGATCCCATGGAACCTCTAGGAGTTAAATCTGCAAGAAATAAAAGGAGGGTGAGGGAGTGTGAGAGATGCAGTGCAGACCATTCCTAATAGGAGTAAAACTGAACATAGCTCAAAATATAATATACGGAATGGAATTGAAAAAGATGTTTTTTGAATGAACAATAACCTTTAAATCCTTTAGTGTGTGTTCTCTGAGCTGTAGAATGTTCTGATTGTTAAGGCAATTAGCTTTTAAAAATAGTTATTTTTTTAGATTTTAATTACATGCTGCATTTTGCCTTTGTTATTAGATGGGGTCAGTAAGGTTACTGAAGTAATTATTGCGCTCTGCTTGGCACTGGTTAAAGCAAAACTGGAGTAACTGCATTCAATTCTGTATGAAAAAACATGGACAAATTGAAGAATTTAGAGTGGAAGAAAGATGGTAAGAAGTCCGGCATTCAGATCTAAGAGGAAAGGTTAAGATAACTTGGCACCTTTAGCCTAAAGGCAAAAGTAGAGTGTGGGGAACATAACAACGAGAGACATAAAGGAATGTTATAAAGAGGACAAGGATCAATTATTCTCATTAGTCAACAAAGATGGGACAAATAATAATTGGCTGAAGCAGAAGGGAAGTTTTAGGTTAAATATTAGGCAAAACTGTAGAGGAACTGTTTGGCAGTTGGACGAGCTGCCAAGAGCTGTTGGACAATCACTGTCGTTGGAGTTATTCAAGGCCAGACACCCATCAGCAGGAACAGTTATAGAATAATTAGATCAATCCTGCCACAGACAGAAGGGTAGGCAAGGGGTCCTTCTGGCCTCAGTGACCAAGATTTTGTTATGGATCTACTTTTTCAGGATACATGCCCACCCGCTATTTTGTAAACTATGGTGTCTGCTACAGCCTCCACTAAAATCAAGGAGAGCAACAATTTAAAGCTGCTCTTCATAGGGTCAGAAAACATATGAGAAATAAAATTATCCCCTGATCTGTGGCCATGCATTTCTTTTTATGGCTTCTTAGAATGAGACTTCCTCTCCTCTGGGCGTCTCTGCTTTGTCCCTTTGAAAATATGAGCTCTGGGAGCATAAAGTAGTAACCAAAACAGAGTAGAATGGCTTTGGACTTACTCATTGCTATTCACTACTTTATGGCAGCTTTTAGAATTTGAATTGTAAATAATGTCTGCGTTTTATTGACAATATGCTCCTCATCTTCCCTACTACTTATATGGAAGAAACCAATCATGCCAAGTGCAGACTCTGCCTTCATGGTGTCAGCAGATCTCTTCCCATGGATCTGTTGAGATGCTGAAAACAAAGCAAACCAGGAGTAATTCTACAAATTTTTGCTGCACTATACAATGTTTGCCAGCTGGATTGGACCCAAAGATTGGCCTCAACAGGTTCTTCTTCCAGCTGCATAATGAATGTCACGGCATGGCTCCAAATATTGGTCACTGTGTTTGCAAGCAGAGCAGATCATTTTTAGAGGTACGTCACACTGTTTTCAGCATATCCAAGATTGGAATCTGGCTGCATGATGGACAAAAATTGAGATGGCTTACATGTGCTCTGAGAGGCACTGCAGAGATGATACAAAGGGCAGTGAGCTAATTTGTATTGCTAAGAGTGGTCTTAAAATGGTAATTACATATGCAATTACAAACCATGAGCCCAGCTTGTTTATTTTTCCCCTCTAGTGCTAATGAAAAACAAAGTAGTCTTAGTGTTTTGTGAGATCCCGGTGCAATGCAAGTAATCATTTGGCTTGCTAACTGGGAGGCAGAGGCACAGTATGACACTGGTTGTGTTTAAAAAAAATAATTAAAAAAGGGAAAGAAAAAGAAAAAAATAGTGAATAAAAGAGAGCCAGTGACAAAGATTTTAAATCCCCAGAACAATGGCAAGGTTGTACAAAATCCTTGTATTTGCTAAGCCTCACAACACTGAGCAACCCCTAATGTCTGGAATGCCTTGGCTGGCTGTGCTCTGTCCACTTCTAGCTGGTAATGTTATCTCAGAGATACAGGGATATGTCTGCAGTGGAGATTACCTCTCTGCTGAGTCAGGAGACCAGAAAATGGTCACAGAGCAGGAGATGCTACTGCAATGTGATCCACCACCCAATGTGCAAAGTGAACAAGCCCATGACTGGAGCTATGGGATGCCTTCACCAAGCTCCATTGTTTTTTTTTATTTCACTGTCCCATTTCCTGTGGCACAAAGCAAAAGGTGCTGAGGTGCTTTGAGGGGGGCTGCATAGGAGGGCTCCCCTGTGACTTGGGAACCCTGGGAAATCTAAGCAGGCAAAAGCTCTCCTGGGGAACCGGCAATGGATCTGTATGATGGCTACTTCCAGCCAAGAGGCAGGAAGGGCTGATGGTCCTGCAATTTGCTCCCCATCACGGCCCTTGAACGCCCAGGGGCTCAGTGAGAAACCATGGCAGTCTCATCTCCAGGCTTCACACTCCCTCACTCTGAGGAAGCTCAGATCATCTTCTGCAAAGTGTGTAAAGGGACAGAGAAGATGTTTTACGCAGGCCTGGTTTTTTGTCCTAGTAGTGTTGAAAAACACCATTTCATAGCATTAACTCTGAATTTCTTTTCTGAAAGCAGATTGTGCACCCGATGAAAAACTAATATTTAACATTCATTAAAAACAGCAGACAATGGCCTTTGAATTTAGTTATCCTTGGAAAATATTATTGATATATATACATGTCTAACAGGTCATGCATCTAACGGGGGAGGAATGAACCTTTTCTTCTGTAACATCTATTAATGAGTCTACGTGCAAAACTTCATCCAATGGTTTTTGGAACTATAAACCCTTCCTTTCTTGGCTTAGTTCTTCAGGCTTTGCTAACCCACTTTTTTTTTGATGCTGTGTCATCCTGGACTAATTCACATGTGAATGTGAGGGGGAAGAGTACCTTCACCACCCCTTCAGTGCTGAACTGAAGCAGTCTGGAGGGCCAAGGGGCCAGGCATTTCTATGTACGAAAGCGGCTGATGTCTTAGTGTGGAAGGCAGTGCAGTCCTAACACCACCGGGACTTAAGAACTCAGAGCTGCTTGGTGTGGCCATCCCTTTCGTGCTTGTGGGTCTCCTTGCCCGCTAGCACCACTTTGTGACCTCGGGCACCCTCGAGACCCAACCCCCTCGTGTTCAATTCCCCGGGGAACTTGTGACATAACAGCATTAAGCCTCTGCCTGCTCTGGCTTTTTCTGTGAAGGGGGTGTTTTAAACAAGATTTCTGCAACAAAGTTGAAAGATTAGAGGAAGAAAATCTGACATGACTTAGGGGTGGCACAAACGAGTCATAGGAAACTCACTCTAGAGATATCTCCAGAGACTAGTCAAGACAAAAGTTACAGCACAAGCATTTGGAAGGGGGCCACTGCAAACAATTTGTCCTCATTCCAGTTGAGCAACTGTAAGCAGGGACATTTTCAACACAGGCCATTTAGGGACAGAAGGAAAGATTGGATGGCACTAAAAGAAACTACACAAATACGTGGTGATAGGATGACTCGGCCACCCGCCACACATACTCTGCTGCTTCATTTTTCTTTCTCCTATCATCCCTACATCTGAAAAGGTTCCACCCCAACACAGCAGCACGGCACAGCAGAGACCAGCATAAATTAACTCCAGGTGACGAAACCACCTTCCTCATCTGGCCTCCGTTTCCAAGGAAGGAGGACAGAGGTCATATGTGTGTCAGGAGCTGAGGACAACGGGGTGAAAAAGGAGCTGAGGACAATGGGGTAAAAAAGGATTTTGCTTGTCTAAGTGAGGAATATACAAACATAGGGAGAAAAGATGCTTTTCTCTCTATTTTTCTCCCTGAGTTTTTGGATTAAAAGGACTGCAGTCATCCCGTTTTTTGAGAAAATACTTGAATACCGTTATTCCAATTTCTTTAATCCTTCTCTTCCCCCTCATTTACAAGCTGTTTCTACTCTACTATTTTCCTCAGCACGCCAAGGCACCATACCTTTCTGTGGAAAGTTTCTGCCACCCTCTCTGATTTTGTATTCATGCTGCATAAATAAGAACAAGACCTCCCTCCAGCACCTTGGCATGAGGTGGAGAGTTAGGTGGGAGGACGGTGCGTGATAGAAATATTATGTAAGCAAGGTTTTAATGTCTGTAGCCCTAGCTCTAGACAGCTGTTATCCACAGATATTTTAAAACAGCTTCTTTTTTCTTTTTTTTTCCCTTCTGAGCATCACATCACAATACGGTTTCATTCAGTGAAGAGCTGGCATTCAGGGTCTGGATGGCTTAGCTGGCCCAGATGGGGTGCCTTTCATCTGTAGGTCATTGCTTTGAATTCTGCCCACATTTTTGGCTACTAGGAGTTCTTCTCTTCTGATGGCAGTGCAGCAGCATATGCAAAATTGCTAGGAAGTCTCTGATCCTAGACACCATGTCTAGATCATAAAAGCTACCATAACAATGAGTCTAAATGGCACCCCTCTTGGCAGCTGAGGCAGAGGCCAAGCAATAAAAGGACTATGGAGAATGGGCTACTGTCTAGCATCTATAAGCTAAGAATGAGGAACACTAGTGAGGGAGTGTGAGAAAGTATGCGCAGCCCACGAAGACTCTTTTGGGTGAAGAAAGAGGATTTCAGTCTCCTAGGCTGAAAGGCCAACACCTTTCAATAGCAGATGACTCATTTACAAAGGTGAGAACAAAACCATTGTTAGCCCTCCTGCCTTTAACAATGCTGCTTCCTGTTGGCATCTTTTGCTTACTAATAACACAGTCCCACGATTTGTATCTTCACAGTGCTGCACGAGCATTAGCTAATTAATCCTTTTTCACCCCTTTGAGGCAAGTGATTTTTTATTTTTAATGGTCTGTAGTGGAGACATCTAGCTTAAAAAAGATTGCAGATATGTTTATAAAGGCTACATTATGCTGACTACACAGTGTTTGCTAACATTACGATTTATGCTTTTGATACAGCTATTCCAGTTCAGGTAGGCTACACCCAGTTATATGTTTTGCTGAACTGAGGTCTTAATTAAAATAAATGAGTACTAAATCTTGGGAAAAAAACCCAAAACCAAGTCAGAGTAGGCCAGGGTTACAGTATAATGATATGAAACAAACAAACAGCCCCTCCTTCCTGCCCCCCAAACAAATCAACTCCCCTTCACTGGAATAATCTCTGGCTGTCTGACCTTATTTATTCAGATGCTGACATGAATCATCATCTGAGCAAGTACTCCCTCCTACACCTGCAGTACTTGGGGTTATAGTTCTCCTTCGTTTTCTGCAGCAATAAGAGCTCAGTGTTACTTGGAGCCGTCTCCATCTGGCAGGCCATGAAGTCCACAAAAGCACAGAGGTCTTTCTGTAAAAAATGGAGACAGCCCAGATTGCTTTCCATTTACACAACATCTCAAGAGGACTCTGGACTTCTCTCTTTTGCAGTTACAGTCAAGTGTGCAGTCTTTTTCTCTCCTATCTACTTTTTGTGTGATGACCTCTTCTTGGGGTAAAGAACTGCGTGGGTGAGTTTGGGGGGAGGGGTTGTTCTTCTCTGGAAAGCCAAATTGCAGGATGCAGCACATCTTGAGCTTGGCAGCCTTTCACGCTTCCCCAAGAGGCAGCTGAAGGGCCCTAGCAGGGGTAAGACGTTATCAGCTCACTTCTACCCTGCCAGAGCATATCTTTGCACACAGATAGTGACACATTGCCTGCACCACAGTTGACCTTCGTGGGCCAAAGTAGATCCTTTGCTGGCAGCTCAGGGAATATCTTGTGTCATCTGAACGCTGTTACAAGGCTGAGTACTTAATGAACGAGTAGCTCTGCAGAGCTAGCCATAAAGTGTGTCCAAAAGTGAAGGCAGAAGTTAAACATTATGTTATCTGCCAGTCATTCATTGTTTGGAGACAATATCCCAAGAGCATGGCTGAGCATTGGTGTCGTAAAGATCTATACGTTGCTGTTGAAATGAGGTCATTTGTCACCATCTGGGATTATACCACTAGCAGTATACGAGCGTATTCAGCTCCATGTTTCAGCCATATGGAAAAAGTGTAATATAGTGAGAAATTCAATCCTTTAATGGAATCCAGAGCACCCTCCAGAATGTTTTTCTTAGTTTTATTTCTTTGCAACTCAGGCTTAATAACCACTGATGTAGCATTTAAATTGGAAGAGATGCGACATCTAGATAAACTGGGAGATCTGCTGATACCAACTGCCTTCTGACAGGAAAATCCCCCGCTGTTTCAGTGGAAAAACCCACTAAGCTTACTAGAGCCAGAGGAAGGGTATGGCACAGCTGTGGCATGCATTAACCTCTTTTGACTTTTGTCTCTGTAGACACCCCGAAGGGCTCCTTTATCACAACAGAAATATTCTCAAGTAATTATCACTCTGGAAATTGCCCCCCCTTTTGTGGATTGAACAGGCAAAATCCTAAAAGTATAAAAAATGTGATTTGTGATAAAATCCTGTTGGTGCACAAGAAAGCAGGAGTCATTTTCTCTTTCCCTATCACCTACCCCTCTTTATAGACTACATTTGTTGTAGAGTATTCGTGATATGACCTCACTGCTTGTTGGAGACTAGGTTGGCCTTTGCAAATCCATCTGCAGCTGTAACACATCAAAATGGTCATAATTATGAACTCAAAAGCAAAAATGTTTTATTCTATAGTCTTTCCTGGTGGTGCCAGGCCAGCTTCCCCATAGTTGAATAGGGTATATGAAACCGGATGCTAAGGATTTGGAGTGCTGGTGAAGCTGGGAGGAGTTCCTGCAAGAAATTAGCTCTACTGATTGAGAAGCAATGATGTCTGGACCAAACCCTGCTGCTGGCTGAGTGTTGCCAGGAGTGTCTGAAGGAATTTGGTGTAATTCTGAGCTTGACATCTCCGAAAAGGCTGTTACTGAGGTGTACCTGGCATGGCCTCGTAGTCCAATGCCAGAAAAATGGAAATAATCCCTGAAAGAGATGGTGGGGTTTTCTGAGGCCAGAAGCAAATAATACATGTTGCTGTCTGGGAAAGGTACAAATAGCTGCAGCTCAGTGCAAAAAACTACATTATGGCTATATCTGGCTTAAGTGCTACATAGCTCTGTGGGCTGTTAACAGATGTTGCCAGAGCAACATGTTATGACAAGCTGCGTTGTATTTCTGAACCCAGTAATATTACTGGCACCACCTCCTCCATCTGCCAGTGAATGGGAGTTACCTTTGGTTGAGATAAGTTCACAGCCCATCCCAAACAAATACCCTTGAAGCTCCATACGTGGATCTAATGAGGCTCTGAGCTAAGTTCAGTGTGTGTGACAAATAGTCCTCTGATAGCCAAATTTTCCTTGTTGCTGTACGGGTCCATAGAGCTTGTCAGGATATTTTAAGGGCTACATTTTTAGAGGTAGACCAGGGGAGTATTTGACAGTGGGGAGGAAGTACAGATTGGCAGAAAATGGGGAAAGGGGATGGAAAGAGGCAGATGAGCTCTGCAATAAAGTAGTCATGTGGCAGTCCCATGCCTGCATCTATATTCTCAATCAGACAAAGAAGGGATCTGTACCCAGGTAGGTAGATAATTTGCAATGCAATTGAATTTGGTTGGGTAGACCCCTTTGTGTCTCATTTGTTGTAGAGAAGTTTAAACTCATTGCAATTAGTTTCAGGAAATTTTTTTAGAAAACTAATATTTTCTTAAAAATCAATCCATTTACAGCTGTGTTAGCTAGGTTATTTTCTCACCTTATGAAAACCCTGCAAATAAGCTCTTTGGGGGAGTATATGAATTGTGCAGTACATGATATCTCAGCAATTCACCCTAGTAGAGGATGAGCTTTTCACACAGTGAAACAGATAAATCAATAGCAATCATGTAGGGAGGTAGAAAATTCTGCGGGAAAAAAATGCTTAGCATTCCGTAAGTCAGAATTCTGTATTGTGTTGCTTAGTTTCTTTTCTTTCCTACTGATAGAGAAGAGGAAACCAATACAGAAGATTACCTCAAAGAAGATTCACTCCTTATTAATCCTTCCTAGTGAGTAGCCAGAAGTGAGGAAAAATGACCAAAGGCTCCTTCCAAGGGACAGCAGTGGTAATGGGTGCAGCTCGTGACAGCCATCACTGACCCACCTTTTTTTGCTTTGTGTGAGTCAAAGCAAAGAGTAATTGTGATGTAGTTCAGTTTTTGGTTTCTTGATAGAAAAATAACATTGAAAAGTTTAAAAAAGTGATAAAATAAGCAAATCCTCTAGCACTTTTATTATCTAATTGATTCTTTTCTCCCAAGCACAGTTTGCTCAGTAGCAAGATGGTGACTGGTAGTCAAAAGCAGCAGTTTGCTGGACCTGGAGACAAATGCTTTGAATGAGAGGAAACAGACATTTCAATAACTTTGTAAAAACTGGGCATTTAATCTCTCTGCAAATTTGATATGCTAAAAATAACTGTGTCACATGGTCTGTGACCAGGAGCCATGCTGGTCATGGCTGGCCAAAGCCAACAAGGAATGGTGTGGGCCACCACTGCCAAGAGAAGAGGCTGATGCAGACCACAACTGGCTTATTCCAAAAAGCAAATAGCCTTGAGGATCTGATCTACAAAAGTGCTGAAGTAAATGGGAGTTGTGGTTGCTCAACACTTCCACGGGTCAGGCTGCTCTGTCCTCATTATCCATGCTGCTACTGCTAAATCCTATGAAGTCTGCCACACCTTTTCACGCAGATAAGCTGTCATGCATCCCAACTCCCTCCACCCTGCCAAGTCCCACAGTCCTTCACCAAATGAAAGCCCCTAAAATACAGCACTGGTATTCATTTTCAGCAGCCTAACATCTGCAGATGCCTGATTTTACTAATCCTGCCTGTGACTAGCTCAGGCAGGCTGGCCAATGCATTCACAGAAAGATGGAGCTCACATGTGCAAGATCAGGAAAACAGCCAAACCCTCAAAAGACCTATGAAGTAAAATAAGCAGGTTTCTGGGATTTGGATGTGTCATGTCTGCCATCTAGTAACTAGTCAGGGCTTGTTCCATGTAGAAAATGAAGAGTAAATAATCCAGTACCACATAAAAGGGGAATAAATTTACTGGGGCTTTTGACAAATGAGAAAAAGACTTTCAATGGTATTTTAAATGAGGTTCTTGGAAAACAGTATAATTAATAATTAAAATAAAAATATGTGAATTTCTAAACTTGTTTTGTTTGGCCATAAAACCAGTTGTATATGCTAAACTAATAGACAGGAATACAAATGATGAAGTGTTACTGCAATAATGGAGTTGAAAACTCTGAGTCCCATTCTCAAATACAATGAGGTTGTTAGCATGAGGTCCTGTTGGCATGAGATGTGATCTGGTAAAAGTTTGACCAGTGAAGTAGAACCCAGGACATCATAAATTCTGTGCTGTTTTGTTCTTTGATTGATTGGGTAAGGCACAAATTGGCACAAAGAACCACTTTCAGTCTCAATTTACCCATTTGTAAATGAAGAGGTATATCACAGTGATGTTATCAGACAGACTTAATTATTGTTATCTAATTAGAACTTCTCAGGTGTAAGGTATTATAGGAAAATGCAAAGTTTTTTGTTCCTAATCTAAAATACGTGTGAGATATTCAGAATTCTTAATCTTCTGCATTTGTGTTTCATGGGTAACTTTAGTTGTGAATAATGTTTTCCTTTATACACACACACATGTTCTGTTGAAAAATAACATTCTCTTTGCTTTCTAACAAAGTTTTCTGTAGTATGGCTTGGCATCCAAAAATAAGGCTACAGTTCTGCTGAGCATTGATTTAGTTTAAGTCGTCAATTTAGTTAATTTTTCTGAGCCATGTAAGATGCTGACTTGCAGATAGTTATAAAATAGCTAAAATACTGCTTAAAGATATAATGCTGGTGAACAGTTTATTCATTATGTAAAAGATCCCTTAACTTTACAAGACGGAGTTGTTCATTATAACGAATGCTGATTTTCTGCATAGGAACTATTAATCTTAATTTTAGCTTTTTGTACATAAAAGAGGATGCTCACAGCTATAGAAGTACAAGTGTCTGCTGTGCATAAGGGGAAGAATGAGTTAAGGGTCTCCTGATGAACATGCTACTGGTTTGGAAATCCTGTGGCTGTCTTGCTAGGACATGATACTGGGTTTGTGTGAAAAGATGTAAGGGGCTGTTTGCTGATACTCCCGGTGTCTCTCTGACTTCAGAATGTAGAAACACATTGAATAGGGAAGGGCATGGCTCTGAAGGCCTCAGAGTCCTGCTCAAAGGTTGGTTTTTGGTTCTTGGTGTTAGAACAATGCTCCCTGAGTTACTGTCCGATAGGATCCTATATGGTCACCTGTAGCCTTACTGTGTGTCCTGCTGCTACTCACAGCAGGATGTTATGAGGGGCTGTGATCTCCTCTGGACAATCTGGGGACTTGTGGTAGCACCCTGCAATTGGGGGCAGGATCTTGGTAAGCAATAACGGGGACATGGCAGGGCAGTGCACGGAGCAGATCACTGTGTTGTGGTGGGGGCTGTGACATGGCTAAGAAGGAGTGGAGCTGAATACTGGACCAAGAAATTTGCATTTTCACCTAGGGTTGAATAATGTATGTGAGTAAACTGCATTAAAACTGGAGAAAAACTTAACTGAATACCTTGCACTGAATATGGGAAATTAGGAGCCAATGTCAGAAGCAGCCAATGCCTCTCTGCTGGGGGCAGCTGAGTTTTTCAGGGAGACAGGACAAGTGTCAAAAAGAGAGCATATCTCCAGGGTATTCACTGCAATCTGTGTGTCAGCTCTTTGGCCAGGAAAACTGTCTCAGGGCAGCCCTGTGCCTTGGCCTGGCTCTGACTGAGACATGCTGATGTCACAGTAAAATCCAAGTACCTGTCCTGTGCTTCCTTTGGGGTGGCTCCATCAAGTTACTTTTTCTCTGGTCTCAGACCCCTTTTTTCCCTGAGCAAAGGTGCCACAGACTGTGATAGAAGGGTTGTTGTGGTCCCTGCTGGGGCTCAGGCCTCCACAAGCACAGCAGGCTGGGGTGGTCCTTGACTCAGATGGATGGTGCTGGGGGCAGGTGACACCTTCCCTTTCACTGCTTGGAGAGGTCCTTTTCAGGTCTAACTCTCCACTCACTAATTTTAATCTTATGTAATTCAATTACTTTAGTGAGGTTGCCTCCTGATTTATGTCAGTGAGAGTGAACAGAGAAGCAGCCCTTGAGCCTTTTGCTGAACAAAGTATGATGTTACACTATTTCTGGACATCATCATGTGCTGGTTGTGCAACAGATAAGAATAATGCTTGGTAAGTCATTAGTACTTCAGTTCAATTTGTGCTAAAATAATCAGCTACATCCCATTTAGTTTCTAAAGCCTCCTCATTATTGCTGCAAACATCAGACCCATGACCTGCTTTTCACTCTGTGAGAGAAGGGTAAGTGAATTTAATGTGATCTCTGCATTACAAAAAGTCTGCTGCTGCTCCCTTGAAATCAGGTGGTGCCTTATCATTGACTTCAGTGAAGGTAGGATCAGGTCCAAATTTCAAACACTTAATTTTGCAGCAGAAGAGAGTCAGGCTTAAATTGCTGCACTTCTTTGGCAAATAATGAATGGGACCTCATTATCTCTATTGGGACGTGACTTTACAGACGATTACGTGCTGAAAGTATGCCACTGATAGACTGGCTCTGTCCTGAACTGTGAAATTTGCACAGAGAATCAGAGACTGCTAACTTTCAAGACACTTCATTCATTCTCATATCATGAATGGTTTTGTCAATGAATGGGACTACTGACCCTGATGATCTAGTATTGGCATTTCCTGCTAGGTAGAAGCACAGTGATGCTATGACTACTGAGCAATATCCCCACATTCTTTTAAGATGAAAAGTCATCCAAAGCAGCATTTACCAGAATTTCTCTCCTTGTAAGGTATTATTGTGACCTTTTTAATTTCTAAAGAATTTAGTATCTCTTATGGTAACAGTATACAGATTAATAATCAAAGGAGTTTCTCCACAAGTTTTATATAGAAAATCTTGGTCTGAGTTTCTGAACGTATATTTGTTAAAATGTTGTAAATCAAGAAGTGACAAAATGATTTTGATTAACTTTATCCTTAATGTTTATTAGAGGTGAAATGCAAATAGGACAGGAATAGAAAGGTTTTGACCATGATTGATCTATTTGCTCCTGCCACATATTCCCTGACCTCTACTTTTTAGAGGCGTTACAGGGCTAAAATCAGTAGTTCATGTGTGCTTCTTGAGAGTGTCTATAATGGGTGCCATGTAGAAAGTGTGTTGAGAGTGCGTAAGAGACTTAATGATTTATGAATTTATTCTTATAAAACATTTTTGAGTCAGATAAATACTGTTATTGCTGTTCTGCACATGGGTAGATTGAGGGGTGGAAAGCTTAAGTAGCACGCACAAGATCACCCAGCAAGTCTAGAGAAAATAGGCTGGAACCAGAATGTTTCTTTTCTATTTTCATGTTCTGTAAGTGTTAGATCATCTTTCTCCCATGATTAGCTGCTATTCTGGCACGAAATCAGGACCATTATGATAGAGCTATTTTTCATTCAATGGGATGAGACTGCCATGGCTTTAATTACAAGCATGTGTTCACTCCTTTATGGCATTGTGATTGTTATGTAAGGTGATGTGTAAAATTAATGAATTTTAAATTAGGAGTTTACATTACAAACCCTTTGGGGCAGGGAAAATTTCCTTCCTCCCTGTTCATACAGCACTTATTAACTTGGAGTCCTAGTTAATGACTGGACCTTGGAAGTGGTACACCAATGCAAGAATAAAAGTAATTACCAGGTTGTTTTTATTCAAGAAGAAAATGTTTTACGTAAATGAGGAGGAAATCCCACCTTCAGAAAATTGCAGAAAAGTTCTTACTTCTGACTGAACATACTTTTCATGGAATTCACAACTGGGATGGGACACATACTCTTAAAATTGAGTTTAGGAGTAGAAGCATCCTAAACACATCCCACAACATATGTTTCTAAATTTTGTAAATTTAACCCAACTCTTTTGGAGAACAATGTGATGATTTCAGAAATGAATAAATGATGATACATTTATAGCTTCTTTTCAAAGAAAAGAAAGGTAGCCAATCCTTATGACTAATAACTATTATTTAAAGTACAATCTGAGACTTGTAAAATTTCAGCCGGGGTCTTGGCATGACTTGGTGCCCAAGAAAAGGATATCTATATTGGGAATCAGCTGCTCTTACACAATCTTTCTGATGATTTGGAACCACTTAAAAACAAGGAGTTGATGATATAATGCATTCTTTGGATTTGGAGATGTTCCCCTTATTCCTGCTTTGAATTATGAGAATGTATTGGTGGTTTAGTTAAATGTCTCTTAAGTCAAAATTATATGTCTTTCTTCATCATGCATTTGAAGCCAGATCCAGCTCTTACTGTGTAAAGAAACATACAGGTGCTGAGAGCTTTCAGCTGGTCTAAGAATGAGATTTCAAACACTGCAGTGGATTTGAAGCTATGGTCTGTAGACTACCAAAGACCTGGGGAGTGTCTGCTGGAGGTCTGTGGAAGAGCTGGCTCATCAGATAGGATTGACTCCTTTTTTTGGTTTTTCTGTTTGTTTGTGATTTTTTTTTTCTTCCCAACAGCTTAATGGTGCTAAAAGTAGCTAAAAACGCATTAAATATTTCCTAGCTAGCACTTTCAAATGTTAACAGTTGTGCTTGCCTCAGGGCTGTTATTCAGCCACCAAAATCAGAAGGTTTCTGTGTGATCAGAATGCAGGGGTGAGTCTCAGTGACAAAACTTTTGGAAGATGCTGCCTGTAGTCTGAAACTCTTAAGGAATCTCTAGCCTATGTCCTGCTTAAAACCTGTTGGTAAATGCAAACATCTGACTTCACTAAGAAACTGAGGTGTATTTATATTGTTGTGAGAATGCAGACAGGGCTCTAGTGAATTGTAATGATTTTTTCTGATGTGATACTCTCAGTACAAGTTATTTGGAGGACTTGCTGCTGGTAATACGCTCTACAGTAGCTAATGATCACCAAATAATAAAATAAAGATATGATATATTATTTCATCACCTAATAGAACGTACAATCTGTATATTTAATCTGAAAAGCTTAGAAAGGATACAAGAGGCAGTCATTGAAGTAGAATATATTGTGTGCATTTGATTAATAATTATAAAGACACGATGAGTCAAAAGCCTAGGCTACATTTTTCTCCTTTGTAACTCCATTAAATGTGTGACTTAGGTGGCAGAGAAATTAGCCTTAGTAAAATTTAGCCACCCATATATGTGGCATTTCTAGATTTTCTTCAGCTCTTGAAGGCGCTATTTTCCCACTAAATCTAGAAGGCAGAAAAAGGTTTCACTTGTATTTTTCTGCAACCAGAGAGCTGGACATAGCAGAGAGAAGCATGGGTTATCAAAACAGTTTTTGCTATGCAATGTGCTTTTAAATCAGAGATTTCACAATGCTACTTATACAGAGTTTATAATGGCAATTGTCTCTCCGTTACAACTGAGACTACTAAAAGGATTTGTCACTGAAATTCTTGAGGCGAGAATAATCTTTGGCCATTTTGGACTGATGCAATACAAATTTTAAAAAGAAAATAAAATGTAGCTAAACCCTATGCAAAGAAATAGGCACAATAAGGGGAATCCACTCTGGGTGACTTGTCTAAAAGAAGAAATTGATTTCAACAGCCATAGTACATCGATTGTGAATTGCTGAAACAATTAATTAAAGCCATTACTTGGGAATCAATAGAAAAGAAACTGTATCCATTTGCTCAATGCAGCAATTTAAATTTCTCAGGGTGCCATGAATAAACTGTGAAATGTATCTTTAAAATAAAGTTTTTAATTAGAACTGGCAGTTCTGAACCTGCTGTTGGCAGGAGCCAACCTACTGAAAAAGAGCCCGATGCAATAGACTGTAAAGTGTGTTTGCTTGATGCTTTAGCATTTAACAATTAAAAAAGAAAGAAAGAAAAAGAACTATCAACCTTTAATATTTTAAGTTCTGTTTCAGCATCAACATTAGAAGATTTTTTTTTCTCTGTAGTTAAAGCAGTTTGGAATTTTCGACTGCCATTTTTTTTACAACAGGTAAAAATGTGCCAAATAGGTGCCAAATACAGATGGTTCCCTGAAGGGTGAAACCTGTTTTACAGGAACACACGCAAAAAAAGTAAAAATGAGTAAAAGGAAAAAAACCACTTGCTGTAGCAGATTCAGCAGTTTAAGTGCCACCCTACAACCCACAGCTGGACTGCTGGTGCAGGTAATCCTTCATTGTTTGTAACCTGATTCAAGCACTCAGCCAAGCACATGCTGGATTACACTGTGCTTAAATTGCATTGTCTTTATCAGGACTTAAGCATGTGCTTAAAGTTCAATGTCTGAATTTTAAATAGGGTTTATGCATGACACCTGCTTGGCAGAAATTACTCAGTTATTTTCAAATATGCCTCACTGCTTGTTCCCCAGAATAAGTGGTGCTAATGTTTTTGAAAATCCCATCCTAGGCTGAGTAAAGTAGGTGAATTTGATGTTTTGGTGAACATTCATGGTGAGGAAATTAAAGCTTATGTTAAGAGCCAGAAGGTTACGTGAATAAAAGGGCACAAGGTCCCATGCCACCTGTCTCTGCTCGTTCTTTTGAGAAGCGTAAGTCCATCTGTGCTTCCCTTTCACCTGTGGCTTAGGAGCCTTGGTGGCTTCTGCATTCCTCTTCTTCCATGTTGCTCTGACTGTAATGCCTTTTGGAAAAATCCATTTTTTTTGTAGTTGAAGCCCAGTAACCCTTGTCACTGACCTCACCAGCCACGTGCTCAATGTGAGCATGACTCACAGGCTACTGTGAGTCTGATGAGGAATCCTTATTCTCCGTAATTTGGCTTTCCCAAGGAAGAAAGGGGGAGTGGAGGTGGGGGGGAGTGGGTGGTGGTGGTGAGGGGATGGGGGAGATTCTGGTATTTCTAAACTCACTTGCTGGAAGTGTTGTGTCAGTTACGATAATCTGGTCTAGTACATAAATCCTTAGACTGACTTGTGATTCCCAGCACACCCCTTGTAGTCCAATTGAGGAATTGCTTTTTTGTCAGTCACATACTGTGGTGGAAATGCAAGAATGTGAGAAACAATAGGAGCAGGCTCGTACTGAGTCAAAACAGATAAAGCCAAATTGCTTGCTGGACTGAAAGATGGGAGCAAGTAAGTTGGTTAGAAACCCATTGCTGCTGCTGGTGCCTGTGCAGAGGGTACTCGCCCAGGGTGGGAGCATGGGGGATGGGCAGGCAAACCAGCAAGAATGCCAGGAACCTTTTCTTTATGAAAGAGGAAGGATAAAGACATCAAAATAACACAGCATGCTAGAGCCTGCAAAGCGAGGCGAGCACCCTCCAGACTGATCTGGAGGTAAAAGATAGCTGGGGTAAAATAAGCCCATGAACATCTTGGGTGTGAAGTGAGTGGTGCATGGACTGTGCAGGAGTGAGGGATCTGTGCTGGGATCTGAGATCTGGCTGGGCTGCTCCCAGGCTGCCAATGCTCTGGATCAGTTCAAGATGGCTGCCCAAGAGAGCACGTGGCGGGCTTCTTTTCCCTCTGGAGACTTTTGTTTGTTATTCCTTTTCTGGTGATTTCCTCTAATCTGAAGAACAAGATGTTCTTAATGAAAACAGATGTTTTGCTCCCTCGCATATGGAAAAAAAATTCCCCCAAAATAGAAAAAGCCCAAAGAATGCTGAAACCAGTGATGGGTTTCCATAAACCTCTTAATCAGTGACCTGACCTGGCTGCTCATTTGCCCCTGACACACTGCGGAAGCTGTTGATGCAGAGGTCCATGGTGAGACCTGGGTGTAGGAGCGAGTGAGTTGTGTGCCTCTGTGAAGTGTAAACACCACACTGAGCTGGCTCACAGCTTTCCTCATCCATGGTCTCCCACTGTGAGATCCTGGTCAATGGCAGCTTTTGTCATTGGCTTCAGTGTAACTTGAAATTGGTCCCAGTATTTAATTTAAAGCACAGCACACAAAACACCAAAATCATAACATCCCTGCTACATTTATAGAGCTGCATAAGCCACCGATTAACAAATGGATGAGATACTGAACTTTGCTTTACCATCTGTCTTTAATTACATAAAATAACTTGAAGCAATTAACAAGAAAGAAACACTGTGACACAAATAAATAAATCCTATTGATAGAAACAGATGAGGGAATACTTGAATATATGGACGAAAGTCACCAAAGCTGCATAATCTGAACTGAATAATATGACAAGTAGTATCTAAAAGATTTACACTGACATAGCCAATTATTTTTGAAAAGGAATAGTTACCTGTGGAGATGCAGAGAAACAAAAGGAAAGCTCTGTGTGTGTGACTACAAAAGACTATGTGTGGTCTATCCAACACTCTAAGTTTTGTCTTTCATAGATAAGAGAAATTAATATCAACAGAAAAATATACAAAGCATGAGGTTTCATAACTATGGACCTACAATGAGTCACGTAAGTCTGCATGCTTATAAGTGTTTAGGCACCAGTAGGGATTAGGCTTTTTAACACTTTCCAGGATGTAAGTTCTAAGTCCATTTTTTCAGCATTCAAATACGCCTGTTTGCCTTCTCTGTTTAAGCATTTAATAAAAATGAGTGCTGTACAATAGATATTGAGTGACTGCTGAGTGGATTAAGAACTGACTAACTGATAGGTGTCAAAAAGCAGCTGTCAGCTCTGAAGGAAAGCTCTGGAAAGAACTTGTAGAAACGGGTGTTATGCTTGGCAGGCCACAGAACTATCCTCAATGGTTGAGCGACAAGTACATCCCTAGTTAAACAATGCTTAGTAAATTAGGGAGGAAATTAAAATTGGTGGAATGATAAATAAATTGTGAAGATGGAGCAGCCCAAATTCAGTAAGCAGCACCTCTGCAGAAAAAATGAATTTTAAATCATGCACAAACGGTTTCTGTATTGATATAGTAGAAATCATATCCCAAGGGTGGTGCTTGAAAAGTCCATGGTATCATTGTGGGGAAGCAATTGGACACAGGAGTCAATCTGAGGGTGTGGAAGAGGAATAACATCCTCTTTGAACGAGTTAGCAGGGATATATGAGTTGGCTTATATGGCTGGGGTGTGCTGCAGCACAGTGGGTGCTAGAAATCTGAAAAAGGGTGGGAGAAAAAGCATATGAACTGCTTGCAGATTGGAAAGTACGTTTTGTTTCCCTTACCAAAATGAGATGACTGGATTACAGTGTATAATTACCTTCACAACAAGAAAAAAAGTGTTTTGCATCAGATGAATATATTACAAGAATCAGTGGGTGGAAATGTAAGCCAAGTAAATTCAAGCAAGCGTTAAGGCTTGGATTTGTAGAAGTAAGTGTGATGAACTGCTGAAACAAACTGCCCAAGAAAGCAATTGTGTACATATCAAAACTGAATCCCTTTCTGGAAAACACATATCAGCCAAGCAGAAATTTTTGAGCTCTGTATATAGGGAATGGGGTAATGCCTGTGACAGAAAAGGTTAGACAGGATAGTTAACAGTCGTTTCTGACCTCAAAGGTCATAAATCAGGGACAACATCTTTAATATCTTAGGCCAAGTTCTGTTTATTTCTTACAGCTAAGTCATCCAACTAATCCCGAGGAAACACTGAGGCAAAGAGCACCAGGAACAGCAAGTAGTATGGTCTTGTAAAAAGTAAAACATATTAAATGTGCCTTTCATGTTAGTACACAACATATAAATTCTGTATATTACAGATTTGGGGACTGAGGCTGTAGGCTATGGTCAGGATGCTTCAAGTTGTCACTCAGCAAGCAAGGCAGTATGGTAAGTGAGTGAACAGTATGATAAGTGAGTGAACACAGAGATACACAGCATGGTGGGAATGTGGGTGAGTGCATATATGGAGCACTGAATATGTCATTTGACACTGTTTCAGGTATTTGTGTCGAGAGAAAGAACTTCAATTGTTTTGGCGAGGAACACTGCTGTGTAGACTAAAATGGGAGAAAGAATGTAAACAAAGAGCAATGATCAATTGTTTTAGCTTGTGGAAATGTCTTGTGGGTCATGTCAGGGACTTTTGATAGACATTGTTCTGTTTAATATCTCCATGGTAATCTCAAAGTGGAGGTAAACAGCAAAATAGTGAAAAGTGCTGATGATACTAAACCAGGAAAGAATGCAAACAGAAAACAGCAGATAAATTGTATCAAAGGAATGGGAGATATTAGAAAGCTGAGCACAAAATCACCCAAACAATTCACAAAAAAAAACCCCAAACAACCCCAAACCCCCAAAAAACCTGAAAACAAACCCCAGAACTTACTGGAATGTACATATACCGGCCATCAGTATTTCTGATAGAGTTTCAAGGTATAGTGGAGAGAAGACCAGATGGGAGAGAGATATGAATTTGCAGTTATAAAAGATGTGCACATGCAGATATGTACCATGAAGCAGGGAGGTAAGAGTGCCTGTGTAAAAGATCTGTGCTATTACATTCAACTCTGAGTTCAATATTGCCAGCCACTGACTGACTGGAAGGAGCTGGAAGAAATCCCACAACGATTCAAAGACTGGAAAAAATGCTTGGGGGAAAGACTCAGGCTAAAACCAAACGTCTCATTAAGCATAAACTTAAAGTGTATGAGCTGTGCTGCAGATTTACAACTCCCTTTACAGCCCTGCTAGGTGGCTTTAACAAAGGAACTACATGTCAGGTTAAACAGTGCACATGTTAAAGCACTTCATTAGCCTGGAGCAGGAGGAGCTTGGTTGGATCTGTGAGGAAACGTGACCAAAGCCTGTGAGCCCTTGGCCACCAAGAGGTGCATATTGGCTGCATCAAAATCATCAGGCAGTCATTTATTACCATAAAGCTGGGCTTCTGCATTCTTAGGCATGGAACAAAGATCTGCAAAGTCTTAAACCAGCCAACATTATATAACAGAGAGAGGATGGCAGTGAAATCATGCCTTTTGGGTGTATTTTTTTTTAAGGTGAAAATTGGAAGGCTGTCAGATGGTCTTTCAAGAGGAGATCATATTGCTGGGGGTTTCAGGATAGGTTTGAATAAAGCACCAGAGAATGTATGTCTTTACACTGGAAGGCTGGGAGCTCTTCCCTATCCCAAGAATTCCTATAGTTGCCACAGAACCTTCACAATTCAAGGTGGGAGGAACAGTTCCCTTCCAAGCTCTGAAATCGTCTCTGTGACTGTTCATAAAACAGTTCCTGTGAGGCTGAATTCCTGATGCTGGTTCTCAAACCAAAGAAAATTAATCTTCAAAGAATAGGGCTGTGGAATGCTGAACTGGGATCACAGATACGGTGCGAATATCTCTTCTATGTAACCATTTATTGTGCTTATAACTGAGAATTAGCTGAAGTAGAGAGCAGTTTGTTCTCTAAGAACGGTATTTTGGGGGACTCAGCACTCAGTTCTTTTGGAAAGTCAAGAGGAGATGAATACCCATCTCTTTAGACTCCTAATCATTGGCACAGGCTGAGAAGGGTTGTTTTTTTTTTTTTTTTTTTACTCAGAAATAGTAGGAAAAAACTCTCTTCTGGAAAAAACTAACACTTCAGGGTTTTGCTTAAATAATTATTCTAGGCTTATAATACTGTAAGTATCACACAATTTTATAGCTAATATTAGCAAATCACTGCATATTTAATTTCATCATTCAGAAATAAATTAGTGAAGAAAATGTTGACTTTGGTAGGGATTTAGTCTTGGAAAATTAGTAGGCAGTTTTCTGGGCTTTACTAGTCAATACCCATAAGAATTTAATAAAACCTTTTCATCGATTATGAAATAAGTAATAGAGAAAGACCAAATGAGTGATGATTAGGGCAGAGTTTCCCTTTAAAATCTTGATTGAACAAATTTTTTAAAGTCAGGTTTCACATCATAGGATTGAAGTCAGGATATAGGGTTAAATTATTCACATGAGTATCTACAGATCTTTCTCCTTTTTCTTCTTTCTCATTAACCTTTACAGTCCAGTTTTATGCTGTACTGCTTTATTAATTCCCTAGTGCTTTTCCTCTCCCAGCAGGATGTCTCTATAAGATCTTTACTTGCCAAACTCGTAACCTACTGCTCTCTTCATGCATTTACTTAGTTCTAATATTCAGCACTCAGTCTCCTTTGGATATTGAGTTGCTACAGCAGTTGTTAAGTATTTTATGTGTAGTACAATACAAAAGCTACCAAAAGAGGGCAACATATGAGCCAACAATAAGAAATGCATCCTGACAAGTTTATGGTTGTGTATTTGTGGCACCCTCCCCCCTTTCTTTTTGATAAAGAAATTTTAGCAGAGCTGATCAGTAAACAGAATTTCCATCCTATGGGAAATTCCAGCACTTGGGGAAAAAGAGAAGGTGGTGAAGTTTTCAGGGACTGAAAATTCCAAGAAAATATATTTGGCATGGTGGAAGTGTTCCATAAGTGTCAAATCATTCTCACACCAGAAAGCCCAAAAGTTATAATGACATTAAAATATTCATTTTAGTAGGAGAAATGTTAAATATATGAATGCTATATAAAGTTCAAAACAAGATTAAACAAAGCAAGGAACTACTTGTATGTTTTCACTTTATGGAAAACAATAATTTAAATATAATTTACTGTAAATAATATTTTAATTTGTCTCCATTAAAAATGTTGTCAAAATAACTATGCTCTCAAAAAAGCAAGCTGATTAAGATGAAGTTGTATTTCCTTGAAGAATGTTTCCTCTGAACATGGTTTAATTATGTTTTCTCTCCATGAAATGCCTGAGAGAATTTCAAAATACTCTTAATAACCCTGCAAGAGACTAAGGTAAGTTGGCTGCATCCCAGAACTGTCCCCAGTGCTCTGTTTGTGAAGTGAGACAACACCAAGTGCCCAAACACCAGGAGTGTGAGCTCCGGAGCTACTACACCCTGGGCAACACTGAACGTGCACTCATTGGCAAACAGTTTTTTATAAACAAAGGCGTTTTTAAACCATTCAATAGCACTCCAAGGAATTAGACAGTCTTGAACACATGCCAGCATGGCAATGGGTACAACAAGCAAATATAATCTACCTCACTTAGGGTAAATATTTGGCTACAAATGTATTGAGAGCTCTTTAATTCTTTGTACACTTCTATGATGAGAACCAGAGGAAAGGCAGTGGCAATGCAAGGACTGGAGGGTGAATTTTTTCTTCTCTTATCAGCTGCCCAGATAGGCTAGCTGCCAGTCAAATTAAAATCCTCACTGGAGGAAATGAATGAAGACCTGGAGGTGTAGAAATCTGCTGTTTATACAGCTGCCTCAGGTTCTGCTAATGATCAACCAGAATCAGCCATATCTTCATGGAGATGTACAAAATTCTGTGGCAGTGCCCAGGAGGTTGACTACAGAATTCAGGGCATTCTCAGGGGTTTTTTTTCCCCTTTTATTTTTTTAGTCTCTTTTTCAAAACAAACTTCTGCTTTCTGCCTGCTTCTATTATGGCTTACAATGCTGGAAAGTATCCGGGAAGGAGAGAGGGGCAGATCTATGATCTACTTGGATGGCAATGAAATATTTAGAAAGCTTGGAAGTACTCACCCATTCTGAAGACAGGATGTTCTGCTTGCAGGAGCAATACCTTATCTTCTCTCATTTATCCTCGTCCTGCTTTTGCATCTGTATTTCTGTGGATTCCAAAAGAAAAGATTTACTCTTCCTAGTCAGAAACAAGCAGAGGTTTCCGTCTGGAGGGTTTTTGTGCTGTCTGATCTATATAATGAACAACGACTTCACAACGACATCACACTTGATGAAGGGCTGCAGAATCATAGGGTATCAAATGAGATGTACAGTATAGGAATGACAGCAGTGCACACTGTCTGTGTGGCTGGATTGAGTGTATTTACTCTAATCACAAGGTTTCCAGACAGCTCCTGTATTCTGGATATGCAGGAAGATATTTATACTCGTCTGCTTGTCCTTCATTTCTTGTACTGCTCATCTATTTTTGATTAATGTCTTGATACTCTCTCACAGGCAATGATGCTACTTTTGGGAGACAAACAAGGAACAGTTGGAAAGAAACACAAATATTTTAATGGCACTGAGAGGTGTGGTTCATTATCTGGTCGTGTTTATTTGTAGGGAGAAAAGGTAACTTGCATCCCTAAATAGCCTTGCCTCATGGGTATGAGCCTGCATGTCTGACTGCCATCATATATCGGCACTTCACCCAGCAGCCCAGGGACTGGTGTTTATTCAGAAAAGAATTGGCCCATGCACACAGACACACTGATTCCCACAAATGGTTCTGTGTATGCCTTGGCTTCTTGACTTCTGCCAAATTCAAGCCTAAATTCTAGGAAGCAACAATAACACTAACAGGAATCACGTCAGACTTGAAAGTGATTGCTTTAGCTCTGTGAACACAAAATGGACTCCTTTTTCTTCCTTAGAAGTGATTTTTAAACATGTCTTGGCTTCTCTGAGCCAGCATAGTTTCACCCTGCAAGTCAGGTTACGAAGACGAATCTGTTACCCCCTTTTGCAGATGTGGTATGTGAGCCTAGTTACATCACATTTTGAGGCAGACGGATCTCTGAAGGAAGCTCCAGTATCCAATCATGTGCTTTCTGCCCCTTGCTATTGATTCTTGTGGTTAGTCTGTTTCTGATTTTGTTTTCCTGTGTAGTTTAAGGGCAAGTCTGTGGTTTGCCCCATGTGCCCAAATGAGGGAGCAAGGGTGCAGAAGACTGCCTGAAAATAAATAAATCAGAAACAGATAGACTAATAACAAGGATAAATGCCAAGGGATGGAGAACACACAGCATCCTCATGACCAGATACGCCTGGCCTGTTGGAGGAGGGATGGATGTTTCACCATGTGATGTAACTCTGCGCCACACTGGAGAAGAGATCCAGAGCGTCCTCTTCATTGCCTGGCTGAGCAAAACCCTCTCGTGTGGTTTGCCCACATGGCATGTCCCAGCATGGGGAGGAACAGTCTCCCTGAGGTAGGAGTGGGGAGAAGCAAGGCTGGGAAATCAAAGGCTACTCTTGCCTCCCCAATGCCTGCCCCAACAGCCAGCAGGACTAAGCTTACACGAGGAAGGATGTAATCTACTCCTGGTTGTTTCATGCTCAGGGCACATTACTTCCTTCCACGGAATAAGAGGATAGTCATGGATGTCATCGTGACTCACAGTCTCCTGGGGCAGCATGGCTCTGTGCCATGCCTATAATCAGATGACCCGGGGGGTGAATTAGGAAGGCTTTTGATGTCATTCTCTGAGTGCTGCACCACAGGAAACAAAGACTTCTTAACGAAACATCAGGCTATATCTTAAACATAACCATGAAACTAACTTTGACTTGCCAGCAGCTGGTACAGACAGTGGCCTCCCTACACCACTCTGGCACTTAGCATAAGAAATGTCATTATGTGGGTGGATTAGGCAGAACCTGTCAAAGTTGTGTGCGTGTTCTTTGGCTGTGTTTCCCTCCCCAGGCTAATAATGCTGAGGAGATGGGGAGTGGGTTGACACATTTTCTGGCATGTGTCATGTAACCCAGTGAAGTGGAGGACATGCCAGTCACAAGACTTTTGTGCTTTAGTAAGGCGCAGGCAGCAGGGACATGCTGCAGTGGTTAGCAGTCTTAATCCTCTCTGGATTCACACTTGTAGCACCTTCATTGTGGTTACAGCTTCCCCAGGGTTCTCTGACAGACCCGCAGGTATGTTTGGAGGAAAAGGTAAGGAGATGTATCCAGGCAGATACTGTTTAAGCTCATGTTACCTACAGAACCTGAAGCTCTTTACGAGTTGAGTGACATGATTTCCATAAGAACCACTGAATTTAGCACAAGGGGAAATATTCAGTGCCTGTTTTGCAGTGTGCAGAAATGCTCTGAGCCAGTCCAGCAGAGGATACAAAGAATATTCATAAGAAGAGATTTTTAGGATAGAAGATTCTAAAGCAAGATAACCAGAGACTGATGATATTTAGGACACAGTCACTGTTTCTGCTTCCCAAAACAAGAGTGAGGGGTGTTGATATAAATATTGGGGTGAGAGAATTCCCATGGTCCAGCACAACCTCAAGGTATATCATCCTCAGGAGAATAGGGAAGAACAGTGCATTCAGTCTCACAGAGAAGCCTGGTTTTGCTCAGCTGCCTGCTTAACACCTGTGCTGAGGAGATGAAGTTTAGTCCCTGGGCTGAGGCAATATGCGAGGTTGGTTCCTCACAAATAACCATCAGGGAAACAGAAGATGGAACGAGCATGTATGCCCTGTATGACAGAAATGCCATCTTCTGTCTCTGCCCGTGTGTTGCAAGCTATGTTTGGCTGTTGGGAAAAGATGTATCAGCTTAGGTGTCGACTGCATGCCCCAAAACACACAGACTACAGGTCTGATATGACTTGTAGCAGGCACAGCACCCAATTCACTTGCTGTACTATTTTCCTTGTACCTCATAATAAAAAAAAAAAAAAAAAAAAAAAAGTAGAACCAGTAGCTTCTGCAAGTAACTACAGCTGAACAACAACTGCTACTCTGATGCAGCATCTGTAGTATCTCACGTCAAGAGCTGCCATGCCCACGTGCCATGTTCTCATTCCATGTAAAAGTGAAGAGTAAAAATATAACTTGGCAGGCACAGAGGCAACCTGTGTAGGGGAACTGCACGATAACCCCACAGGATGGGGGCTGCCTCCTCCCTTCACTTGCTGGTGTTGAGTCACAGTGGGGGATTGTATTAAGGGGGTAACAGAAAGTGCCCCATGGCTGTACCACCTGCAAACACATCATCGCTGTGACGTGGGTGCTGCCCTGTGTCACACACAGCTTGTCACCAGTTAGTCACTTGGGGCCAGGAGCTTGAGGGACTGCAATGGAATGCTCTGAGGGATGTCCTATGCCAATTATGCCATAGGGGAAGAAGAGATAGAGGATAATGATGAGATGGGAGATGACTCTGACAATTTATTCTTGCTTTCACTGCATGACACTTGTGTGAAGTTGAGGCAACCTTCATCAACGCGATGTCTGACACAGAATTTGTATTGTCCTATGACTGGTGTGACCCTGCTCAGACTGCCAGATAACGTCACATCTCCAGTTGTGTAACACCACCATGCTCTCTAAATCCCAGGTATTTAAACATTATTGAGCTGACAGTTTGTACCCTGTGGTGGGAATTCAAATATTGTTTATCAGTGGAAATGTTAACTATGTGTCCTTTGTTGGGAGTAAAGCAACCTGATTTCTCATGTGTCCGCATATTGAAAGTAGGAACTCGTTGGAGAGAAAAAATGTGTGCCAGCAGGGAAAAAGGAAGAGCTTTCATCTTTGTGTGAGTACACAACGTGCAGGGTACACAACAGTGTTTTGGTAGATATCAGTGTTTTGTAATTCAAGGATCACACAACTGAAAAAAATTCCACTGCTGCCATAGTATTTTTCATTTACAGAAAAATAAAAATTAAGTTAAACTCTGTTACTTTATTGCTTTTATTTCTCCCCACCTTATATGTCTCCCTATTTTCTTGTATGGTAATGTGTATGTTGTCTGGTTGCTTGTTTGCTTTTATTTGAAATAATTTTGCATGTAATTTTCTGAAGTCTTGCAGAGCTGAAAGACTAGTAAATGTGTATGTTTATGCACCTCTGTGCATGTACAAAGAATGATGGATAGTTAATAAAATGCACATCACTGCAATCCTTTCATGCTTAAGATCCCCAAACAGAAATTGTGAGTATTCAAATATAATAGAACTTATCCAAAATGTACATATTTAGCTTAGATAATAGCAGTCCCCAGATATGTGCCTCTTTCTGCAGTTGGAAATCTGTCAGTTGAACAAAGAGCAGAATATAGTGTGAATCAGGCTGTCCTAAAAGCTTTATGTGATAGACACACTTTATGGAGTTAGTTCCATTTCTCTCACATTTCAAAAGCAGACTCAGAGCCTAGTTATCATAAGGAAAAACTCCACAAAATCATTTTTTTGTAGTCAAGGACTGTAATATTTTTTAAAAGTCAGAATACATGTTAAAAGAACAATCTGTCCAAGGCTTATGGTTCAGCTGTAGAAAGTTTCTTCTTGATCTATCCATCTGAAGAATTATTTCTGAAAAGTCATTCTGCATATGGGTGTTTTTGCTATTTTTCAAGGAGAAAAAGTATAAATGAGCTGTAAAGCTCATGTTGTTCTGAACTCTCTCTCCTCTTTCACCAATGAGTTCATCAAACAAAACTCCACAAGAAACAAATGTTATTATGAGATTAGCAGAATGAACGCCAGAGTTCAGATACTAAACATTTTTTTTAAAAAACAGTGAGCTTAATGACGTGAAGGAAGTTGTAGTTTAAACATCAAGGTCAATTATTTCGTTAAATATTATTTAAAAGTTACTTGTCTTGAAACAAAACCAGAGCTATCCTTTCCCCAAAAATGCAAACAGATTATTCTGCCCTGTTTGTCAGCTTCACTAGATAACTTCTATTTGATCTTCAAATGAAAACAGTTTCTGTTTCAGATTTATACAACAGGCTGCCTCTAAAAAGAAAAAAGATCTTAAGGTTGGACTGCTGTTTACTTTCCCTTCTAATCCTGTGAGAAGATTTGCATAAGAAAAGCAAGGAGATTTGAGTCTAGGTTTTGCTGTCTACATCGAAAGCATGAGCATCAGTCAGTCCTCTCTATTTATTCAGACAGAAAACGATTATTTTGTAAGTCAGGTGAGTAGAAAACCTATTAGTAAGTTCAGCTAGGTTCTTCTAAAAGTAACAAGGACTACTTATCAAGACTAAATGGAGTTTAAGTAAATAATTATAATAGTCAAACACTGATAGTTTAAAACCTAACCCCCCCAGTTCCATGTCTGTTTCCTCACATCATATACTTGGTTTAAAATAACATCCAGAACTGGTATTTCCTGGATCTTACCAAGCAGTCCCTTGTATTTGCAGATAGCCTTCTCTCAATTCCTAACAGGATCGGTGTCATGGGGGACTTCAGTGAGCAGAGCAGTGCTGGGTGGTGGTGGGAGCTCTGGGTCTCAGGACCGAGCAAGTGCCCCCAGCTCCAAGTGTGACCCCTAGAGCAAACCAGGTCCCTCCTCTGTAGAATGGGAATAGGGACTCATACCTACAAGAGTGCTGTGAAGCAGAGTAGTTTATTGTGTAAAATGTACTTGAATTTTTTTTTATTTTTTGGTGTATAGAAAGGCAAATTACTATTTTTAAGAAAGAGTATTAGAAGGGATGTTTTGGATCACGGGGTCAAGTTCTTTGCTGTGGGTGGTAACCACATCTCAGAAGCTGGTTCTCAAACCAGTCAAATTCCATCTTCCAGCTGCTTTGATTCCTTCCTGACTGCGGAAGGCCTTTCTGGGTCCTCACCACTCTGGTGGAGTGAAGGTGCTTTTCTTTTTCCATCTTGAATCCCTTCCTGAACAGTTTGTACCAATTCTTTCTCGTATTTTATTTGGGAGAACGGGAGGGAAACTGTCTCACAATTTTCAGATTCATTTGAATTTTTCTCTGAGACCCAGACACCTGGTGGAAAGACGCCAGCAATGCTGTAGGCTGGTTCGATGTACCAATAAAAATAAAATTAAGTTAAAAAAACCCCGACCCTCGTGTAAGAAAAGCGCCATTCTTAGAAAGCCTCCAGCGTTCCAGCTAGAGCACAAACAGCTGCTTATTTGGGACTTTTCTCGGGTAAATTGACAGCCCCGGGCCAAAGGGGCCGCAGCTCTTGTGGTCTCGCAGAAACCCAGACCCCCCCCCTCCCCCCCCCGGTGGGGAACACACAGGGGAGAGGGGAAGGAGCGAGCAGGGAGAGGGAACCATCCTCAAACCGCGGCTGAAACTTCGCCTGAGGAGGGCTGACGCTCCGCTGGGTCGAGCTAAGGCGGAGAAACCTCCGCGGGACGAAGGTCCCCGCCTGGGTTCGGCCTCGCGCCCCCCGCCCGCCCCGCCGGGCTCAGCCCCGCGGCCCCGGACTCCGCCGCCCGGAGGAGGCAGCGGGGCTCGGCGGGGAGGGAGATCGCTGTTTTGCCCCTTGGTTCGGGTTTCCCCCTGCCCAGGGAACAAGCGCCTTTGTTGGAGCTGCGCTCCCCAGGGCTGGGGGTGATTTTTCGTTTGTTTGGTTTTGGCCTTCCTCCCCCGCTGCCTCCCGCAGGCCCGTCCCCGCAGCGGCGGCCCCGAGGGCGGACGGGGCAGCGCGCTGCCGCCTGTCCCCGGGCGAGCCTCGGGCATGAAGAGAAGCAGCCTGTGGGGCTGAAACCGTGGCGAGCGGGAGGGATTCGGGAGCGCTTCGCCGGGGTGTGGGACAGAAGCAGCGGTCCATGTCCCTCGGCGACCTGTGACGGCAGTGCGTGCCCCCGTGGAAATGCGCTGTGGCAGCAGCTCTCTGCCGGCACGCGGGGCACGGGCTGCTGCGGAGGGGCGCGGGCTGGAGCCAGGGCCAGGTGTGCCATCGGGAAATACCACCTCCAGCCGCGGATCGACGAGCTTCCAGGCCGTGGCTACACGGCTCGACAGGGGAACAAACAGCCCGTCCCCA
>VZRV01010761.1:492580-752905 GCA_013398115.1 Falcunculus frontatus | reverse complement strand
GCGGGGCTGCGAGCCGGGGCCGGGGCTGGTGCGGGCGGGCGGGCCGGGGCTGGGCCGATCCCCGGCCGCGGCCCCGAGCGCAGCCCTGGCGATGTGCCCGGCGCTGTCCCCGAGGTGCGCCCGGCGTGTGCCCTGAGGACAGCCGCCCGCCCGCACACGGACAAAGGCAATCACAGCCCAGAGCCCGCTTAACGCGGGGCGGGGCGGGGACGCGGGGTACAGACCGGGACAGGGACCCGGAGTCCGAGTGACGGGCAGCGTCGGTGTCATCACCGTTGTGCTCTGCCCTGTTCGGCGAACACGCGGCAGGGTTTTAGCTGCCTGTGGTTTCCATGGAGTCCTCCTGGCACGTCCCAGCAAAAACATATGGCAGATGTCTTAATGGCGAGCCTGCAGCGGGTCTCCCTCTTTTGCTCAGAGCTCCCAGGTGGAGTCTTTTCAGATCCTTTACACTGCGTAGCTCAGCACCAGTAGTGCTTTTGAGAAACATACTTCGTGCATGACATCCCTGTTTTGAGACAGAATTTTGAAGCGAAGCTGTAGCAACACACGTCTTTCAGTCCAAGCTGTCAGCTGGATGCACAGTTTTAAAAGCAGTGGCTCCTTAAAATGAAGAGATTATTAAAAGCTCATTTTTAAGAAGCTCAAGCCACAAAGGTAATGGTAGTGAGTGCGATGTACTCTGCATACACGCTCAAGTTTTGGATATAGGGTGGAGGCATGAAGTTGGGCCTGTACTTAAAAATACTCTAAAGCTGCTTGTCAGAAATGTGCTAAAATGATAAGCCATGGATTTAGTGACATGGATTATGTTGTCAGTCCTTCAACCTTAAGTTCATTTTTAAGTCCAAATTTCAGTCATTTGAGAAAAGACAGGAGGAGGAGGAGGAGGAAGAGACTATTATAATTGAAATGCTGACATTGCTAACCATGGCAGTTTGAATTCACTACTATAATAAGACCTCAGCTAGCAGCCTAATTCCAAAGAGGTGATGTTATCCAGTAATAATGTAATCAGTTTGTTGGCTGTAACATAGGAAACTGGGAATTGCTTTATTTTATTGATATTTTTGGCCAAAATATAGAAAAAAAAATCTATAAGATGCCAGGATTGAGGCAGGAGAGCTACCTTTGCTATTTAAAATAATAAACCAAAGTTCTTCATGAACATTTTTCACTTCAGTGCAGTTTTACAAAAGCATACTTAAAAAGGGACAGCTAGTGAGAATGCAAGCTTTCAAGCTAGGAATTGGAGGACAGAAAGGCCCAAGGGTGTAACATTGTTAAAAATTTTCAGAGAGGTCCCGAAAGCACAGCGTTCACTTTACAAAATAGAAGTTTTCTCCTGGGTAATCACTGAATGAGTTTGCATTGATTTGCAGCTGCAAATTTAAAGGAAAAAGAGGGAAAGAAAATAAATGAAAAAGACAAATGCCCTGTTAGTAAATTATGCTGCAACCATTAAGAAAGTTGTGTCAGATACATGAAAAATTGGAACTGACTGCTTGAGCTTTTGAGTTTATATATTCAGGACTCTCCATCCCTCCTGTCTTTCTTTAATACTTATTTTTAAGGAGTAAACATTCTGATAATTTTCTAGGCATCTGGCTCTCAGATTAGAAATAACAGCAGAAGTGAATTAACTTGTAAGGTGCAGGTACCAGAGGAGCCTTATTAGTGAAATCTTCCATAGTGGGTTAATCAGTGTTGTCAGTGAGGTCAGAATTTCAGCCACTGTGAAGGTTTTTTTGTTGTGGAAAATTACAAGGATAGACCATATTATCCCCCTAACTCAGATTTAGATATTGCTGTTGCTCTTGATGGTGTTCTGCCTGTTTAACCTTAACCAAAATTCACTGTGGTCAGTGGGACTCTTTGGGTTGGGGCCATGTATTCTTTGAAGGAGGAAATCTTAAGTTTCACCATGTTGCTAGGAAGCGTAGCAGTAACAAGACAAAGACGTGTGAAAGTACGTGAAGGCAATGAAAACAAAGTAATGAGTATAGCCAAATCATAACTGCCATTTTAACAGAGTGGCTTGTAAATAACAGAGCCCTACAAGAATACTTGGGTGTGTCTGAGTCAACCCATTCTGAAAACCCTATGATATGCAGCTGCAGAAACGACACAAATTCTTGAAAAACTGTCAACAAAACTTGAAATTTCTTGAAAATCGTGTTTCCAAATACAAGCACTGTTCTGCATATAGATATATCACGTTGTCCAGTAACTCTTGAAAAGTAGGCTAAAACTGCTGCAGTGACTACTTTGTTCATCTGATCTTCTTAAGGCAACGTTAACCCTCTTCTAAAACTTGCCATTTAGCAAAGCGTTACAACCATTTGTGAATGTGTGTAGTCTGGGCTGGGGAAAATCAGTAGTTGGCATTCACTGTCAGGCTTACATCCAAAAACATACAAGTTAATTTGCACTACATGACCATTGGCACTACAGAGTAATGAATTGGAAAAGGTATTTTGAGAATATTTTCCAAAGCTGCCCTTATACACTTGCTTGAAGCTAGAAAATAGATGTGATATAATGATAGTTGTTTTGGCTTCATTGTGGAAGATAATACCAGCTTGTGACTACTGACTGGATGCGAAACAAAACTTTATGGCTGTATGGATTGGATGTGGTATGTCAGCAGTCATACAGGGTACTAATGGAAGCATTGTGTATTAGTTCTGTAAAAAGATTTAAAGGACAATTAATTACTGTTTGTCACAAATACAAAATGAGAGGGCAATGAAAAATTAATTGTAGAAATTTATGTATGGATATGGAGCATGATAGTCTGCGTGCCAGCTGCCACACAGGAAACGGAAATCCCCAAACCACTAATTGATGGAAATTTTAAGAACTTAACAGGTTAGGTTCCAAACAATGTTTTCAGTTTGGGTGTTTTTTTGTCATTAGGCCAGGACAGAGAGATTACATTAGCACAGTACAGACATTTTTGCTTCCTTGGTGCATTGTTCTTGAAGTCGTACCTCCTTCGTCATTATTTACAATTGCTTAGTTTTTTATTTTTGATGCAAAATGTCACATTTTTTATTGAGAGATTGAGTATGATAGTGGAGGTGGGTCCTCATGTATACAGGAAGAAAAGAAGCAAGTGAAAGAGGAAAAGGGAAAGCAGAGGGTGTTTGGAGAGCACAGAAGGAAGATAGGAAATGTGGGGCTCGCATGAGAAAGACTGGTGATGGGATGGGACAGAAAGAGACCAGACCACCGACTGTGGAGACAGCTGTGTTCAGAGTTTGTTATTTGATCGAACTACTCCTTATTTAATGTGCCCTGCATTTCTCAGTGGGGATAGAGCTTGGAATCTGTGTGAGATGGTGAAAGAATGAGAAAGTAAAGACAGAATGAAAAAGCAAGAGGCAATTTCCTAATTTGTTTCTTTTCCGTTTCTAAAGCCTGCCTAGCCCACATATCAGATGGGGTACGCTTAGAATCTTGGAAAAAACTAGGCTGCAGTTGGAACAAAGTTAGAAAGAAATTCCAGTAATTTTAAAGATGATAAAAAATATCTGACCACCCCTTCTCCCTCCTCCCTCCAGAAGGTCCAACAAAATCATCTACCCCATGGCAAACACCTGACAACAACACGGTATGTGTATCTACTCTGAAATCAGAGTTCAGGGTATATATATGTAAGTACAACTCATGTTTTTTCCTCTGATATTGTTTACCTGGAACTTTCACACTATCATATTTTTCTACTTTCTTTTTCACTTGATTTTCCTCTTTGCTTTTGGGACAGAAAATCCCTCATGCAGTGTGGTCCAGGTTATACTGAACCATGGATGTCTCATGCAGAGCAGTATCTTATTCCACACATGACTTACTCATGTTGCAAAAGCACAGTGAGTAATGGGTGCTGGAATTTAGCTCTATACTGCATTTTGCATCTGGGGTTTCTGTAATAGGTTCATGAAGTTCACCGACTACTGCTAGTAATTTCTTAATTTTTCTAACTCCCATTCCTGCCTTTTTTCTCTATTTCTCCAGAGATTTATGTGGTCCCGGAGGACTTTACAACTTTGCAAAATGATGCAGAACTATATAAAAATGCTCCAAGCACGGTATAAACACACAGGGTATATTTGTGCTGCAGAAATACCAGGTTTTGACCAGGTATGATCCCACATAGCTCTAGGACTGTGGGTCAGCATTTCATCTTTACCAGCAGCAAGCTTTGCAGGGACTGCGTGTCTTAGGGATGTACTTAGTGTGCATAGAGGGGAAGTAGTGCTGGACTATTTACATTGCAAGTGGAATGATTTAGATGGTACCCTGCAACATCATCCTTGGATACACAGAGAGAAAACCTGATATGCCTGTGATGCTCTCAAGTACATGCTATACGCCTCCAAGTACAAGGGCAGATTTGAATTTAGAAAGAAGCTCTCCAATATGCTAAGTTGCTGATGCAGCACTTGCAGTGAGAAATATACTGGTCCAGATAGAACTTTTGGTAGTACACTCAGGTCAGACAAAGAGGGTCTCAGAAAGAGATGCAAAACAAACAAACAGAAGTGTTCAAACCCACAACCAACTTATTATTTGATCTGGAAACAGAACAGAGGGGTTGCCTGTAGCCGCACTTTGTTCAAACTTCATTTGGGCTTGTGATGTAACTTTGTGTTAGTCCACACAGCTCATGTCAGACTCTGGACTGTGGGTTTTCTTACTGATGATTCTGCAGCCTCTCAGGCTCCTGGGGCTAGTGTGCAAGGGTCTGTTTGTTCAGAGACCTCTATTGAGTGCAAAGAGGTGGTGACAGAAGTTGCTGTTAATTGTTGCCGTATGGTTAAAGGTTGGGGGTTGCTGTGCAAGCAAATCTCCTCTGCTCTGTTCCAGTTCAAAGTTAAGCCACCTAGATGAAACTAGGGAAAACTGTTAATACAGCTAGTACTAGATCTCAAAAGAATAGAGACGAGGAAGGTAACCAAAGTTCAGACCCAGAGGGTGCATGCATTATAGCTGTGCTGAGTCCAGTCTTGTGTCCCACTACACAGATCACAGTCATTTGTGAAAAAGGGTCTCATGCTTTCCAGGATAAGCTGGCTGTTTAGTTTGTCTTTCTAACTAGCCAGTAAAGCTCAAAAAATGTTCTAGGAATTATCTTTGTATTAAAATTTCCTTATTCCTTATGTGTCTCCATCTATATTGGATGTGAATTGTAGGATCTTGGATCCTAAAATATTTAGAGTCCAGTTAAATTTTGACATGAGAGCAACTGCATTATTTTTCTATTAATTTACCTAATCTGTAAACAAGCTTTTGTGCAAGACTATTGGCATTGAAAGTCTGTTTGAAATGGACTTGTGGAAGTGCAAGAGTTCATAACCCTTCTGTTGCAGCAACTGGGAGTGCAGTCTGAACACTGAGCGCCTGCTGTAGCAAGAAATGGTGAGGTCTTCCTTTGCTACTCCTGCAGAGCCCTAGGAATATCCAGCATTGCTGCCAGCTGCACAACAAAGGACACAGATAGTGCATACAACATCCTCCTCTAACCTTTGCCAGGAAGAACTAACAAGACACTTCATTATTAAATTAAATTCAAATTAAAACACTTCCTGAGGTGGAGCTTCAAACTCTTTAACCTGAGAATGGATTCAGCAGCATCTTGTGAGCTTTGGAGCTCACTAGGTTCTGCTTTTACAGCAACAGAACAGCTTTCCATTGTAACCTTTACTTTCTTGTTTATTTAATATGCATGAGTTACTGCTGCTGGCTCAATATGTTAACATTTGTTTAAAGAATGGTCTGGTAAATTTTTTAGCTCATGTATGGACTATAAAATATAATATCCGTCACTATATTTTCTGGTCACTCACTTTATGTTAAGATTTCATTAATATGCTTTTCTTAAATAACAAACAGATCCTGCAGAGCTGGTTAGCCATGTGAAGACCATGTGGTGTAAGCAGTTATAAATACACCAGTAAAAAACATTCCAGAGAATTATAAATCACTATAATGTTCAACTCCAGTGGGTCGATGAATAGTATCTTTATTAACTTATTAATCACTTATCAAAATGATTTGCCTTGTACTTAGACTTAGGTTTATGTTCAGTGTAAATTTTACATAAAGCCTGACTGTTTTTCTTTTGCCAGACGTATTTATTTCTGAGTCAAAACTCAGTCTCTTTTGCAAAAAAGGAGGAGAATCAAAGAGGCATGATAATCAGCCTAAACTCATCCAAAGCACTTTAAAAATAGCCAGCCCACCTACTGCACTGGGAGATTTTATAGTGCAGTGTACAGAAGCACAGTGTGGAGTAGCTAAGGAACTCTGCAATATGTAAGCTTTTCAAAATGTACTCGAGGCTGTGGCTCTCCAACCAGTACCAGATCTGCCCCTGCTAGGGCATCTGCCTCTCAGACCCCCACTGCCTTACAGACTGCTTCCCAGGGTGTTCAGCTCTGCTTTCCATGAGAAATGGCTGTGCGTGGATTTTTGTTTCCAAATCAGTGGCTCATAGTGGAGAGATCTGTGGCAGAAGGTGGTTGAAAAGAGCGAGACGGCATTGCTGCTCAGTCACTGGTGCGGTGGGTGGCAGTGCATCGGCATTGTCACTTGGGCTGTTACACAGATGGCCTGTGTAAACTTGAGTAAAATTCTAGCAGATAGGTCTGCAAAGGGATGCAGGCATCCAACTGCGCTGTGTGGGCCTTGCTAGGCTCCATAAAACCATGCCCAGCTGTCATCTCAATTTGTGAGTGTCTGAGCTCTGCCAGGGAGCAGGTTACAAACTGCCTGCAGGTTCTGGTAGGGGTCTTGGGGAAGACCTTTCCTGGACAAGTTTTCCCAGCAGAGTCCTGTACAAAACTGTTGGAGCCTCTGCTCATACAATGATACTGTTTCTTGGTGGATCCTGTTTTTATCATGGTGAAATGTAAACACATGATATATACAGACACAATTTAAATCGTTCTAATTTTCAGAGACCATTTTTATCTTTTTCTCTGTTCTTGCCTCTCCAGCAAGCTTCCTCTCTCTTGTTATAAATCCCTGCTTGTGTGTTCCTCTAGCCAGTTTTTATCTGTTTTACCTTTAATTGGTACACATAGTTGGCCAGTTTACCTAATTTCCCAATAAAGAGTTTATCAGTGAAAGAGTGTTTGGCGTGTGAACAGCATACATTGCAAAAGATGCTGCAGGAGGAAGGGCAGTATGGATGTGTATTACCACACTCCAGCTTAGGTCAGGTGGTCACATTGCTGTATCTGAGGGGAATCTTGGACCAAAATAAACTCTGAAGTTGACTAAAAAAAAAGGGATTTTCCCACTGTAGAATAAACAGATTGTACTATGCAGGGAAATGAGGTAAGTCAGTCTCATGGTTTTCAGTGTCACTCATGCCTTGGAAAGAGAAGGATCTGGGGGGAAGGGACTGAAAAGGGAGCTGGAGAGGGACTTTTTACAAGGGTGTGGTGTGATAGGACAAGGGTTAATTGCTTTAAACTGATAGAGAGCAGGTTTAGATTAGATATTGGGAAGAAATTCTTCACTATAAGGGTAGTGACACACTGGTTGCTCAAGGAAATTGTGGGTGTCCCATCCCTGGAAGTATTCAGGGCCAGGTTGGATAGGGCTCTGAGCACCCTGGTCTAGTGGTAGATGTCTCTGCCCATGGCAGGGGGGTTGGAACTGGACATTCTTTAGGGTTCTTTCCAACCCAAGCCATTCTATGATTCTACGATTTTAAAAGGGTTAAGTGCTTGTCAGAAATTGCATCTTATTAATGTAAGGCATTTTGGCATTTCCTTTTTTCCTCTCTGTTAGAGAATTTGATGAAACAGCTTTTGTTTGTTTATACTTTTCCTTCTTAAAATTTGTGTATCATCAGTAAATGTTTTTTTTTTTTTTTTGCAAAAAGAAGAAGAGCTTGCACTTTCTTCTCTATGAAGACAGAAGTCATCATATTGCTTTAGATTATAATTTTCGGCTTTATTAAACATGTCAACATATAGACTTTTACTGCACCTGACAACAAGGATTGTAACAGTTTACATGCTAAGATTTGATAATTTATGTGTCTGTAGAAGTTGATCACTATGGGGATGGAGTATGATATTAGGCCTTTAATACATTTTGTGGAGGTACGAAAAGGCAATTGATAGGGTGAGTCCAAGTTAACACATGGAAAGGACGTCACTCTTTCCAAAGGGAAGGAAATTCTCTACTTCTTCACAATTTTTTGAAGACTTTTGGTGTCCGGTGGTAGCAAATATGTTCTCAGGATGAGGGTTGTCTAGACTGTGCACTCCAGATTATTCAGCTGAGAACTGGAGCTCTGTAAATGGTTGGTGGGATTTGAAAGGACCTCAATGTGCAAGGGGAAAGAGGAACCTGCTGTAGATCTTTTGGGTCCTCAGCTGCCAAGCATATAAATATGGATAAGCATGTCCCACTGACTGCAGCAGAATTTCAAATTAAGTTTTTTCAGAAGTTTTTCCAGAGTTGGGATTTTAAGCAGTTTCTGTGTTTAGCTACAGTGTACCAAAGAGTGTGTGCTCATACAGTGAGCTTGAGCCAATGCAGAAAATCAGGGAGGTTGTTATGCAATTATTGCTGTATATCTTCCTGCTTGTACGCCTTGATTCAACTCTGATTTTTTTTGTGTGTTTTGTTTAAATCCCTGAAAAGATGTCATTCTCTCGCTGAATGTGTTTTTCCTCCTAAACACAAGCTGTAAATACATACACAGATAATATTATGTGATTTTTTGAGTCATCTGCTTGAAGTTGTTATGTGTTTTATGCTAGGCAAATTTAGAAAATTATCAAACCTCATAAGCTCAGACATAAAAGCTCTTTGACTCGTCTTTGCCATGGAAATTGCAAGTTTTAACATGTAAGTGTATATGTAAAAGAAAAACCCCAGAGGTAACAGACAAGTAGAATTTTGCAGGGTTGTTATAGACACAGTGACATCTGGTTTTTATTGCAGTTAATGATTCCTAATATTATGTGCCATTTTGTGTTATATAACAATTTATTATTAATCCTCATCTCCTCTTACAAGTCAGTTTTCAAGACTCTTTTTCCCCCCAAACATATCTTGAGAGAGCATGTGGGTATACATTTATGCCTCCTAAAATAAAACTAAAGGTGTTCCTCTATATTGAGAATTTTTGAAGTACTTAGAGATGGATTCTGTGTTCCCCATGAAGTAACTGTTGTCCTAATCATTACCAGGAATTCAACCTGGAACTACCAGAGCTAGAGAATAGCTTGACAATTTGAGCTCAAAAAGGCTAAATCTTCTGGCTAACAGTTGTAGGAGAGTCATGCCTTTTGTGGCTCTGGCAGAAGCTACTAGTTGGAGAGGGAATTATGCTTGTGCAACTCAAAATTGTTAGTGAAATCCAAGGGAATTTGGGGGTTTGCAGGGAATGCAGAATTGGGCTCTTCCAGGAGCTTCCCAGTAAGCATTAAAGAGGGTTTTTTTTTTTTGTTTGTGTATGTGTGATGAGTAGTGAGAAATCCGAACATCTGACAAGGTTCTGGCTAAGTGGGCTCTTCAGTTTTCCATTAGTGGTGGCGTAGTCCATCAGTAAATCCTTTCAGGAGTAACCATCTGGCATTTCCTAAACCCTTGTCTGTGTATCATGTAAAACTCAGTGTTACCACTCTAAAGAAAGACCTTGAAAAGTTAAATGCCATTGGAATTTGGTAATGTAGGCCACAGTGTAAACTGTGGTTAAGTTGAGCTGAGGCCTTCTTTAGACAAAGAACCTGTAGTTGATTAAACCCTGCCTCTAGCTAGATAAAAATGAGTTGAAATAGATTAATATAAAACAGTTAAAAGCTTCCTTCTTGTTGGGAGTTTGCAAAATTAAACTTGTCAAGAGTTTGGCAGAAAGAGCTCAAAGGCAGATCTGATCTAAACGGAGGAAAACAAACCCAAAGGAGCAAAGAGCAAAGTGGACCTTCTCATTTTTTGGTTGAATTAAATGAGTTTTCTAACTGAAGGCTGTGAGATTTAAGGTCCTTCCAACCCAAATGATTCTATAATTCTGTGACTTTAAGGCCTTCATTTAAATTTGTCAAGCCATTTTTCTCCAGACTACCATCTTCCATGATTTGTGTCTCATAGCCTTGTCTGATGCAGAAATTTCTTCTGTACTGCTTGGCCCATCTTCTTATGGCCTTCATGAATCTTCTCTGACATTAAATGAGCAAAATTATTATGAGAACATAAACCAAGGGCAAAACTCAAAAGGTAGTCTTGGATTCAGTAAGAAATTGAATGAAGAACTGAAGAAATTTCAGTTCTCTCTCTGTCTGAGAGAGAACTGAAATGGAGACAGTACAGCCTAACAGCTAGAATGATGTCAGGCTTTTTTCTGAAATCTGCTTTCATCTGTAACTTTGCATGGCATGTGACCTTTGTGTCACACAGTTTGTCCTACTGAAGGCACACCTGCATCTTAGTGGCAAGATGGTGCAACTTTCTGTAATTGATATGGACATAAATTCTGCAGTCCCAATGATGAGTAAAAAGTGAGACTCACAGACTCACTCAATACTACCAAAGTATTTAGCAAAAAACAATGTTGATTTTACTTAGTGTCACACTGGAAAGTCATTTTAGAACATGTTTGGGCTTTGACACCCTTTCTTAATATTTTCCCCCTATATCCTTTTGTATATACAACTGGGTCATGTTAGTGACCACAGGTATGAGTCTCCATTCCGTTGCATTGGTTTTGTGCCAGAGTAACCCCACTGTTTTTCACAGCATAAAAGTCTGATGAAATGTGGTGAAAAATTGATCCCATACATATTCTAATCTCTGAGTGACTTAATATTTAGTGCTAAAACATTTTCAACCTTTAAAAACAACACTTCTATCAGTCATGTTACAGATTTAAAGTCTGCTGTCTCACGACTTCCAGAACTGCAGCAAATGCTGGGAAGTGAGCGTGTCCTTAATCACAGCAAACCATGGGATATTTGATCCTTACATTTGACAGTCCTGTTGGAGGGTCAGCTAATACTCTTGTATATTGAACTCAGTGTTGAAACATGTACCTTTCCCCCTCATCTCTATTTTAAGGTAAAATAATAGAATAATTTCCATAGATGTAGACTATTTGTTCCCTTTAGATGGCTGCAGTTTGAAACCTCTATCAGACTTGGAATCTTATGGACTGAGAGATAAGTTAACAGGGACCTTGAGAAAGTAAGCAAGGCAGAAGTCAGATGCAGGATGTTTCACGGGTCTGCAGGTTGTTCCTGGCTACAGAAGTAAAACGTAAGTCTGTTGTTGTTACGACAGCATACATATAGTAAATATACATATTTCTATTATTACATACATACATATATACATAGTCCCTCTAACTACTAACTAATCTACTGCTTTATTTGCAATATAAGGGAAGGATTGTGGTATTTTACATTTCTGGATTCAAAGAGCCTGTTCCTGTTAAAATTAGTAGCAAAGCTCCAGTTGATAGCAATAGGAGCAATCTCATTATTTTCAATGATCATAAGCTAACACTGCTGATAACTAACTTGGGAAACTGAGACAGACTGCAGTCTCAAAGGAGATATCATTGAGGAGTATCAGAAGTCTGTGGATTTAGAGGCTTCGCTACACCACAGATGTCCTGCATGACCTTTAGATTACTTAATATGGTTCCCTTCTGAATCTATAAACTGGGCATAGCAGCACATCCTTATATTAAAATGAGTGATGTGCTCAGCTAGTGATCTGTGGCACATTTGTGATTGGGAGAGATTTCTCATAAGATTCAGGCATAAGTTTGATCTGAAACAGTTGGGTAAATAGCACCAGTAATTAATTAATTATTAATTAATTAGCTCAGTTAATTAGTAACTGATAGAGTAACAGTTGTTGCTCCTGCTTATTGTGTACGGGAATTGTAGAATCACAGAATGGCCCGGGAAGGGACCTTAAATACGGGAGTTGTGAGCCTTGGTCTCATGTGGTGCTCCTAAGGGCACTGTAGTACCACAGCAAAGTAATGATGCTGCAAATCAATTATGCTTCTTTTCTTATATATATATTCAAATTGCTGCAGGTTAATGAGATGTCAGTCCCTTCCCACTTGAGATATTCTTTAGGTAAAACATGGTAAACATTTATTCATTTAGACTGAGGCATATTTAAGGCAATGAAACTTGGTTTAGCCAGTAACAAGAATGGTTATGTTAAACCACATTGTCTTGTGATACTTAAGGGCTGAGGATGCATAAAGACTGCTTGGTTCAGCTGACATGTGGTAACTTGTTAAGCCTTGGTAATTTCAGCTCATATAAAGGTTGAGATAAGAAATTGCTGTTGTTCCTTCTGGTATCAACATCTCTGACTATGGGAAAGCAAGTCAGGCAATATAAAGGTCTTGAGAAGTTTTATACTGGTTAACAGTACTCCTCCCTCCTTTTCTCCTCACTTCTTACTGATTTAAATTGGCTGAAGAAGAGAACTTCTGGTTCATGGGAAATCTTGTTTTCTTTAATTTTTTTAATTTTAATTTTTTTTTAATTTTTAATTTTTGTTGTTGTTGTTGGGGGAGGTTTTTGGTCAAAATTGATCTGGGAAACAAGAAGAAATTTTTCTGCCAATCAGAAATTTTGCGATAATTTCCTGCTGGAAACAACAAACATTTTATTTCTGAAATAAATGTGTTTTCTGATTCCTGCAGCTTCTCAGTTAAAATGACATTTGACAGGTGACTCTGACTATCAGCTCTGTAGAGTAGTTGCAGAGCTACACGCTATCAGTGGTGCTCTGGCAGCCCTGCTCTGTGGGCTGACTGGAAGTCTGTTGCAGGACTTCCAAGCTCCCATCTGGCAATCTGTTCTTACTGTTTGGCAATCAGAAAGTCTGGAAAATACTGGGATTTCCATGTTTTCTGTACCCTTAGTAGGAAGTTACTCCTTTTACGCTCAGGGTTTCCAGAACTTCCAGCTTAGGCGGCTGAAACCATGAAAGCTTGGTGTTTTCTCTCTTTGGGACACTCTCTTGAGCAGATCTGCCTCCTGTATCCTTGCTAAACTCACCTTTATTTCAAGTGAGCCACTTCACACCTTTTTCTTCAGCACCAGGGTGGTGTTCTGTGCTGTAGGATGCAGAAAGAAGGCCTCCTGTCTAAATATTTCACCCATCTCCTCTCTCTGGAGATGTACCTATCCCACTTCCAACTAATTTGCTGGACTAGGGGTAGCAATCCAGCTGTGGAACCGTGGAATTTAGCGTGGGCTAATTCCTACATGCAGTTTACCCAGCTTCTTTGGGTGTGTCCTGCATGGCTGCTAGACCACAATGGAAACTACCCACGCAGCTTCAAACAGCTAATGAGGCGACCTCGCACCCACCACACCCAGCGACTGGAAGATTCTGGCCCATCTTGCAGAATAGCACTATGCAGAGTTACAGCGTCTGGCTCTGGCAAGTCAGCAGGCACAGACAGTCTTTGAAACAAAAACAAAATCATGCACTGTTTCTTCCCACATTTACATGACTAAACGCTGCAATGCACACATGTGGCCAAGAGCAGGAAGAATGCACTCCACCAGTGATTGTGGAGGGGCTTTAGTGGCTCAGCACCCTGCAGGATCTGCTGCTTGAGCTGATCCACAGCTTTTCCTAGCCACATCAAGGATTTCACACATCTTAGGCAGAGTTGGCACTTGCAAAAGTGAAAGCTACCTAAAAGGTGTCAGATTTGGCGTTCCAAATGGAATTTTATCAGACATTCTTACAGGCAGATTGCAATTACACCTATGCTTAAGCCCTGAATATCCATACATTTCAGCAGAGTTGCAACTCTTTTCCAAGTCTCCTTCTTAAAAGAGTGATACGGATCTCCTGTGATTGACATACAGGTACAGAAAAAATGGATTTCTTACAATCTCGCTTGTGTTGCTACAAATATACTTCTCATACTGAAGAACTAAGCACCTTCAGCTTCTTTTATTGCCCTCATTACTCTTGGTCTGTGGATAGCTAGATGTGGCAGGAGACAGCAAATATTTTAGACGAAAGATGATAGAAGAAAGCAAGAATTGTTTTCAATCTTCATTGGCGCAGTAGGCCATTTCTGCATTTCAAACACTTTTGCAGAAAGGCTTATTCTGACAATGGGAACACCGAATGTACCGGATCTTTCATGGTTTAAGTGATCTTTGCATGAATGCATTGAGTTCTGCTTGGGCAAGTACCTGTCTGGGCGAACAGATTTGAGCCCATAAAGACTGTTTTGGCTTTCAGTCCATCCTTGAAGATGTCTGCCAACCTTAGACTTTTACAGAAGGAATCTTGCGTAAGACTACATGTGCAAGAAAATCATCCATGCAACATTTAAAACCCATTGTTTCTTCCATTAGTTAAGAGGAAACACAGACCTATTTCTTACTGAATGTGTTTTATGGCCTTCTCACAGCTTTCATGGTCTTGTGGGAGCGTGTAATCATAAATTATTAAAAGGAAATCTAAGCTGCTCAAACCTACACACATCAGTTATCTTGTTAAAGAGAAAAATGTATGTGAATGGATCAGTATGATTAAATCAGTGCAAGATGTCATAACCTCTGATGCGATTGCATGTAGGGAACCTGGTAATCTTAGTTGTCTCTGTCATAAGGGAGCAAAAATGTATTTTTACACATGCATTTTATTACAAAATGAAACATGGTGCTCTAGGCACAAAGTGGGGCAAGAGAGTGTGTGCAAACACGTATGTACATACTTGTGTGTACACACATGCGTTCTTTTGGTACACTTCCTTCCAGATGCACTTGGAGTCCTGGCTGCTGTGAGGGTTTGGCAGCTTCCTTGTGCAGTGTGGGTGTTTATCATTCTACTGTGATTGTTCATGTTGTGATGAGTTTCCCCTTGGGTGCATTTTTCAGGCACATGTTCCTGTCAACCAAGGTCAGTGCTGAGCCAGAGAAGCAGTGCACAGGTGCTGTGTCAGACTTAGCTTCTTTCTTTTGGCTGCAGACAGTGACACTTCTTAATTCAACTTATGATTAAACCATTGCCCTGATACAAGACCAAATAAAGTCTTTCTGCATGGATTTAAAAAAAAAGATTCTTTACATTAAACAAGGGAAGAAATGAGTGATTTCATAAAAATAGACTCTCAAGACCTGACCAAGAGCCTGTTAAAATTGATGGAAGGACTCTGGACTTTAGCAGGCTCTGTTTCAGGCCTTTAATGCATGCTCTGGTGTTTATAGTCCCAGATGGGAGTAGCTCTTCGTTAAACAGGAGGTTATTTCTTACTTTACTATCACTAGGTATAGTGCTGGTGACAGTGGAGAAAGCTCAGGGCGATGGGAGAGTTCATGACAAAGAATGATCTTTTTCTTCGTGGGCGGCAACCGGCTTCTAAACAAAAAAGCCCTAAGGAGAGAAATGCATCAGGGTCATTACAACTCTCATTTGGCACTTACTAACATGTATTCTTGAAAGAAACTGTTAACACAATTTTGCTGTTTCTTGCCAAACAGCAAGGGCAAACTGGCAACGTTTTGAAGCCAGAATTGGACTGCAGGCTTTAGATCTCCTCTCTAGGATCAGCTGATCAAGAAATATGGGAAACTGAACATGCTTAACCCTTTTACCAGCAGAAATCCATTCTTGTCCACTCACAACCATGTATTGTGTTTCTGCCCAGCTTCAGATGTGTAGTAGAGATTATGGAAAGGTCCATTTGGAATCAAATCTGGCAAGGGATGTCAAGAACAACAAGAAGGGCTTCTTCAAGTCCATCAGTAGCAAAAGGAAGACTAGGGAAAATGTGGGCCCCTGCTGACTAGGGAAAAATTCACCCCTGCTGAATGGGGTGGGTGCTGTGCTGATGAAGGATAGAGTATGTGGAGTTATTGAATATCTTGTTTGCTTCAGTCTTTGCTGCTGAGGCCAGCTCTCAGGAATCCCAGACCATGGAGGCAAGAGAGGAAGTCAAGTCTGGAGTAAGGAAGACTTTCCCTTGGTCGAGCGGGATGGAGTTAGAGATCATTTCAGCAAACGTGACACCTGCAAATCCATGGACCCTGATGGGATGCACACACCAGTGCTGAGGGAGCTGCCAGATGTTATTGCTGAGGCACTCTCCGTGGTGATGGAGAATAGGAGAGGTGCCTGAGATCAGGCCATGCTCCAAGGTCATAGAGCACAGGAGAAATGTGCAAGGATTGGAGCAAAGCCAATGTCACTCCAGTCTTCAAAAATGGCAAGAAAGAGGATCCAGGAAACTAATGGCCAGCCAGCCTCATCTCCATCCCTGGAGATTCTAGGTGTTCTAGATGTCATCTCTAAGCATGTGGAAGTAAAGAAAGTAATCAGGTGTAGCCAGCATGGATTCACCAAGGGGAAATCATGCTTGACCAATCCGATAGGCCTCTAGGATGGACTGACTGGCTGGGTAGTTGAGAGGAAAGCGGTGGATGTTGTCTACCTTGACTTCAGCAAAGCTTTAAACACTTTCCCCTGACATCTTCATGGACAAGCTCAGGAAGTGTGGGTTGAATGAGTGGGCAGTGGGGTAGACTGAGAACTGAATGCATGTCAGAGCTCAGAGTTTTGTGATCAGCAGCACAGAGTCCAGCTGAAGGCCTGTAGCCTGTGGTGTTACCCAGGGATTAGCGCTGGGTCCTGTCTCATTCATCTTATTCACCAGTGCCCTGGATGAAGGGATGGAGTGCAGCCTCAGCAAGTTTGCCAGTGCTGCAAAACTCGGCTAAGTGGCTGGTACCCTAGAGAGCTGTGCTGCCATCCAGCAAGACCTGGATAGGCTGGAGAGCTGGGTGGAGAGGAACCTGAGGAAGTTCAACAAAGGCAAGTGCAGGGTCTGCAGCTGGAGAGGAATAACCCCCTGTACCAGCACAGGCTGGGGACTGACCTGTTGGACAGCAGCTCTGAGGAGAAGGACCTGGGGGTCCTGGTGGACAACAAGCTGTCCACAAGTCAGCAGTGGGGGCCCAAGAAGGCCAATGGTATCCTGGGGTGCATTAGGGAGAGCTTTGCTGGCAGGCTAAGGGAGGTGGTCCTGCCCCTCTGCTCAGCCCCGGTGAGGCTGCACGTGGAGTTCTGTGTCCAGTTCTGGGCTCATCTGTTCAAGAAAGACAAGGAACTACTGGCGTGGGTCCAGCCGAGGGCAGTAAAGATGATGAGGGGACTGGAGCATCTCTGAGGAAAGGCTGAGGGAGCTGGGCCTGTTCAGCCTTGAGGAGAGATGAGGGGATCTTAGTGCAAACAAATACCTTAAGTGTGGATATCAAGAGGATGGGGCCAGACTTTTCACTGGACAAGGACAAGGGGCAATGGGCAAAAACTGAAACCCAGGGAGTTCCGTCTGAATATGAGGAAAGCTTTTTTACTGTGTGGGTGGCAGACCACTGAAACAGGCTTCCCAGAGTGGTTGTGGAGTCTCCTTCTCAGGAGGTATTGAAAATTTGCCTGGACTGTGCAGCCTGCTGCAAGTGAACCTGCTTTAGCAGGGCAGATGGACTAGATGATCTCCAGGGGTCCCTCCCAACCCCAACTATTCTGTCATTCTGTGAAAGTTACACCAGATTTTTGCCTTTTTTTGAATGATAGTAATAATAACCTATAATGCGGTAATGCTTTAAGATCAAGGATGGTGATAGTAATTGACTTTGAAATTGGAAGAAATGTATTCATCTATTTAGACTGCATAATGGTTTTGCTTTCACTAGGAGTGGGTAAAAGCCAGATTTCAGTCTTGTTGGTCTCGTTTTTCCTGTTAGGCCAGCACATACTGGCCAGAGTAAAGGAGGATTGGATTAATCCTCCCAGGACCTTGTAATTTCTCTGTTTGTCCTGTTTTTCCTGGAACAAACAGGCTAGAATTCGCCTCTCACTGTGTCTAAATTGACAAGATCCATGATGTGTGAGAAATTCAAGGTCTGAGAAGAGACACCTGTCCCAAGGGTCTATCACAACTTAGGATTCACTGTGACTCCAGTACTGCTGTTGTGCCATGGCTGCATCAGCCTTTTTAGAAAGACTGGTAGGTAAGCAATGGTAGACTGGAGTAAAAAATCAGTAATTAAATATGAAAAGGGAAAAAACCTTTTTTGTGGTTATTGTGGTTTAATCCCGGCTGGCAACTAAATATCATGGACCTGACTTCCCCCTCACTAACTTCCCCCTCATTAGCTTCCCCCTCGCTTTGGTGGGATGGGGGAATTGGAAAAAGGTAAAAGCTGTGGGTTGAGAAAAGAACACTTTAATAACTGAAAAAAAGAGTAAAATATAATAATAATAATAATAATAATAATGAAAATGAGAGGGAGAGGAATAAAATCCAAGAGAAACAGGTGATGCACAATACAGTTGCTCACCACCCGCTGACTGATACCCAGCCCATCCTGCAGCAGTGACCAGCCCTTCCTGGCCAGCTCTCCTGGTTTATATACTGGGCACAGCCTTCTGTGCTATGGAATATCCCTTTGACCAGTTTGCTTCATCTGTCCTGGCCATGCTCCCTCCTGGCTTCCTGTGCACCTCCTCACTGGCAGAGCATGGGAAACTGAAAAGTCCTTGACTTCAGGGGGGCGCTGCTCAGCAACAGCTAAAACATCTGTGTTATCAACATAATTCTCATACTGAACCTAAACAGCACTGCACCAGCTACTAGGAAGAAAATTAATTCTATCCCAGCTGAATCCAGGACAGCAGTGACAGGAGGGATTATAATGTTTCACTGAAGCTGGACATAGATATAAGATGATATATATATATATATGTCATATATATAAAAGGATATGTAAAGGGTGGGCTGGAATCTTAACTCGCTGTTTTCCCATTGCTGCCTTCATTCATTTGGCAGTTTAATTCTGATTCTGTATCGTAAGATTATGTAAACTAAATATTGCTTAAATGCTTGACTTCAGCAAGCTCAGTGCAATCCACTCCATTCAATACATTAAGCAACCTCCTTGGAAGCTTATAGTACAGTTTTCATATTGATCTTAGGGACTTGTTTTGTTGATACTTAGTGGGTACTTTTTAATGTGCTTTTGAATTTATTTGGAGCATTTGACTGTGCCAAGCTCTGCAAAACTCAAGGAAATGTAATTCAGTAACTGTACAGTATAGAATTTCTTGTATGTACTGTGAATGTTGGCACAGATGGAAACTGGATTAGGTGAACAGTGCTGAACTCAGTATTTTGGATTTTTTTCTTGCACACATAAAGAAAAATATAATGAACTCATTTACTTGAGGTCATTCTGGAGTAAATCCACTTTAATCAATGATGTTAAACTACTGAGGTGTGTTACTGATACAGCTGCATTTTATTACCTGCTTTATAAACCACAAATAGCAGAGAGAACCAGGTAAGGGTTTTTAGTTTCAGATGCAGGATGTGTGATGCAATCCACTACAGGGTTTATGCACATATGCACAAAGCGTATTTTTGAGCTACTGTACTTTGAAATCTGTGCCAGACATCTATGCAGCCAGACAGTAAACAAAGAAAATGACACCTGAGGCCAGGAACCTTCAACAGCACAGAGGGTTTTCCTCAGAGACTGGAAGGGGAAATGTAGCATGTGTAAAGTCACAAAGGTTAGTAGGCCACTCAAAAGCAGCACTGTGCCTGTGAGCTACATGTGTGGGATCTGAAGTCATTGGGAGTTTTGCAACTAATTTCAAAAGAGGTAGGACTGCCCCAACTATTTTGACAGCAGTTTCATTCCATTGGTATCAAACGATTTACTTCAGATTTGGTCAAGGATGCACAAGGTGAATTTCATCTGCTGTCAAAGAAAGTTGTGAAATTTTATATGTATTGCTTAATTCAAAAAACATTTTCCTCTGACTATGAAATACTTCATGAAAATTTTGCCTTAGTCTATGTAAAAGTGCTTTCTAACTGAACCGTGTTCTGATGCCATTGAACACAGATTCCACTGCACAATAAAGAATTCTAATTTCTGTGAATATTAACTGCAGACTCTTCCAGATCCCAAGATGGGACTTTGTAATTTAAAGTTTTGATATGTGGCTTATATGTTTTTAGAAATTCTGTGAAATTAATGAAAAGATTGAAGAGAACACTGTGGTATTATGATTTTTTTTTCCTCCAAAGCCAAATATAAGGTTAAAAGTAAAGCTTGAAGCAATCTGGCCTGGCTGCACAATTTGTTTTAGACTTTAAGAAGGCTTGAAGAATAATTTCCCATTCTTCAGTTGCAAGTGAATATAGCAACCAAGTGAAAAAAAATTCCGGAAATGGAATATTAAGCATAAAATACATTCATAGAAAGCAAGGCTACTGGAATATAGTAATACTTCTGCTGATTTTGGTTTGGCTTTTGAGGTGTGAAGGTTTTTTATTTAGTTAGTTTTCAGGTGATTTATTTTTGATCCACTTGTAATAATGATTATTATGATGCGAGTACAATAATGTAGTGGCCAGCTAATGACAGTCTTCTGCACCATCAAAATCAATTTATGATGCCTGTTGGGAAATGTCGTTTCAGGTCTTTTCTCCCCATCATAATGGAAAACACCCGTAGTGTCAAAAGTTGTTTTCCTTGTCTGTCAAACAGTACAATAGAGAAATTTGGAGAGGTTTTAGAGCTCTTAACGTCTTTCTTTGGAGCATCCAAACACTGGCTCTACTGAAGCAGGAAAACTTATGTTCTTCTGGAAGTAGAGAAGAGACTGAGAAGCAGAAGACATTTAATTGCAGAGAAGGCAAATAGGAAGAAAACTTCAAAATGAAATATCTTCCTGTGGATATTTGTAATCCAGAGGATTCAATCTCTGAATATTATCCAAAATCTGAGGAGACTGGCAGGAAGTGTGCCAGAGTTTCTACCAGTGATATGCTGTCTGGAAAAGCAACAAGTATTACCAAGAATTGGTCCGTGTATTTCAGTGGCAGTTTTGCAGAAAGAATACTTGTGTAATCGATCTATTTAAAGGTCTTAGTCATACTGGCATTGTCCCATCTTCTTCTCTTTTCTGCCTGTATACTATCATTGCCTGTAAAGTAAAGAAAATAATGATCATGGTTTTATCTTCCTGCTTCACTGGGTAGGAGTTTGCTATAGTCAAAAGACTAGTGCAGTGCTATGCAGAGCAGGGAGAAACCAAGTTTACAATATAATAATGAACTGCCAGCTCCTTTCTAATATAGAAAGGGAAAAGGATTTTTGCTTTAGAGTAATCCCCCTACATAAAAGGGATTTTCTCAACAGAGTTTTGTGTTTGAGATTCTGTGTTTTCTTCAGGTTTCGTCAAAGGGGTCACACATTGACAACCTTCAGCAGTAAATAGCTGGATGACACCTGTTAAATCCAAGAATTGGGGTTTTTTTCAGAAATGTAGTAGATCATAACATGCTCAGGACAAGAGAGGTGGTTAACCTTCCCAAGATTTTGACAGCTGCATGGGAGGAAGCAACTGACCCTGATTATGTGAATAAGAGATTTTCACTTCAAGGGCTGGATTTGCTCCCTCCCCTGCAAGCTAATGGCCAAAATTAGTTTGCCAGGTTGAGGGCAGTCCTGAATCTGCAGCATCCCTACTCTTTATATTCATGGGGTTATATGGTGGTCATATGTCTTGGTTGTAAAAAGATGACTAAGATTCTTTAAGCAGAGTACTAATAACAGAAAATTAAGGGCCCATTGACTCTTTACAGGAAGCCCATTTAGCTAATACCAACAAAGCTTTTTCCCCCATTTTAGCTAACATGGTTTTGTTTGTTTTAGCTCCTTTTTTTATAATTCACTCTGGCTTTTTCTCAACCCTTGCACTTTTCCTTTGTGATCTCTGTTTTATTTCCATCCAGAATTTCCTTTTCTATGCTTCTCTCAGGCAGATTCCTTCCATCCACTACAAGAATAAGTCTCAAATCAATTGCTGATTGAAATCTTGGTTCCCTGGGTGCTTCTCTCCACTGCCTTTAGTAGTCTCAGGATTCAAGATACATTTGTTTTTCTTTCTTGCCATTACACAAATAGTGCTCCCCAGTAGGACTTTGAAGTTCATATTGTATTCATTAATAAGATTTTAAATCTTTTTGAGACAGTCCCTCCTAGCCCTTCTTCACCAGCAGGATGTGTAGCCCATTGGATATGAATTGGTTCCGGGAGTGGGGCCAGGGAGTAAGGGAATGGGGCTGGGCCAGGAAGAGGGAATAACTGCTTCCCTAAGTGTAGGAAAAGGGACTTCTGGGTCCAAGCTTGTGAGGGTGGAAGAGTTGAGAAGTGCTGTCATCCACGCTGAGCATGGCAGGGAGTGGGGTCTGCTAGGACCCTAGGAGGGTCACAATTTTTGAACCAGCTGTGATTTCAAAAGTTGGTTTGACCAAACCGGGATGAACTGTTTCCAGCGCAGTTTTGGCTACCCTAAACCTCTGTTGGCTTACTCCCGTATTCTTGATGCCAATGCATTGCCCAATGATGTCAGTGGGTGTTTTTGGGTTTGCAAGGAATGCAGGAATGGGATCTCTGAAAAACAGAATCTGTATGTAGAAATGTTCTAAAACAGAAAGATGTTTTGCAGAAGGTTGCCTGAAACATTTTAGCAAGAAAACTGGGCTCCTTCAGGCCCTTGGCTATTGTTTTTATGAATTATACTTGCAGGTAGCTTGCATTCTTCCACGCTGTCATCAGACACTTTTGTGAAATGCTTCTGAGGCCAAATAATTTGGGACACTATTTCTGACCAAGACATCATACACCAATTGCTTGGCTACCACTGAAGTTTGCGAGACTTCAGAATTACTTTTCTGAATTATGCCTTGTCAAATCATTACAGATATTCCAGTGGATCTTTTGTGGAGCTGATAACATCTCTCAAGTGTTGACGATTTTAACTTTACTTGATTTTTGTCCTAGAGTTTAGCAGTATGCTATTGTGCCTTCATAGGCCTTTGCTGGGCTTGATGTTTTCATCAGTTTTTAAAGTGAAGTGGAGTCACCACACTTCTTCCAAGAGTATTTCCTGCCAGAGCCAGTAGTATGGCTGTCTTTAATATTTCTTCTCATTCTTGTCAAAGGAGTAGTCTTCCTTTCCTTTTTCTTGGTTTTACTCAGTGGCATGTAAGGTCTGAGACAGGAATTTGGTTCTTTGTAGTAGATGTGTCACACATGGTATGAAGCAATGCCTTTGTCAATGGGTCTGTAATGGATTCATTGCTGGGTCTTACAATCCATAAGTGCTTTCTATGCCCTTCGGCAAAGGACTGATTATAGTTTGATGCAGAGAATAGTATTACCTTTTCTAATGCGATGCTCCGAGTATTCAGGGATTCCTTACTAAGTGCCTGACATGCTTAAAGAATTCACCAGGTTTATCCCCAGGTAGCTTTAGGATGAAAGCTTCTGAAATGTGTCAGCTAGTTAGATGTTAGTTTTTATACTCAAGATGTGCTGGACACCAGAGAGTTCCTGCTGTAGCAGCGTGTTGAATCAATTTCCATGTAGCCTTCAGCCACTGCTGTGTGTTGGCTTTTGTCAGACTGTGACAACCCCAACTGTGTTGGGGTTTTCTTACCTTCTAAGGGAAATGTCATTGGCCTTTTCTGACCTTGCCTTGTGGTCACACATGAGATTTTGAAAGGTCTTTTGAAACTACTGGGCTTCTCCCTTGGTACGATAATATTGCAGAGTACTACTTCCTGGATTTTCCTGCTAGAACCTAACAGTTTTTACAGTGGTAAAGTTTTAAATGGAGTTTGAAATACTTGGCATCAGGATAGAGGTTTTTGCATGCAATATATTAGTCAGTGTGACTTACTAAACCCCTAAAAAGAGTGGCTTGTGCAAGAAACTGCATATTCCCTAGTAAATCATAGAAGCATAGGAATGGGAGGGAGCTCAGGCAACCAGTCCATCTCTCTGTTTTGTGGCTGAGCCAAGGACTATTTTTGACAGTGATTTGTCTAACTTTTCCATAATGGACTCCAGTGATGAGGATTCCATGACCAGCCTCGGTGAGCTGTTCCAGTGTATGGCTGTTTTTGTTAGTTATTTTGTCCTAATAGCTAACAAATCTTCTTTTACCACACGGTAAGCGGAACTATTCTTCTAACCTTGCTGAACCTGAAGAACAGTTGATCACTGTCATATTTATTACAGCATCTTGCATATTTGAAGACTTATGTCTTCCCTCAGTCTCTTTTCTAGACTAAACAAACCCAAATCTTTCAGCTTTTCTTCCTAGATTGTATATTCCAACCTGGCGTGTGGATTTTTTTGTTGTTCTTCTCTGGACTACTGAGATTGCATAAATCCTGAAACATATAGTTTGAAATGGGACTTTATTTTTGATTTGAGGTATCACAAGTGCCAGAAGGTGTGGATTAGTTACCTCTCATAGAAAACCATATTTTCAAGAGAATCATACTTCTAACTGAGTTTCCACATGGTTGTATTAAAGATTTTTCTACAGCTAACTTGCTGTAGCTAACTTGCTTTTTTTCTACTTTTTAATTGTTCATTTGAATTTCCTGCTGAAGTGCAGAACTTGTCTTTTTTATTTGATCCCATCAGTTTCACAGCCAACGGTTAATTGACAACCCCTTCAATGTGTCCTGTGAAGGTTTTTCTACTTTTCACAGCCAGATGCCCTGGAAATTTGAAGTGCATCTTAATATTCCACCATTCTGCTTCTAGCTGGGCTTTAGTCAATCTTTTCAAAACAAAGCGATAATAATACAGTTTTCATCCAGGAATCATATGGTAGTGTATTTTGAAGAACTTTCTTCTACTGGTTTCCTGATGAAAATGCTGAAGGCATGTTGTGCAACTTGTGTCACAATCTTTCTAAACCTGAGATCCTATTTTCTGTTTCTCCCTTAACCTGTGGGCCATAAACATGGAACAAAATAGAATGGTCTGAGATGATTTATTTTTCATCTCCATTAGGAAGGTTGTCCAGAATACTTCCTGTGTCCCTGTTTCCCCAGCCCTTCCCTAGAGCCAGTAGTCACTTCTGGTTGGTCTGGTCTGAGTCACACCTGACAGTTTTATTAGTGCTCATGAACAGCATTGGGCAATGGCTGGATCACTGGCTGAAACTTGGCAGTATGTCTGTAATATCACGGATTTGGGCTTCTGGCAGGCAGGCAGCTGACACCCTGGGACACTGGTTTGACAATGGACGTCTCTGTTCATCTCAGAAATAATTGTAACAGAAAAAAAAAATAATCTTGCTGTGATAGTCATCTACAAAACAACAAAAAAAAGTAAAAAGAAAACATAGCAATTTACCTAGTGTCTGGTCTATTCACTAACAGGTTTCTCAACACTGAAATGGTTCCTCTTTTCTTCCCAAATTATTTAAGAGCAATAAACATACTCATCAGCTGACTTGTCCTCCAGTGGCTTTGAGAAAGTTTTTAAAGGGCTGCTTTATTTCCCCCCCTTCATTCCTGGCAAAATCACAAATATCTAACTGAACTCACATTACCTAAATAGAAACTAATAGAAGAGATGGCTGTACGAGTAGTTCAGGGTCTGGGCACAAATACGCACTAAGCTGCTGGTTCTCCTGGGTGAATTTCACCTTGAGCAGAGAAAATAATTACACCTTGTTAGCTCAAGAAAGGTTACTTCTTGTATTTTAGTCAATCTAGCTATAGAGTGAAGTGGAAAGACAGAAAGGGAATCTAAAGAGTGTTGGCCTGATAGCTCAGTGGTTATTTATAGCAAAAGAGAATAATAATGAAGTAAAATGAAAATATTTTAGACTGTTATCCTAAAACAAATCACAACCAATCTGAACCAATAAATAATGGAGAGAAGTGTTTAAAAAGGGAAAAAAAGGAAAAAAAATACTAATGAAAACATGATTTTTTAAAAATGTTTCTTCTGGAAGCATGCTGTGCCAGCTGCAGTGGTAAACATACCTCCTTTGAATCACTGAAGATGAAAACCAGCCATATACTTGAGCTTAGATGATTCCTATGGGTTTATAACCCTCTTGTATCTTTTGAGCATTCAGGAAAATACAGCACACAGATTTTTAAACTATAATTCTGGCTACAGAGGCACAACACATTCTTTTCTGTTTTTAATAAGTCTCTCTCTTTGTGCAACAAATCCTTCTAAAAAATTGTACCAGCAGTGCTAACCAATGGGTAGCAGCTAGAGGCTGGGGGGAGAGGAATTGCTTTGGCTGGACAGAGACTAAGGGATTTGTACACCCAAATTTCTATTGTTTTTAATAAGAATTTGGCTTCAAAAATCATAGCCCTCATATGTATTCAGTCTCTAAGAACTGGAGGTCTCTAATCATGCATTCCTGTCTTGCTGGATCCAATCCCCCACTGGCTGGTGCACCAGCTGGGGAGGCAGGTGTGGCATTGCACACATCCCCTGGCAAGACTCCTCCCTTGTCAGGTGCACGTGGCTGCTTTTCTGTTTGAGAACATCTACCATCTGCTGGCTGGAGATTACCGCTGGGGGAAGGAAGAACCCATATCCCACCAGGAGCGCAGAGGTTACTTAACAATCTTGAGAAGGTTTACTGTGTTACAGTATGGATTGGTTTTTCTCATTCTGTCAGTAGCTTTTCGTAAGATTAGTGGAGACTTTATGAAAATGCAGGGTACTTGTGCATTCTACCTATATTCCATATGCTCTGGTAAATTGTCATTCTGATTCTCCCATGCAAATAACTGAAGGAAATGGAAAATTAAACTTTAAAAAAATCTTTTTAATAAAATTGACAATCTCAGTTCTGATGGGAAACCTGAGTGAAATGTGGAAGTATTAAGTATATAACAAGGGGATGTTAATTTATTTTCTGAAGACCTCTATGATTATTGAGAACTTTGTGATTTAGGATTATTTACAGGAGGGCTAAGTGTTGCTGTTATTTTTCTGTAGTCAGTTCATCAGTGGCTGATAAGTAAAGAATGTAATTTGGTAAGGTGTTTGCTGGCAAAGGGAATTTTTGCAATAATGTTTACATTTTCACTACCTTTTCAAGGGTTTCTTTAATTTGTACAGAAGAGAACTAGCTATACAAGGACAGCATTCACTGCTACATATGCTGATTAAAAAATCGCAAAGGAATAGATTCTTGAGCAGAACTTCGGTGGTGGTGCAGTTAGTTCAGCATATGTTCACTGTAAGTTTGTTACTGTGGAGGACGTCAGAAAAATGAGACACTTAGAAACCTTGATCAAGGCATCAAGACAATGGGAAACATCATTTTGACACAGGAATTTTTATGGATTGCATGAGGCTGGCTGTACTCCAGAATTAGTTCCAGGCTGAATTTTAGTTTCATTCTGTATCTTCCTTCATGTTAGAAACCTGAGTAGTAAGTGGTTATTACACTGAACTATATTATGTGCACCGTTTAAGCACGCTGAGTACAGTACATGAGCATGACTCTATTTTTAAGTACACTTCTCTTTTATGTGTTTTTACTTAGAATGGCTCTGTAGGTTAGTGTTGGACACAGCCTGTACACACAATGCGTGTGGTTCTAGAGGGAAGTCACATTATCTGCCAGTGCTGAGCATAAAGAAGAGGGGAACTGGTCTCCAAACTGTATGAAAAGAATGTACGAACAGGCATATTATTTTCACTTTCCTGCCATTCCAGCTGCTGCTTTTATCCCAAGAAAATAAATGATCAGTGCAGATAAGGTGATGGCTGAAATTCTCCATATGTTTCCACAGATATGCAGCTTTCTGGCAGACTAGCACAATTCTTTGTGCAGGCAACTGAATCACCAGAACTAGTGGGCTAGATTAATGTGAGGAATTATATTTAAATGCCTCTATAGGGCTTAGGATATTTCTAGGTGTCACTGGCATTCACCTGCCTTCCCACCTACCTTCTCTCCCTCTATGCCAAGCCTTTCTGGGCTACTTTCTGCTAGTGAAATGCCCATAGAACCTACCAGTCTGTTTCTGAGTTTTTGCCACCTGCCTGTGTCCTGACCACATCAATCCCTGTGGGGTTCAGCCCACATCTTAAAACGGAGGGAAATGTGTTCTCATCCTCTTTTCTGTCTTGCTTGTGGTTACAGAAAAGAAACCGTGCAGAGAGTATGTATAATTTCATCAGAAAAAGGCCTGTTTTGTGGTGTTGAATCAAGCATTCCTTAGGGTTCTTACCTTTCAGTCAGGAGATGTTGAGATTTTTTGCCCGTTTTGGTGAATTAAAACATCTTTTTGCCAGGAGAATGATGTAACACTATCCAGGGCTGGGATTTTTGTACTTGGTGCCCTCCTACTTATGTTCCTGCTGAATTTTCCCTATGCAGTATCTGGAGGGGTAAGAAAAAGGATGGTTCCTAGAAAATCTATCTTAGGATATTTACTATGGAGGAAGGAGAGGTAGGTCTATTCATCGAGACTAATAGGCATCTAGAAAGTGGAATAGTATTTTTTAAAAAGGAAGAAAATGAAAAGGTGTGTGTGTGTCTGGATGGTGGGCAGGACAGTGGGAACCTGCTGTGGCATCTTGGTGGCTGACTTTCTGCTGGAAGATGTAGGTTAAAAGTCTCTCAGCAGAGGAAGAACAGAAAACCAAGGCTGAGACTGAGCCATTTGTGAGTGTGTATCGTGTGTGTGTGTGTGTGTGCGTATCTTACACTTAATCTTATACTGCACTTGTCTTTGTGTTTCCTACTGGCTGGTTTAAGCAGCTTCCTGCTTAGTTTGCTGGTGTCTGTGTATCCCATTTCTATGTGCCTAGAGGCCTCTGATTGATTTATGTGTTGCTGCCAGCTTGAGACAGCTAATGTGGTTATCACCTCTAGCTGTTTACCCCACCCTAAAGAGCTAAATAACTCCAGTGGTTCAGCAGCTGGTTTATGAACAGCTCAAATATCAGCTCAGGGAGAGTGAGTGGGACACTTGGGCACAGTAACCTCACCAGCTGTCTGAGGCTGAGCCATCTCTTCTTGTTCATATGAACCAGCGTCCCCTCACATGGCACAGGCCAGATACAAAGCAGTTCTGTGGACAGGGGCCCTTTTGAATTTAGCTTGGATACACAAGAAATAAATTTTATAGTGCTGAATGTAGCCCTTCTAGTATAGTTCTTCTGAATTAAAGTGTCTAAACTCTGTGTATAATGAGGAGCCTCATTTGCAGATGCTAAATTGGGAAGCACTGTTAAGACTAGGAAAGCCCATTTGGAGTATAACTGGCAATGGCCACCTCAGGAATGTCACTTGGAAAGGAAGACATCAGAGACTGGGATGCAATTATTCTAAGGGGAGAAACATACTCTTTTACAGTATAGAGCACTTCTAATGACTCAAATAGGCCAAGTGATGGGGCATCCTAACTTGTTCATTCCTGCCCCATTTTTGCAGCGGCCTCCAGCTCATATAGAAAAGGGTGAAGTTCCTCTTAGGTACCCAAAAAAAAGTTAATTTCTCTAAGTGCTCGCCTACTCCCTAGTGGCTTTATTGCAGTGTGTATCTAGAGTCACTTGACTTAGAGTCAAGTCTCAGCTTAGCGTTGTGATTTAGAGAGAGAAGAGAAACGTCTGGGTAGAGATGTCAATAGTATCAATTACTCTGGGTCTCTGGGAAATGTCTAGCTGATACAAACTGTGTAATCAAATCTCTATGAAAAGCTATTTTAAATTAGAGTTTACACAGTTGAGGAAAAACTTACGTTTCCTTTTTCCGTCCAGGTTAGAATTACAACGGTAGATACCTATAAATATTGTTTTTCCTTGGAATTTTTATCTAGTTATTTTCCATTTCTTTCTCTTTTTCTTGTTTACAGTCCCCATGCTTATGTAACAGCTCTCTAGAGGAAGCTGCTAACAAGCCCATCTGATTGTTTGTGCCAGCTGTTTTAAGTGGAGGCATGCTGGGTGCAGCTGAGCTCCACCTTCTTTTTTGAGGTATATTATATGAGTGACACTATAATATACGGTTCAGTCAGACTGATAGCTGCTTAACCTCTTGGTACTCTTTTCATTAATTCTTTCTTGGATCAGTTATTGTGTTTTGTCTGTCACAAAACTGGGTTGAAAACTGCTCTGGGCATGGAATGTGTCATTCATTTAAACAACATCAAGGCACACTGTTCATGTTTAATTATTACTTTAATGCAAGTGCTAAACTGTTTTCAGTTACATCTAACAAACATGTTTTCCGGGACTGGTTGCTGGCTGACCTCGAGTAAGGGCATGTTAGGCTAAGCCTTGAAATGCTGCATCAAGCTGTCATCTCAAATAGAAATGATCTCAGTCATCCTCCTGTGAACTATCATATAGATGAACCGATGGAAGCAGGCTATATTAACTGCCCACCACAAAGGACATTGCAGTGTGGTGATTTATTATGACCACATTCTAGAGTAATCGTATTGATGATGCTTAAAAACATCTGTTCACAGCGTTGCAGTAGGTAAGCTAGCAATATTGTGTAGTAGATGAAAGCCACCTGTTGACGAAATCTTTAAAAATGATATATAAATATTTCTGTTGGTGCTGTTGCATCAGTTCTTTTTCAGGATATCCATTATGGCATGACACATTCAGTTGGAAATGGTCAGAATATTTATAGGCCCAGTTCCAGCAGAACATGAGCATGTGACCAATGCTCTTGCTTTCAGTTGCTCAAAAAACCAGTTTGATGCAAGGTTTAGAAGTGAATGTCATGCTAAATTAACTTTAATGACAGAGAGAAAAAATATCTAAGTGGAATTTTTTCAGAATAAGGTACATGTACAGAAAACAAGGTCTAAGCTGTGCCGGTTTGAGAAATCATTCTAAAAGATTAAGAAGAAACCACCACGATACCTAATGCCTTGGTAATGGTAGGATTTGCTGGGTTTTGACATGCTCCAAATAAATTACTTCTGGGCAATGGATTTTGGGACATCCACAATCACTTCATAGGGCTGACGAGTTCCAATTTTAAACTAAGTCAGAGGGCACATCCACTTCAACTGACCTACCATTCACCCTGATATCATCATTACTCTATCTTAGCAGTTGACTAATGTAGTGACAGCACTCCTATAAGGACGCAGACCTGACTTAAAACTTCCTACAGGCATGATCCTAAGGCTTGAGAGACTTGTTTGTTTCTAAGTAACATCTGTTGGGAAAATCCATCATGTCTGTCAGTAGATTTGTTTTGACATCTGAGACCAAACTTTCCCGGGTCCTCTTTTTTCTTTTCTTCCTTCCTGCCTATCTTTCCTGTTTCTCCACTGAAATGATGCTCACCACTATCCTTTCTTCCTGCCAGTGGCAGTGGGAGCAGCCAGCAGGGCTTGGCTTGACAAGTACCAAATGAAGCTTATATGTGCCAGGAATGTCTCCCCATGTTAGTGACAGCCACTAGCTTACCAGTTATTGTACCAGACTCTTGAAAGAGAAGTTGTATGTGGAAATGACTGTGAAACCAGTTGTCTTTTGCTGCCCTTAATGTAGAACCATTAAGAGCTTTAAAATTTCAACTCAACTTTTGAGTTTGAAGAAAGCTCTCTTTGTAAATTTCCTGGCCCAGAGTGCTCTTACTTCATGCTCTTGCCACGGTACTCTGTTGGTTTGTCGTGGTTCGAAGGAATAAATCCTGTTTTAAATTTCCTTGGTTTCTTATAACAAAGGGCTCTGGAGGAAAGAAAATCTTTTAATCCTCCCAGCAATAACCTGACACGACCTTCTAAACAGACTATTAACTCAAAAATATTAGCAATATTTTGGAGCTGTCTGAAGAAGAGCTTACAATAGAGATGGACCAAATATTTAGGAGAATGATTATACTTGGTTCTGAGGAAATTAGTATCCATAACACAATTACACACTTAAAGAGGGCTAAATGTTAAAAATGATTTAAAAAGCCAGGCAGTTGGGTATTGTTCAGTAGCACTGGCAAAATACAGACAGTTTTCTGCATGGCCTTTCTAGGCTTGTGATTTCCTGACTGCCTTAGCACAAATTACTTGCATTCTCTGTGTTCTTTAGTTACTCCAATCTGTTTTTCTTTTCCTTCATAACTACTTAGCTTTCAGAAGATGTTCAAAGCTTTTTTTTAATATGCTCAATGTGAGATACTTCTCAGAATATCTGAGGATGAGACAATTTTCTGCAAACCTGGTCTCTCTGCTATGTCAGTGGGCTGCCAAGAGTTGCACACAGCTTAAATATCAAGTAGGTGTTTTGTAAAAATTGAATACTGTTGTACTAGTGTAAGTACATAAACCTAATTAATTTGGGAAGAAATTTATGGCAGTAAAGAATCAAAAATGTAACAATTTAAAATCAGATAAACACTATACTCTGACTGGGGACAGAGAGAGGTACAGTAGCATGGCTGTAGAAAAATAGTAGAAAACTTCAGAGAAAAGTCAGTAGGAAAAGCTAGAGAAAAGAAATTCAAACTTGTTTTCTGTCTCTTGGGTTAAAATACCTGAATTCAGAGAAAAAGTAGGGGTCTGGAGCCTGAAGTTTTTTTATTAATTTTATGCTTCGCAGGTATGCATGTTGGTATGGAGCAAGTAGCAATTTTGCATTCCCTCGTAAAAATACTTGTTAAATCCTGCAGCCTTTAGTCAGTTGTTCTCCATTATGAATTTCTATTAAATATCTGATCTAAACCTAGTGAAGTCAGTGAGAGTCTTTCAATTGCTTCAAGCACAAATTCTGAAATAACAGCTAGACCCCTGGAGGGACATGGGGGATATCATGCCCCAAAGCAGGATGTACTCAGGTATCCCCTGCAGCTATGTGCCAGCTGGCTGCCTTGGAGCTGGTAATAACCATGCTCTCTCTCTCTCGGAGAGTACTCCAAGGATAGAGTTCCCATTTTGAATTCAGATTTGAACCCAGGTGAGCAGTTCCAATGGAAGCATATGCTTGGCGCCAACTCCTCCTCCTGGTGTGAGAACATTTTTGGGCCAAGAAGTATAACACAAAATCAGTAAGGTTGGAAAGGACCACTGGAGGTCATCTAATCCAACCTCCCTGCTCAAGCAGGGTGCCCTGATTATTCAGGATTGCTTCCAGACAGCTTTTGAATATCTCCAGGGAAGGAAACTCTACACCCTCTCTGGTCAGTCTGTCCTACACAGTAAAGAAGTTCTTCCTTATGTTTGGGTGGAACCTCTTGTGCTTCAGTTTCTGCCCATTGCCTCTTGTCCTATTGCTTGGCACCACTGAGCAGAGCCTGCCTCCATCCTCTTGTATAATACAGTGTGGTATCATGGCAGGAGAAGTGTGGCAGGAACAGTCAGGTGTGAATTACCTGGGTCTTTGGTGTCCAACTTTTGCAGCCCAGGTGCTCTATCATGGCAGAAGAGAATGGCTGGCACTCTGGAGGCTGGAGCAGCAACTCCACTGGCTATAGTAATGCTGGCTCTAACACAGCACTTCCCTGTTGTGGCAAGCACAGTGGCTGTAGTGTCCCTGGTCCCAGCCACGATCAGTCCTCCATCAGCTATCACTTCTCCCCAAAAGCTTTCTGCTCTTCTTTGAGGATTGTACTGCTGTATTCATTAGCCTCTGCAAACCTCTCCCTGGACTGTCTTCTTATGCTCCTGCATGTTTTTTTCTTCTGACAAGAAGTAGTTATTATAACAAGCGAAGAAGCCCAGCTCCTGCTTCTGCGTTTGACTCTGGGGGAGATCCCTCAGGCTGCACCGCCCAGTTCCTCCTCCAACCCTGTCATGCTGATTCGTGCTTTAGCCTGTAGCTTCTATTGTTGTATTTATTGCTAAACAAAAGGAGTATTTTTTTGCTCCCTCACTTAGACTGAGTAGAAGATAGTTATGTCCACCAGCTTCCATGAGCTTTGTGGCTGCTGGCTGCTCAGAAGGCTTGCTTGCTGAGCACCGCCTCATCTCCAGCAAGGCAGGGTGCAAAAAGCCTGATGGCCTGGCAAATTCGGTAATTTTACACAAGCCCATATGGATCTTATATTATTCATGGCTTCTGATGGGCTGCATATTCCTCACTGATTTAGTGGTTGACTTGTGATGTTTTTCGATGAGTCAAATCTCTGTAATAGTGACACTACATCCATGTATGTGGTAAATGTGAAAGAAAACAGATGTCTATAAAAATCACTGAGTCTGATTTGGAACGATGAACAGTATTGTGATTAATCATAGCTGTACATAGCTTGTGTGTAGTATTTTTACAGGATGGGATGGAATTGCTTGTTTCACACCTATGTGACTTCTATCTTAATATTTGGACTCAGTCAAAGTTAAGTATTGGACTATTTATTTGGGGAGAAATGGCACAATTACTACCGAGTTTTGAAACTTCTAGTACAGTCAACCTTGAATTCACTTCAACGTTGATTTTTTTCTGGCAATATCTGCACTGTGCTCATATGTAAAGGGAAACAAACAGTAGCCAATGAGTAAGTGTCATCTACAAATGTGGAAAGAGAGCGTAGCAGTTGCTCCCCAATAGATTTCTCCCAGTATAATGTAAATGTTTTCAGTGTTGTTCTTATAAGTTGCCTCAGACCGAAGCTGAAACACTTGCTGAACTCTAGATTAAGGACAGAATCCTAATGCAGATTTAATCAGACACTCTGAAGCACAGAGTTACAAAATTCCTGAGATCAGAAAGCAAAGAATTTCGCAAAAATAAGTATCAGCCAAGTCCTATTCCTGTAAGACTGGAGGTTGAATAATGGAAGAGCAGTGGCAGAAAGTAATAGCTGAACACAGAAAAATGAAAGGTCTGACCCTATGAACTAGCTTTAAGGTCATGAACAGGATCTTACAAAATCAACACAAATTCATTACTGGAAGAAGCTAGAATAAAATCCTAAACACAGGGCAAGTGTGATGAGTCAGATCTGGTCAAGTGGTGTATACGTGCAAAATTCTGAATAAAAATAATCAAATTAACATGCAGTGAAGAGAGAATTTCCATAATGAAGCCTGTAGTTTCCTGAAGAGACTTCTCTAGATCGTTAAGCATGGTTTGGACAAGTCACAAGACAAAAGAACTCCTGTTTTTTTGCAAGGTTCTGTGTGCTCAGTAACAGGATTTTGGGAGATGGAGAGAGAGTTTGCAGTGCAGACATACTCTTTTGTTGGATTACTTTCTTTGGTGTCAGGATTGAGGAACTCTCATATTCTGTGGAACCCTCTTAAAACCTTGTCCTCTGGCTTAAATAAAGACTATAGAATGTTCTAAATGGAGTAATGAAGGTCTGGGTTTTGTTTTACAGAAGTACATAAGATGTATGTTGGTAAATGGACACTGAGCGTAGGTGTTAGATATCTTTCATTTTTTTTTACTACTTTTTGAAAGATGATATTTCTCAGAATAATATGAGAAGGCTTGGAACACTGATTTATTCCTGTTGGAAAATCATTTTGCAAATGACTCCAAATTGCAGTAATTTAGAAATCTTGAGGTTCTTTCTATATTTGGATTTGTACATTCGGCAAGCTTTTAGTACAAATATATGAATCTTTGGTAATTACTTTAATTCTTGAATAGAACTTTAACTGAACTAAATACATGAATGTACCTTACAGGGCTCAGGCTTTGTAAGACGTTTCTGCTAAATCAGCTTATGAATTTCCTTTTGATGAGCTTAATTGTTGTCAGATTTTTCAAAAGCCAACAACAGCTTGCTTTTCTTGCTAGTATTCACATGAACTGGATAGTCTTGTGAAGTCCTTTATGCAATTTGCATAATTTTTTTCTTTTACTGTAAGATGAAGTGAAATCCTTTGTAGTGAGCCTAACAATGTTAGACATTGTAAAGACATCAATCCGAATAAAATTTAAAAACCAGAAAAATTACCCTCCCAGCTTGTTCTTCAATGTCTCAGAATATGCACGGCTAGCAAAAATAGACTTTTAAAAAAAAAAAAAATTTTCACCCAGGGGACTATTTAGAAAAAGGTCCTAAATATGATATGTGATCTCTTAATGAAGATATTATGAAGATATTTTGCTAGTTTCTTCAACAGACCTGTAAATTGAATTTTCATTTGAGATCCCTCAAATCAGAATGCATTACATATGCAAATCTATTCATTAAACCAACAAAACAAATAAGCCATTTTGTCCGTCTATGTGAAACAGATAAATTCTATATCTTATCTACCCAGAAATTTTTGTTGTTGATGGTAATATTCTGGAATTTCTGCCTTTGATTTCTATTGTCTGGAAGGATAGGTGGGAAGAGAATGAAATATGAGCTAAGCAGTAGGATCTCTATCCATAATGATGCTTGTGGATGTCTGAGTGAAGTGAAGCATGTAGAAGCCTCAAAAATAACTGACCCTGTTTTCCTCCAAACATTTCTGAAGAATTCTGTTCCGTTAATAATCCCCTAAAAGTAATAAAGACTGGGATCTGTGGATTCTAGCCAAATGAGGCCACATTCTACAGTCCTTGCTTTGTCTTACTGGAGTAAATTTCCCATGTACTCATGATAACACGGGGACTAAGGATTGAGCAAGGGTGGCAGGATGGGAAATGGTTTGTCACCTCCGAGACTGCGTTTGCAAACTGCTGGAACCACAAATGAGCTCAGTGTTTAGCAAGATGGAGGATGCCAGCATGAAGCTTGGAAGTGCCAATTTTAATTAAAAACTGCATTTTCAAATCAAGTTCCTAGTTAACAATGGGTGGGAAAGTCTTCCCACCATGTAAGCTTTCTGAATGCTGTATTGACTGTCAAGATGGGCACAGCTTCTCCTTCCACAAAAGTCCTGCTCCCATCGTCTTCCCTGACACCTCCCCCCACCAGAAGAAAAAGACTACATTGTTTGTGGAATGTCTCCTGGTTCATGTCCTGAATTTAGGCCAGAATAGACAGATTTTATTTTGTCCTCCCCATCCCCCTTCCTTCATTGTTAACAATGGAGTGAACACATGAGATTAACATGGCTCTTGACATGGCTCAGTTGTTTGCCATTTGGAAACTACTGATTCTTCAGTTGTATAATTGTAAGAGAAAAAAAAAGTATAAAAAGATTCAGTCATTTTCTGTTTATTCCAAAGACAGGGAGAACAGAATACTAGGGGAGAGATGGGGGAAACCAACAACAAAAAACAAATTAGTTTAAGAACCAGCATGTTCCCCTTACTTTAAGGAACACAGTAAACATTTCAAAAGTGCATGCCAGCTCATTATCTAACCCAGTCTTCACTGACTTCATGAAAAACAGCAGCAGTTAAGCAATGTTTGCCAAAAGCAAATTTGGGTACATGTGTTGCTAAAAAAATGTGACATCCACTCTGTACAGGTTCCTTAATCTGCCACACAGGGGCAAATCAACATTTCGTCATTATCATTTCTGTCTGTTGTTTAGCCCTTTCATGATTGCTCTTCCAGTCTGTTTTGATCATTGTTTATCCAAAACTGTGGTATGATGTATGATTTGAATTATTAGCCAGAAACAAACCTCTGCAAGCATTTAAATATGCAGAGATATCTTTGGTTAATATAATCTCACATGTAATATCTGTTTGCAAGTATCTTTCCTACAAATCTTATAGTTTAAAAAAATCTTAAATGGATGTGGAATATTTATGAATTCCTTTTTCAAGATTTAAGATCTAATTTGTCATTAATTTCATGTATTTTTTAAAACTAACTTTGTTTTCTAGTTCAGGAATAATAGGTATCTTTTTCAGTCAGTTTGGTGTGGCATTTGCAGTTTACAGTTACAAATATTGTTAAAAATATTGTGACAAAGTATATGAATATGCTTTATATTCAAGTATTGCCATTTGCTGTGATAACAAATGATATAGCAAATTTCATTAGTTCTTCCTTATAGATAAGCTACCCATTCCTTAGTAAATACATGCCTCTGTTTGTTCAAAATATATAAATTTACAAATATTTTGAATCATATTGAACTTTGTTTCCTTTGGGAGTAACTCTTACTCAAGCGAAAGGCAAGCATCTATTGAACAATTGTTATATTAAATAGCTTAAAGAAAAGTTCCCTTCAGAAACCATACAGGCTTTTCCCCAGAGTCCTCACATTTTCTGGTGTGCATATTTGAGTCCTTTGGGCATTGATTTCTTTCATCTTAAGTCTCTGCCTTCAAAATTATCAGGTCATTTTTGTAAGCTTTATTTTGCTTTGGAATCTACATACTCTTCTACCATATGTTTAAAATTCAGAGTTGCTGTGCAGCTCTGATCATTAGTTATACTATTCCACATATAGTACATCATACTCTTACCTTTTTATGAGAAAAGGTTGTTGAAAAATGCTTGTTTACTTGTTTCTTAAATATAGAGTTTTGGATTTTTTAATTTTTATTTTTAAAAACCAGAAACCCTCTGATTCAGAATTTCTTAATGAAATGGGAATTCTGTTGGTAGAAAATAATGCCACTTGCTTATGTTTTTGAAACATTTATCTCATTTTCCCATGGGGAGAAAGAAAACAGCTGGCGAAATTAGGATTTCAAAATGGGAAAAAAATTAAATAAACACCCATTTGACATTTTATCAAAAGCTGCAAAATGCTGGTAAAATTTTTCTTTGCTAATTTTCCCCTTCTTCAAAAATCCCCCTTGTTATTGTTGAATTTGTAAATCCTCATGAGGTGCCAGAGTGCAGATCAGATTTTCTTATTTTTCTTTTTTTTTTCCATAGGGGGGATGTATTTGTTTTTTTTTTTAGGTAGTTATGTCCAAAGCAGAGTATATTGATATATTCCAATGTTTACTTCAGGCTTTCCTTTGTGAAGCAAAGATTGCTTCACTCCCATGGTGTGGTTACTTCAGTCAATGCAGTGCAATCGGGGAAGGATGCTGACATGGAAAATCAAGGTGTTACACTTTGAAAGCAGTTTTTAAACAACAGGAGGAAGAACATTAGCATTGTCAGTCAAAATAACTGAACCTTAGCTATTAGTGTTGATGGGGGAAATGTATAAGAGTATAAGGGGAGCAATATATGCTTGTACCAAAGGTCTCAGCACATCTTTCCTGATAGCAGCCAGCAGAAGGTGCTCATGGAGAAGCATAAGAAACAGGGCAAGTACAGAGTGATTCTTCCAGCTTCTGACACTCGGCAGTTTTGAGACTCCCTGTGCTGAAGTTGCATCTTAAGCATTGTTTTTATGAACCACTGAGTGCGGAAGCAACAATAGGAACAATGGATCACTGTTCAGCATCAGTGGCAACTGCGCTTAGAAATAAGTTACAGTGCCACTTCAAAACACATAACATGGACAACAGAGACAGAAGAGCCAGGAAATTATGGTAGTGCTAAAGCCACACCCATGGCCAGAGGCAACATCTCACAGCTCCTCCAAGTTGTGAGCTCCTTGGGAGCTGAGAATCCCTACCATGCAGAGAGGTAGGAGCCAAGCTCGTCGTTATATAATGCAGCAACTTCTGCCCGTGTGGTATCTTAATGGGATATGGTGTCTTGTTTTTCAGCACAGGGGTTCCTGCCTGTGTGTTCCTGCTGAGATTTTTGTTTGGGGAGAGCTGGCTGACTTTGCCTCATACCAAAACATGATGCGACCAGTCACCTGATCTCTTGAGGTTGACTTCTGCATTCTCTCAGAGTTACTGTCTCATTCTCTAGTTCCTTTTCAAGGATCTGCCTCATGTAGGATGAAAGCAATCCCATGTCCTTTCCTCTGGCAGGCTGCTTTGTGGCCTCCCCAATAAGTAGCTCTGTGTAAGACATCCAGCACAATGCTTGCCCTAATATGTGATCAGCTGTGTGTTTCTTTCCACAGTAAATCATTTGGAAAATGACACAGTCTGAAGAACAAGGGGAATTCAAAATCTGGCTCCAGATTTTCTCATGAACCTGTCTGCTCCTCTGCATCTGCAGAAAGGGACAGGTGGGTTGCTGCAAGGAGCTTGGCAAGCCCCTCCTCAGTGAGCCTCACTGTCAGCCAGTCTCTTGACTCTGCATGAGGCAGAGATTCCTGCCGAGTTCCTCCAAGTATTTTGCGTGCAGCACTTCTCCCTGCAAAGTGGCAACATGCTGGGACACAAAATAGAAGGTCCTGTCCTGGTGTGAGCCCTGCACAGAATGGGAGGGCAGTTGTGATGGATAGGAACTGAGCTGTATTGGTGGTATGGGTAATTCCTGCTGTGTTTTGGAGACAGCATGTGTACGTTTGAAGTTTACTTGGGAGTGCAGGGTAATGTGCCGACACAGGTTTTGGAACAGTTCCTTGGGGCACAAATAGCCCCATTCATTGCAGCAGATGGCTCTGAGTGTAACCCAGCTGCTGGACCATCGTCATCTGCATGTGCAGCTCTTCCTTGTTTTACTTAATTTTGCTCTAACAAAAATGTTACTGAACCCCACGTAAATTTTGCTTGGGTAGGGACTGTGTTAAATCATCAAAAAATGTCTGGAGCTGAGACCAGATAAGAATGAAAGTTGTAACAGTGTCCACAGTAACAACAAATGAAACGAGTTTTTGCCTGTCACCTGTCTCTCTTTTCCTGAAATTTGGATGTTGTGAATGGCAGGCCTTGTTTCCTTTTGCAGTACAATTATTTTTACTACATCCTTTATCTTTGTCTTTAGGAAAGAGCAAATAAAAACAAAGCTTTGCTTCACGTTTTTGCTTGAAGATAAACTGGAACATTTTAACAGAGGAACTTCAATTAACTGTTTACTTTTGCATTGATCAGGGCCAGTACTCAGAGCTACAGCTACGTGGCTAAACTCCCATACTTTTTAATAAGAATTTAGGGGTCAATGTTTTTGAAAGTGTGAGAAGGATGACATTGATGCAAAGCAGTGGGTATGCTGCTCACTTTGCCTGAGAGAGCTGCAAGACTGAAAATACAACTGATGTAGTTCAGTCCCAGGGAAGTGGCAGGGAGCAATCTGTGAATTACACTGATGTATGCAGTTACGTGAAGAGAGTTTTTCTGTATTTTTTTCATGGATAAACTTTTACTACCTGCTAAATTTAGACTCTTAGACTCATTTCTGCAAAGCCAGAGCTGAACCACACCCTTCAAATGTGAGGAGCTGTTGCATTAAATCATTGTGCTTCTCAGAGGGCTCAGTCAAATGAGGACAAGATTGCAGGCAGGTGCAATTTCCTTTTAGAAAATTGATAGATGGTGCTTCTGCATTCTGTAATGTTTTGGTTTTAGTCTTTACAAAATACAGCTTGCATTCTTTTATAACTAGTAACAAATCACACATCTGGAACAAAGAGGAATGTAGCTGAGCAATATATCATATTTATCTGCAATCTGGTTCAGATCCCCTGGTTCCTTTCAATTTTAACTGTGCAACAAACGTACTCCCAGTCTTCATTTTATCACTTGTTATAATGTTTAACAAAGGTCGCTGTGACCCAGAGGAAGCTTAAGAGGAAAGTGTTATGGTGGATCTTGGAAATGAAGTTTAACTATGATGATGGTGGGCATGAAGCCAAGCCCAGCTCTCCTGTGTGTATTTAATTTGTGCTCTTTATTTTTCCTTATGCCGGGCTGGGTTCAATCATGGAGCCACATCTATGGATGAGGCAGAAATGTTCAGTAATTAGTACATCTTTCTTCTCTGATGCCTTTTTTCAAAAGAATACTTTAAATTGTTTACTTTTTCTGTGGTTGGATTGTTGAATTAATAACAAAAATGCAGCCACTGTTGAAAAGAACAGTCTTCCAGTGAATGCCTAAAATATTTAATTCTCTGCTTAGTAACCACCATCTTGTCAAATCTGGTGACAAACTTTCTTTTAATGGGGATTTCCTTGCTCAGGTCACTAAATTCAACACCATAATGTCCTTGTTTTTTAATTTGTGATTTTATCTGTTTAGATTTTGCCTGCTTAAGGGCTGTCTGATTAGGCTGATGCAAAGGAAATTATTTTTTGTGGTTCAGAAATACAAAAGCGATCCCGATTTCCAAAATATTCAGATACAAATAATTGCTCATATTATTAAAATTTATTAAAATTTATTTCAGATAGATTTGTGCTATGCTTTGCACTATTTTTTGTAACAGTAGAGAACCTACCCATAAGGTAGGCATTTATGTATCTAGCTACATTTATAGCTGCTAGCGCTTCTGAGTACAAAACACTCAGAAGGTTCATTTCTAAGAAATTATTAGAGTTTTGGTGTATCACACAGTTTAGAAAAGCTTTCCCAGGTTTTTTTAAAGGGCAGTATCCTGTCTTGCATGTTTTTTTCACATGCAGATGCTTTCCTGGCTTTATTAGGCACTATGGTGCTGTGTTTATCAAGTTGTTTGTGCTCAGATTTTACTAATTTATGGATTATCGTACTGTTACATTGATTATGATTTCTGTTTCCTCTGAGGAAGAAATAACCTGCAGTGCCTCAAAAGAGTGCATGCAAGAACATGGTATACATTAATTATATTGTGTCCAGTGAAAAATGTTCATGTTTTTGAAACATAATCAATTTTCTGCCTTTTCTCCAACTGCACTCAGAGGACTTTCTCTATTCTTCTGTTATTGTTCCTGTAGTGAAGTAATGTTTGCAAGAGGGGTTGGCACTCAGGTATTTAATACATTCAGTTTTTTATACTGTGCCCATTTGGTGTAAATATCCTGAATTTCTGTGTTCTTTCATATTTGAAAAAAAATATATATGGATTACTGATTTTTTTCCTTGAGTTCTCTAGTGCTATAAATACCTGAGGGTTTACATCTATGCAAGCTCAAAAGATAAGATCTAAAAAGTAAAACATACAAGCTCAGAATAGCTTAGCTGCTAATAAGACAGTTTTAACTTTTTTTTTTTTTTGGTGAAGGTAGGAGTTTTGCAAAGAAAAGTCCTTCAATGATTGTGTAGCTCAAAGTATGTAATTTTTGTTCTAAATGTAAATATTCTTGTTTTGCTTCTAACTGCTTCATATACATCTTCTTGCACAGGAAATACACATACTGCTATTACTGACTTTATCTTGTGATATTTCAAATTGAAATTGTAGATTTCCACATCTTTCTGTGATGATATTCTTCCTATTCATGCACTTAGTTCTGATCATCATTGTATATTCAGTCAATGGAATCCCAAAATCCCTTTAAAAACATTAATCACATTAAAATTTGTTACCAGGCTGTTCACAACAGCTAAAGCACATGTGTATCAAATCACAGTGTATTAGTAATATGTTTTCAGTATGCTTTCATTTCCTACCTCCCTCCTACCATTGTGTGTTGGGCTACAAAAACAACTGTTGTCTCTAATCAAAGTAAGAAAATGTAGTATTCATAGTTTCAGGATGTCATGAGCAATGAACAGTACATTTCCTGTGGTTCTGTGATTAGTTTGTAATAAAGTATATAACAAATGTAGCTCCAACATTGTCTCCAGTTAAAAAAAAAAAAAAAAAAAAATCAGGCTCTTTATTTGCCAGAATCACACTGAGTAAAAGTTTAACTATTGTGTCAAGGCTATCTTCTCAACAACACAACAGGCAAACTGAAGTGAATTGGAGAACAAAGTACAAATGTGTTTGCAACCAGCATTTCCATAAGATAATTCACATTTCACTGTGTACTTATGGGATGCCACTGTGACACTTGGTTGATGTATACAGGCTGAGTAGATAAGGGAGGGGGAATCATATTGTAGCATACTTCCCTCATGGACTTAAGGCCCTTTCCTCACATATTATGAAATCCAAATCCAGCTAATTTCTGCCTGTTGTAAGTCTAATTACCCCTGTTTCAAGCAGTGCATACAATTAAAAATATTGGAATTTCACTTACCTGTGAGTGAACTGCCTTGTGTGTTGGCCATTCAGACCATGGTAGTCAAGGTGGCCATCTCACAGAAGTCACCTTTGGTCAGCCAGCAAAGTTGCTGTGTAGTAAAGAGATTTTAGGGACAAATCTAGGCCCTGTTAAAGTCAATGATGATTTTGCTATTGACTCTGATGGCTTCAGAATTTGTAAAAATTATTTCAATATGTCCAAAGATCTGTTTTCTCAGAGCAATATGTGCAAATGGGTCTCTTCTCCAGTGGCACTGTGACCTGGGACTCAGGATGAGGGAGTTTGCAAAGGGCCAAGAGCAGCTCATTGAAAACTTCCTTTCTGGGCCATAGAAACCGACAAACATTTCTGAAAATACCAGTAAGAAGATGAATCATGTTATCTGGTATATCTTAGAACCTCTGATTAGGTATTTAAGAATTTATCCCTAAATATGCCACTTCTTTTAACTAAGTGACACGTCACAGCATTGGTTTAGTAGTACAGTCACATTTTATTATCTTGCATGATTCTGTGGAACAAAACCCTTTAAAAACTTGTAGGACAATCTAAATACCATTTAAAAAAAATGCTATTATCGTTTTAAATGCCAGAACAATCACAGAAGAATTTTAATCTTATTAAGGAAATATATTTTTAAAAATATTAATACTTTGCTTCTGCTCGCTAAAACAGTATTAAAACAAGGTGGAAACTTGTTTGTAGTTAACTACCAGAGGACTTGGTGTCAGAAGAAATATCACCCTGTCTTGTCCTTTTTAGGAAGGTGGCCCCTACCAGATGTAAGCTCAGAAATGGCAATTGCCATTCACGTAAATGACTAGCAGGTTTATCCTGGCTTTCTCTGGGGCCATCTTGACTTTTGGCAAGAGGCAAAGAGCAGGACTATAAGAAAATAGTAGTTCTCATGGGAACAGTAAAAATATGTTGGTATTGTTTAATTCTTTCATAACATGCTAAATTAATTTATTTGTTGAGTCTTTTAAAGTATTATGCCATTGGGGAATGTGTTTTTCATATAGCAGTCTTACAAATATATTAAAGTTTTAGGGAGAACAGTCAATGAGTGAACACCGCTGGTTATCCACATTGGGTGGCTGAGAGACGCAAGGCTTGATTTTTTGCTGCTTTACATATTGTATAGTAACTGGCATCAGTGCAAAGGGATGTTATCTGTACATTTTGCAATCTTTTTGCCCAGACATAGACAACTGTAAAACACGCAGGACTGGGGAGTAGCGGATTCGTGTTGTTCATGAATTCTTGCAAAGCACCCTGTCATAATACTTATCATTTAGTAGATGCTTTTGATTTGGTGGATACTTTTTGACAGTTTTCATGTTTGGTTCAGAATGTGTAGTTCAACTGTGTTTCTTCCAAGCCACTGTTTGGATATGCCTGGGACTAGGACATTAATTTTGAGAGACAAATTAAATTTAATCTTCAGTTAACTCATTGTTCAGTTGGATTATTTTAGATAATAAGGAGAACCTTATTATTTAAGTTGGAGGAAAACATATTCTCTGTTCAGTATACCATGGGTAAAACAGAATATCTCAGTTTTGTTCCCCGTTGTGCTATTGATCATTCAGAAGGCAATATCTTCAAAATGCCAATACTGCAAGAAAAACTAGCTTTACAGCTGTTTGGAGAGATACAAAACCAGAACCATGTACGCTATAATTGGTTCTCTTCTGTTTATACGGAGCACTTTTTGATCTCTAAATAAGTACATGTTAAAGAGGAAAAAAAAAGCCAAATCAGATTTTTCCCAGATTGTTAACTATCTTTGCCCATTACGAGGAGCATCTTCTGTTTCCTACTATACATCCTGGCAGGTATTTTGAAGAGAGAAGAGGAACAGGAATAACTGATATCCTCTGGAGCTGTCCAGTTTTTCCAGATACCCTCCATCTGTCCATTTATTGTCTGTAAGACGTTTCTGTGGCTTGCCATACATATCTAGACATAGAGAAAACCAGGGTATCAAACATTTTTGTGAATACTGAAAATATCAGAGTTAACCTGTGGATTAGAAATACTTCATTTATTTGGAAACAGAAAGAAGTTAATTCTTGGACACAGATTGGCAGGTTTCCCTTAGAATCAATGGATCTCTGCCAATATATGCCTTGCTTCTCATTTGCAAAATCCCTCTTACTGAATCCACTGACTATTCTTCTCAGCAGACTTCATTTTTTTATTTCTTTTCGGTATTGTCATGAAACGAATGTAGCAATAGTGAGAGTCATAGAATAGAAGTTATATATTTTACAATGAAGGCAAAAGAATCTTTTAAAATAAACGACTGAAATTAGAAGGACCTATTCCATATGCAGGGTTGAATTTAATTTCTGATTTTTTCCAGACAATTAACATACTTATTTTCCTCTACCAGAGCTGATAACAAATATGTTAGCCTGCGTCTAGAAATTTCTGAGTATATTAGCCACTAGCACAAGTCCGTGGCCACACTTGGGCTTTTTAATTTTTCACCCAAGTTTTTTCTAAGACATTCTTGCTTGATCACCATCTTTCCTAGTGTTCTGGCCTTTGTCCTGGAAAGTCATATCCAAAGAAGCTTTTTTCTGAGTCATCACTTTCAGATCTTCATGCCTTTCTTTATAGAATTATCTAAGATCAGCCATTCTCCTTTATCCGCAATCATCCAGATGTCTCCTAACAAATGTGAACTATTTTGCTTTGGTTTTGTGGTCTTTTGTATTTTCAGCTTCACCTTCAGATGTTACCTCCAAGCTGGCCTTCCAGTTTGCAAATGAAGCCAACCTTCATTTCTAGTTTTTTATTTCAAGCAATTACCTTTTTTGCTTTTATTTCTGCTGCTCCTAATGCTTGAAAAGAATTTTCTGTAACCAGCTACTAAACAAATATGTAGTCTTACTCTAGACTGTAAAACCTTTCTTTTTAGTTTTTGGGGTGGCTAAAGAAAATCTTAGCAAAAACTAGATCTGTAGTGATTGTTCCTTACAGGCTGGACTACCTGGTGCTGTGTTGTTGCCTTTGGTATTTGTTTCTTACCCTTTCTATGCCCATAATGTAATTTCATTGGGACAGGGTTTGTATGTTTTGCTTATGTTACCACAGCGCCCAGCACAAAGGAATATTCATCCCTAAATAGTGTTACTAATCACAAAGCAAGGTTAGATAAGCCACAGCATGTTAGGAACATTCAAACTGCCATTCCTCACTGATTCTGGGCATGTGTCCTGCAGGAGACATCAGCCTAGAGAAAACTCCAGTGAACACCTGCTGCATCAGCTTCTGTTGGAGGGACGATAGATAAGTATGTCACTGAGCACTTGTATTATGTTGGCTGTCCTCAGCACTAGGGTTTTAGGTCATATACAAAAAGAAGCTAAAAAGGACTGTGGAAGCACACTGACAAAATCTCTCACAATAGAGTTGTGGGTTCTCTGAGAGAGTCATCTGAACCTCTGGGAAAGAATGGTAGCGGGATTACTCGTGACTTCAGCAGGAGCTGCTGGAGAAATCCTGCAAAAATGTAGGTAAATATTCAAAATATAGGAAAAATTGAGTACAATTAGGATTAGATAATTCTTAGCATGACTGGGGACCACTACTGTTCAGCTGATGAAAATATATGCTCTAAAAATAACAAAGCTAAGCTCAAGATCAGGCTGTGCTGCAGGGAACCCAGAAAAATGTCCCTGTTTTAGAGATATGAGATGACAATTTCACTGCATGTTTTCTCATTCCTTGCTGTAGAACCAAACACCAGGTCTTTGTAATAGGAATGTTACCTGCAGATGAACTTTGTGTTTTTGTAAATAATAGATGTTTTTATGCCCAGGTTTAGTGGTTTTTTGCTACCCTGACAAATGCTCACCTGGGGATAAAACCTCTCTAATGCCAAGACCAAACTGATTCAGGAGCCTGAAATCCAAAGGCAGTACCACAAGAAATGTGGAGGTGAGATATTGAGAAGAGAAGCAATGGGCAAAGGATGCTGAGAGGAAGAAAGAAAAGATAGAAGACATAAATTAGAAACACTGATGAGTTGAGAAGTTGGTTTTCTGAAGAAAGGGAGCTAAACAGGAACTTGAATACAGATGGCAAGATGTTACAGAAGATGGGAATGAGTGATAATGGGAGAGAAAATGGGAAGAGTATGGTTCTTATTTTTCTTTTCTAAAAGGTCTATTTCTAGCCTTTCAATGCCATGATAATGAACTTCTGTTTTGGGTAAGCTGCTGCAAGTCAACCTCTTTCACTCGTAGTAAATCCTCATCTTTAGAGGAAAATGTCACTCTTTCCTCAAACAGTCATAAAGTGTGTAATCAAGCTCTCAAGCAGTAGCACACTTGAGATCATAACAACATGTATACTTCTTCAGGAACAGGAATCTTAAATTCACTGCTGGTATTTTCCTGTGGTCTGGAAAGCAATGGCTAAAATGAGAATTTGTTTTTTCAAACTGTGGAACAAAGGGTATGATGTTGCAGAGTAAAACACATTGCTTATATTCAAGAAACTTTAAAAATACTGTAAAATACAAAAGAAAACCACCCTTTCCTCAGGACTTGCAAAGCCTTTGCATTTGTTCTGGTTTATAATAGAGTCATAAAATTGTTTAGGTTGGAAAAAAACTTGAAGATCATTGAGCCCAAATGTTAACCCAGCAGTGCTAGGCTGGTTGTCCCTGAGTAGCACACCTACATGTCTTTTAAATACTTCCAGGGATGGTGACTCTACCACTTCCCTGAGCAGCCTGTTCCAATGCTTGACAACCCTTTCTGTGAAGAGATTTTTCCTAATGTCCAATCTAATCCCCCACAAGGACAACTTGAGGCTATTTCCTCTTGTCCTATCACTTTTACCTGGGAGACGAGACTGATCCCACATCTGCCTACAGCTTCCTTTCAGGTAGTTGTAGACAGCAATAAGGTCCTTCCTGAATCTTTTCTCCAGACTAAACACCCTCACAACTCTCAGCTTCTCCGCATCAGACTTGTGGTTCAGACCCTTCTCCAACTCCATTGCTCTTCTTTGGACAAGTTCCAGCTCCCCAATGCCTTTCTTGCAGTGAGGGATCCAAAACAATGCATGGAATTTGAGGTGTGGCCTCACCAGTGATGAGTATGGGGGGGTTGGTCACTGTAGGGGTCCTGCTGGCCACACTGTTGCTGATACAGGCCTGGATGCCCTTGGCCTTGGCCACCTGAACACATGCTGGCTCATGTTCAGCTGCTGCCAACCAGGTCCTTTTCTGCTGGGGAGCTTTCCAGCCACTCTGTCCCCAGCCTGTAGCACTGCAGAGATTGTTGTGACCCAAGGGTAGGACCCAGAACTCGGCCTTGTTGACCCTTACACCATTGGCCTTGGACCATCAATCCAGCCTGTCCAGATCCCTCTGTAGAATCCTCCTGCCCTCCATCAGATCACACTCCTGCCCAGCTTGGTGTCATCTGCAGGCTGAGGGTGCCCTTGGTCCCTTTATTGATAAAGTTATTAAACAGGACTGGCACCAACACTGAGCCCCGGGGAACACCACTGGTGACTGGCTGCACTGGATGTAAATCCAGTCACCACCACCCACTGGGACCAGCCATCCAGTCAGTTTATTACCCAGTAAAGACTACGCCAGTCCAAGCCATGGGCAGGCAGTTTCTCCAGGACAATCCTATGTGAAACGACGTCAAAGGCTTTACTAAGGTCTCGGTAGACAACATCCACAGCCTTCCCTCGTCTACAAGTGGGTCACCTTGTCATAGAAGAGATCAGGTTAATCAAGCTTGTCAGCTTAATTTCCTTCAATTTAATGCTCCTTTTATTTATTTTTACTCAGTTTTTATTAGAGCAATAATTTTTTCATGGGCTTGAGAAGTAAACAACAAGTCTTAAACCAACTAATTCTTTCTAAATTGTTCTTCTTGACTTAGCCATGAAAAGCATGAACAGTCCTTATAATGCAGAGGGAAACTAACATCCCTGCCGATTGTCAGTTTGTGATGTAGGGAAGATCAGTTGAATTGGCCTGAATGACTTCTATGGTGGTGTTATAATTTAAACAGAAAATAGTCAAATACTTTGGAAAGAAACCCCAAGAAACTGTAAAATGCTTTATTAATGTCAAAACTTAGTCATTTGGAACCATCAACAACTCAGCTTTTCCCTTGTTGTATGTTGCTGATCAGAACAGTGCAGACTGTCTCAAGCAAGTCTGAATCGCAGGCAATCTGCACAACATGATAGGGGATTGACTGTCTCTATATCGGCCTTTGGGAAGGATGGATGTCTTAACGGTTGTTTGTCTCCAAAGACATTGCAGGCAATGAGTCCAGGTAGGTCCCATGACTGGAGATGGGGTATCTCTGAAGCTTTTTTTGGTCTCCCTTTTATCTGGGGAGAACTTTGGGTTCATTGAGATAATTGGGAAATACAAGGGAGCAATCTCTATAACCTTGGGGATGTTGACAGGTAAGACTAGATTTCTAGCAGTGTGCAAGAAGAAAAATGTCAGAGGGAAACATCTTCCTCTCATCTCCTTCCCCTTGCCAAAACCCACCACCAAAACCCAGAAATACTGTACACAGGCCAGGGACAATGTCACTGTTTATTTCAAGCTACTGTTAAGAAGCTGTTATTTGTTTAAAACTTCAAACAAGATTGCAAAATCATGAGCATCGTAATCACCAAAAGATGTTCTCTTTCTCCTACCATAACATAAACCACAGTACGGCAAATTAGCAGAAGCCTGCCGCAATCAGAAAAACCCAAACCTTTGCTCTTTCTTCACAGACGTTTTTAAGATAGAACTCGTAAATATTGAAGCTACCCAGGACAGTGGATGAAGGAGTTCACAGTGTCACTATATGAACTTGGCTTTCCCTTGACTACCCCCATAAATCTTTTCAAGTTGGATGCAGAGAAGACTTGTGCATGCAGAAGATTCTTTCATTTTATTTGGTGCCAGCCAATGGTGGGCAAGTTACTTATAATATGACAATGATAATTTACACATTCTCCTTCATAGTAGACATAGTACCTGCAACAGGAACCTAATTGCAAGTGTAAGAAAAGAAGGAAGGAAAAAGTACTGTATTTTGTACCCTCATCCTGTTTGTCTTGTACATCCATATGCATTTTGGGTACAATTCCATCTTGGAAATGATGCCTCTGTAATAGGCTAGAAAAGAAACTGGTGGAGGAGTTGAGGTCCTGCAGGACTTCAGTATTGGTTTGGAAAGAGGTGAAATGTCATTCTCACTTTAACAGTCCTGCTGGTTAGAGCCTTTAGACTTTAGTGATGAAGAAGGGAAAATGCCATTTGGTTTAAATAGGTGGTTTCTCTGTATGCCCTTTGGTGTTAGTTTCCCTTGTTTAGTGTGTGGGTATCATACATGACAATGGGAAAGAGAGAAATACTTTAGTAAAACAAACAAACAACTCCTCCCTCTCCCAAAAAAAAAAAAAAAAAAAAAAAAAAAAANAAAAAAAAAAAAAAAAAAAGAAAAAAAAAAGAAAAAGAAACTGTGGTTGTAAAACCACAAAAATTGGCATTGAGGCTCCAAGGCAAGTGTAAGCCTTGGAATTTCTTTTAGCTCTTAAAAAAAATAGTCCAAACCAAAAAAAACCCAAAGCACAACAACTCTCTTTCCATGGAATCCAGCTTAATGATGCTCCCCCTACTCTCCTCTTTTTTTTTAGGAAGATTCGAAAGAATTTATTTTAAGCTTTGGCATAAGTCTTCTTTGCTGCTTTATATTCTATAAAGCATGTTGATTTTTTTTTTTTGCTCTTTGATTTTTACTTAGAAATTTAAGAAATGCCAAGTCTGCTCTGTTATGGTTTTCCCGGTGATTTCCTGGATATCTCAGAGGATAGGTATTCATTTCTTTGTCAAAAGAACAGCAGGAGTAAAAATGTGGATTCTTTAACAAAGAAAATCTTAATCAAAGCCTGTGTTAGTTGCTGAAAAAATAAAGAGTAATTTGAAACAAAAAGAAGAAACAAAGACTTCAGAATAGTCTCACTTTCGAAAGAAACGAATAATTTATTTTTGGCAGTTGTTTAGTTTTCACTCTCTTGACTTTGTAATATGATGTAGTCAATCATGAGAGCCATTGACAGCAGAATTTCTACAAAGGGAGAAAAGTAAGGGGAAAGAAAAACATACGCAGAGGGCTAATATTTAGAGGAGCTATTCTTTGTGCTTCCAGCTCTACATGGAACACACCTGGTGATCCTTTTGCACTTCAGTTCCTTGTTAGGTGAAGCATGGCTGAGAACACTTACGCTATTTTTTGTCAAAGTGCACTGAAATACAAAGATGTAAAATTCTTCACAAGTTATTCTTCCTTTGTGTTGGAGAAGTGGTATTTGATTCTGTGTGACACAACCCTATTAGCCCTTGTTGGCACTTGAAGTATACATAGTAAACAAGTTATGTTAATGGCAAAAAGTAAATCTGATGATTTAAAATGGTGTTCATTAAATAATTTGGTTTGATTGTAGTGAATAAAATAAAAAAAATTATAGATTCCTTGTATCTTGTCCTTTTGAAGCATCTTATTCTTGCAGGTTATCTAAGGGGTGGAATAGAAAAAAAAAGACATTTTCAGTTGCACCTCTGGGGAAGAGGACATCAGTGAACAGTTTTAGAAATCTTGGCTGATAATCAGTCGTGGGTGAGAGTGGGCATGGTAGGAGGGGTAATGCAGGGAAAAGTGTATTTCTGACTACTGACGATACTGGTTTTTCAGTGTGAGATGATGAGAATCTGCAAACATTGAATGGGGCAACAGTCACCACTGGAGGCCAAACAACAAAATGATCCCTCATAAAATGTGATGATTCAACTGCATGGATACTCTCTAATGACATGGGTCTTTAGTACAAGTGTCTCAAAGAGACTGATTTCAAACTGATTACAGAACAGCTACTATGTAATTAGTACCTCAGGAATCCAAAACTCACTGTCTAGTGTCTGAGACCAAAGGTTAATTATACGCACAGCAGACATTAAGGCAACTGCTGCTATATGGTTTTATGATCCTTATTAAGATTAAAAAACATCAAATCTATTGCAATTAAAAATGTCAAAAGAAATCTTGAACCCTTTCTTCCCTTCTGCCTCCATCTGAAGCTGGAATGGGTGCTGATTTATGAACACAGATGGATTAAACTGAATGGTGAAAAGATAGACATTCCAGCTGACCCCTGTGCTCTACTTTTCTCATGGAATTGTTGTCCATCTGGACATTAGAAATGGCTAATTAGAAAGTACATAGGTAGCTTCTTCTGAGGAGCCAAAGGTCATTGGTGAAGCGAGGGGTCAGAAATTTCTAGGTGCAGAAAACTACAGTTGAGCTGCTTCATGGAAAATTTGAGCATCTCTGCCAATATGGACAGCCATTGATTTAAAAACAAGGTGGGTAGAAAGGAGCAGTAATAACAGGGGATTTCTGCCATCCAGCTATGACTGACCATCATCCAGGGATCAACAGTCACTGACTGTCGTGTCTACATATTCCTCAGGAGTCCGAGTGTTGTCTTTTGTACACGTACCTTAATATAGACAAGACAAAGCATCTCAATATCTAAATCACATACTAACCTGAAAGGGATCTAGCAATAGAGTATCCCTCTGCCTATGTCTTCACATGTTAAAATAGAATATAAAAAAGTAATCTGTTCTGTATGTGGATGAGAATATCTGGTAACTGTAAACAGCAAATAAATGTGTTTTGTATGGACTTGCTGAGATTCTCTTTTGCATTCCAAGTTGAAGCACAGCAAGTCCATTAGTCCAAGCTTATATTTTTCTCCCCTTTCCCTGTGTCTCTTTGGTATGCTTAACAGTGAAATCTTGACATGGTTGAGATGAATATGGTTGGGTTTTGCTGGCCACTTTTTTGGGGATAGGGAAGAATGTTTTGCTAGTTTCAAGAGATAAAACCAAACATGTTGAAGCAACATATTTTGAAATAAATTAGTTGGTGTTTGAGTAATGTCAGAAGACATGTAAGAAGCAGTTTAAATTAAAGAGGTAGATGATATATCAGTGTGGGAAAGGGCAAAGCTGGCAGGTTTGTGAATTTCAGGATGGGCTTAATCTATGAGGGATATTCACATACTGAGACATTCAGTCATTTCACAAAAAAAAATAGAGTGGCAGCTGCTGACTTATTTCTAAAGGTCACCTCAAGGGGTTTCACCCAGCCTGAAGATTGAGATACTTGAGCAGAATGAGTGAAAATGCTTTGGTTCCCTTTTATCTAATGAGGTGAAGTCCTACATCTTCCACTGAGTGAGTTATACCTGGCCTCTAGGCTGTCATTTAGTCTTGGTTTGTGTGGCAGAGTATTCTCCATCTTACTCCACGAAGCTTTGCTAATACTGTGTGGCTCGGTCGGTGGTGAGGTCGCCACGTTATCCCAAAACGTCCCTGGCGAGGGAGCGCCCCGGCGGTGCCGTGTAGCACTCTAGCTGGCTGACTTTCACCAGAGGCAAAGAGTCAGGAGGGCTTCCTTGTGTAGCATTGCAAAGGGTTTATTGTACCACAATGAAGGGATCCATTTGACGAAGAAGAAGGAACCGAGCGCCATGACAAACTTATATAGGGGAGCAGAGAAGAGGCGGGCAGAGCACCAGTAACCAATGGTTTGAGGGTACAGGGGCGGAGAGAAGGCGGGGTTACAACCTTTTAAGGGGTAACAGGGACATATGCCAACGGCCAGCCAGACAAACCAAATCTGCATAGAACCACAAAGCCTGATGGGGGAGGCTTCTCACCCTGACTCTGGTGCTCTTAAACTTCAGAGCTGGCCCACCAATGGGTATCTTCTGTTCCAGAGCTCTTTGGCTCCTCGGCGTCTACTGCTTCTGGCTCACCCGCCGCAACCCTTTGCCACTGGGTGGGCATTAGTTGACTACTACTTATTGTTTCACTGTTCACTTCAGCATGTCAGTAAAGAAAGGCTCAGGTTACACAGGGAGTTGTGTTTCTTATCCATGCTCCCAGGAAATATTGTGTATTTTCCATGAAGTTGCTGCTTGATAGAGTAAAGAAAAAGTCCTGGTAGGAGAGGAAAAAGGGATGCCTCCTTACAAGTAAAGTTACCGATCTGTTACGCTTCAGTTCTTGATGTCTGTTTTGAGCCCATAGCTTCTTGACTGTGCTTCAGGGGCTGAGCATACATGTAAGTAGGAACCTTTCTTTGGAGATGTGATTTTGAGCTCCCTTGAGCTAAGAGAAGAAATGAGATCCTTTACTGCCTGGGCAATTACTGGGTGATTATATGAAGACAGGAACCCATCTGCTTTCCTAACCTGATTTTAATAGGAAAGCATTAACCATGGATTTTTTTTTTTTTAATTTTTTTTTTTTTTTTTTTTCCCCCCAGAGATAGATATGTAACATGAGTTGAGGCTTCTGGGCTCCGGAGACTCTGTAAATGAAACTACTGCCCTGAATGATCAGGATTTACTGCACAGCCCTCATCTAGGCTTCTTCTAGGTGGCTGCCTCCTGAATATGTTGCCGTCAGCTGCTTGCATGGTATGTTGGCTGCTTTGGATTAAATTCTGAGGCATGAATTTATCCTCTCAATTGAATAGAGAGCCTGAGAATCCATTTCCTTTTTGAATTTTCCTGTGGGATCTGAGGCACTGAAAGATAGGTATTGTACTGCCTAGCACTGAATTGGCTAAGTCCCGTACTGGATCTTGCCCAATTTAGCTACAATGTGTATTAACACGCTTTACTTTTGAAGCATGGCTGATAATTTTATGCACATTTCTAAAAAGAAAACGGTCTTAGTAATCCATATGTTAGCAAGAGACTTATTCTGTATAAGATTCCTGAAGGGATTATGCAGCAGAATAAGCAAGAGGACCCCATTAAATTGTCAAAATGACAATGAAAATGAAACATTACTATGCAGATATACAACAGCAAAAAACTCAAAGGAAATCAACAAAGTGCAACTGTTACTGGCATTATTCCTGGGATTTTTTTTCTTGCCTTCCTCATAAAAAAAATTGTGAAAGAAGGACAAGTAACTTACCAGATTCACTGGTATGGTCTGGGAAATCTTTATGCTGAGAATTATAGTCTCGGGAGCGTGTAAGTGAATCCTCTCCATACACACATACATGCTATATGAATTGCTATCTGGAGATCTGTGTTTTGCACCTCCTATTTTCCTCCCTAACCCTAGAAAAAGCAGGTAAGTAACGAATATTAGTAATTCATGTACTAATGTAAATGACTTCACAGAAAGAACAGGGTAGTTTTGCAGTTGTGATACCCCTAGTGGAAATTATTATCTCCAGTTTAAACACTATAAATCGGCGTTTAAAGAGGTGCATGTTAAAGTAGACTTTTCTGTTTAGGGCCAAGTCTGCTTTCTCTCAGGAGTCAGTGCTTGAATGATAGGTTTTCTTGCTACTGCTTTTCTTCATTGGTCATGTATTACTTCTTCCCAGCTTGCCTCCTGCTGAAATAATTGTGGTGCTAATAACAATGTGTGGGGAAATGACCAGATGTGCTAGTTTTTTTAGACAATTATACCAGTTTTTCCAATTTTCCAGACATTTTTTCATTTCTTTATTAACTCACCGGTGCCAGGAATTGGATTTTTCCAGTACATAAATCCTAATTAGCAAGCCAGAGAATTGAGTGCTCCATTTTACTCCTGATGTGTCATTTCCTCTCTGGTCTTGGTTAATTGGCCTTTTAAAAAGGCAGCTCTTGTGTTTTTAAGGGTAAAAAAAGAAATACAGGAGTATTTTGGGACAGACATGAAAATCTGGTAAAGGGACAAAAAATTAAAAGAGGGGATCAGGGCCTTCTTGTAGCTCTGGGATTGCAGGGCATGGAGACCTGCAGAGTGGCTAAGCTGCTTGAGGTTCAGCTACATCTTCCTGGCAACAGGGTGACTGAACCCCATCTTGCCGTGCCCATGCTGCTCTCTGCTTGCCATGGGTGTGGAGTGATTTTATTAAATGGTGCTGGCCCTTAGGAGCATCTAGAGACTGATTCTGTAGAGCAAAGGCAGTGTTTGGTGCACTGCTGATGTGAGTTGCACTTACAGGCTTTCCTTGCAGCCTCCTTTTCTTCTTATCATGGACCAGAAATAGAATGGAGTAGGAGGAGGAGGTGGAGGCTTGTCAGGAGTGAGGGTATCCTCAGATTTTGAGTCTAAGGACTCTTTCAGCCTTAGTATGTGCTTAGGGATGCCCTGAGCCTGTGGGAGGGGTTGGTGGAGGGTTGTCAGGGCAGGAGGAGTGGTTGTGAGTCTCAGGGAGGATGAAGCACTACGTCAGGAGAAGGGAGAAGGGAATGGTACTAAAAGGTGCTTTTCTGGATAGATAGGATTATAGGGAACTGAAGAGGTTTATGAGGTTCTGAGATCCACCTCAGAAGGAGGAAGAAGAAAGTTATTCCATTTATGAGTGAGGTAAAAAGGTTGTGTGTTCCTGTTGGCATTGATGTTTCAGTTTGAGGCTAAAAAGATTCACTCCGAAAGAGGAGATGCCAAAGTGGAGGTTCTTGCCATCTTGTACCGGATAGTTTGAATCCTGGGAGGGAAAGGGGGAGAGTGTGAGTAGAAGGTGGTGTCCTTTTTTAGCTTCTACCAGAGTGCTATACCTCTGTCCTTACAGACGGAAGGGAAGCAAGCCTGATAAATGCAGTTCCACAACTTAGATGGCAGTTGGTAAGAAGGGAAATAAATAGCAAAACTTTTTGTCAGCTGGGAAGGGGTAACTCAGTTCGGATCTTGCCCCACCTCCATAAAGGTCTGTCCAAAACTTGAATCTTTTGAGGTTCAGAAAAGGATGATTAATTCTTTTTTTCTTTTGTTTCTTTTTTTTTTTTTTTCCTGTGCTAATGCATTAATTGGTTCCAGGCAGACAGGGAACAGCAGAGCCAAGATACTGCAAGCAAGGCTGCAGTCCAGGTAATTCAAGGGCTGTCAGGAGACTGAGAAGCACCAGAGGTCATGATAAAACCTGGAGTCTTTCATTTTCCAAAACGTTTCGTAGGTCCAAGAGGTCTGAACAGTGTCATGTTTTTGGGTGCTCAAATAGAAAGAAAGAAAGAAAAGAAGGGAAATGTCGGAGTACTTTGGAGTTATTCCAGCACTGCTGTGCTGCCCTTAAAGGGACCCTCAGGAAATTGTCTCCTGACCCTGGGGACCATATTTCTGTCTCCTAAGATCATCTTTCCAGCTGGACGAGATCAGTCCTTAGGACTGCATACTGTACTCCCTGACCTGAGACACGAGCGTTACCTTTGCTTTTGACCCAGTTGAGTGCTGGTGTTCCTGGCTGTGGGTTCTTTTCCCCACTAGCCAAAGCTTGGGCCTGTTATTTATTTACTACCCTCTTGGGTTATTGCGGTTTTAAAATATGTCGTTGCAGAATTCGTGCCTAACAGGTACTCTCCCTTTTTAGCTGTCCCACTTGGTGTATTCTCCTAGTGTGAGTGCTGGGAGAAAAACAGCATAACAGCAGCCTTTGGGGGGGCCGCATCGCCAAATCCTGCCCTTCCAGTCAGCAACAGCACAGTATCACCAAACCACAGGGGCTTTTATATGAGGCTTTTATTTAAAGGAAGTAAAAAAGCATGCTGGTTTTAGCCATATTAGTTTCTCTTTTTTATTAGCTTTTAGGGAGTGAGCAACAGTTCAGTGAGTTGTGTTTGTAACAAATACAGGTTATGAAATAAATGTATTTCATTATTTGCTCATTTTGCAATGAAAGTCTCTCCGAATCTGCCTCCTAAATGGTTTAACTCGACATTAGAAATGATGCTGCCAAATACCAACTGATTCAATAGATGATGAGTTTCAAATTCCTCTTTTACATGGGGAATGTGATATAGAACAATGACCTCAATTTTCAGCTGTGTCCTCAGATTCACCTCCTTTTTGGCTGTCTCTTTTTCTTTTTCAGTATCTTATCATAGTTTTTCAAGTCCTGGGGGTCTTACAGGGGCACTAATATTTAATAATTAGATACTCTATCTCTGATGGGTCTTCTAGTGACATCTTTTACAACTAAAGAGTATTTAATGGAATGTAATTAGAAGCTCTGATCCTTAGACCTTGACCTGTCTAGACCTCGTATACAACTAAGTGGCTAGACAGCCCTTAACACTCATTAGGAGTTTTCTGCACCCCACTTTACAAAGCTATGTGAGGAAACTGTTTAGATTTAGCCTCAAGCCACCTGCTTTTTAATCTGTTGCTGTGCACTCAGTTGATCCCGGTGTCCTTACAGTAACTGGAAAGCTACCAATGATTTCATTTTAAAGCCAACATTCTAATTCAGGAAGCATAGGATGGAAACCTGGTTGCATTTGACAACATGAGATCTTCAGAAAGCATGTAAATAGGAGAGATTGTTTCAATGCTATGGAGAAGCTTTTACATTTTAAAATGAAAGAGAAACATCCAAAGATAGTTAAGGAAGTGAGCAAAAGGTGTTTTGATACAGTATATTCAGATGGGATATATTAAATAGGGCTCTTTTTACAGGTAATATATTTGTCTTCTTATTATTTCTGAAAGCCTCTTATATCTTTAAAGTAAATGAACTCTTTTTATTACTGGGTTTAAAAAAAAGAAATTTAGAAGTGTATATATGCATTGCTGAGAAATGGTCTGTTTGGCATGCTGCCAAGAAACACAGGGAGCAGGTTTCTTTCTTCTCTATTAATTTCTAAATGTGTATGTGCCTATATTGTCAAATGTTCTTAAATATCTTCTACCTAGTCCGTATACCTATTCAGTCTCTTTCTACTTTTCCCCACTTTAGTTTCATTCTAATTGCCTAGACTCGGTGTTGTCTGAGTTTTCACTCAGACTTTGGAGTCCATTACCATTCCACATATCTAGGGGTTTTTAAAAGATGAATGCAACAAATCATGTAATAAAGGGAAGGAAAAATAAAATTCTTAGGATTTCTTTGATAAATTTTCAGTGGCTTAGGAAAAGGATCCAAATACATTCTTAATATATTTGATTTTGATCCTTTCTGGAAATGATTATATGTAACCAAATGCATCCATATCTAGAAGACAGATTTTTTTTTAAAAAGTGTCCAAATGATCTTGTTAATGATGATATAACATTTCAATTATTTGTCTTTTGAACAGGATTCTGCTTTGAGATGTTAGTTGCAAATAGAGGAAATTAAGTGTTGATGTAGTAAGGAATAATTTGCTATGTCTGGAGAGTTCTAAAGAAAAACATCTGGATCAATTTGTTTACAATGTCTCTGTAGATAAAAAACACTAGCTCTCTGAAGGATCAGTTTGTGCCCTTTCTGAAGAATTATTTAAAAAAAAAAAAAGGAAGATTTGCTATCATTATACTATCATCATACAAAGAAAGCTCTTGGGAATCTGTTAGTAGGGAATCAAAAAAAAGTTTGAAATCCTGTTTCATAGGAGATCAGCTAGTTGCTGAAAATGTGGTGTGGTTTTGTGATCTTAATTTACTCTGCCCTTCCCTGTTTCTCCGCTTCCCCCACACCCTTCATCTTAAAAAGTAATATATTTTAGAAGCTGCAAGTAAGTACAGCATGTTAGACGTATGGCAGAACTGAATGTGCAATAGAGATAAAACATTTGGTTTCATATGGACATTAACGTCCTATGATAATTGAAGCTTTTTGAAGATACATCTCTTGGTGCAATTGAATTTAGTGGGAGGTAACCCCCGACTAAGAGAAAGACATAAATAGTTTGAACTTGTGCTTGAAATGTTCTTTAGCAGAAGAACAAAACAACAACTTTTTTGTATTCACGTGTCGCAACCTGGAAGAGCATAAAATGCTCTTTTTTGATATTGCTCCTGCTATTGAAAGGTATTTTTGGTTCCTCCTTTAGCAAATGTAGCCACAGCAATTAATATAAAATTAGTGAAGTTTGCAATGACTTTACCAATAGGTTGAATTACAATGGTAGTTTTTAGACTGTTGGTATAGTCTCCGCATGGGTCTATAGATGTTCTGCAGTGTCTTTGAAAGTCTTTTGTTATATTTAGTACAAGCAGCAGTTTAGCTATGTTAGCAGTTAGTGCTGGAGGTCTGTACCAAATACTCTGTGTTTTCCAGAACTGCTTCATGCACTTCCCTGATTTATGGGGTTTTTTTTCAGATGTTTTCTTCATTTACAGGAGTTTTCATGGAAAATGAGGCTGAGCCATGACAGATGAAGACTTAATGGATATTTTCCTCTAAGAGGACATTTTTTACAGATCTTGTATGTTACCTTGATTTATTTTTCCTCTTCCGAGTTTACCTTTTATGCATCCTTTTAGTTAAAACACTGATCCAAAATACTAACATTGAAATCTAATTTTATGGTTAGAGATTTGACATGCTCACCTACTTCTGTTGCTTTCTTGAAAAGGTGAGAAACATGGGCTGATAATGTCTATATAGCCATCCTTTTGCAGCTTCGGGGGGCATGTCTCTACTAGTATTACATCTTTTCTGCTGTTGAGAGAAGCAAAACCTCCATCCCTACTGGGGGATGTTATCCTTGGAGTGTCAAGGGAGTGAAACAACCGTGTAGAAGAAGAATGGCCCTGGGACAGAACATGGGTTTCATTCCATCCTAAGTTTGGTCATGAATCTGAAGGTTGTGGTTCAGACAAACTTCAGAGCCGTTTAAATTCAATTGCAGCTCAGCATCGGCATCCACAAAGCCCAGCTGAGAGCCCCGTTGTTGTTGACAGTATACTGAGCTCATGAAAACAAACAGGATCATTATATAAATCAAAAGAAGATGAAAGTAAAGCCCACATCTTCCAGCTTGAATACTAAAAGTCTGCCAGGAGGAATAAAAGATACTTCCTGTAAGGGTGATGAGTTGAAAACCTTTAGAGTTTTCTTATTTTACATGGTAAAGAGAAGGGGAGAATGGCCTTATTAAGCCCTATGTATATGGACACTTTCTCATTCCAACAGGTTTATTTAATATTAGCAGGCTGTCCTTACTATTTTAATTCATTTTGTGACACCAGCCCTGAGAAATGATGCTGGTTATCTCCATCTTGGGGTTCTGAAAGGATGAAAGAGAGTATTTTTGTTTCCCAAGAAAACACAGCAAAGTCATTATACTTGCCTGGACTAGATGTCGTGCTGTTTCTAGATCATGCATATTTAATCCTGTGCTCTCTTGCAGAACGGGTGTGTTTTCATGTAGATGCTGAGTAATCTCTCAGTAGTGTGGAGGACATTGCAAAGAGTTTTATGCAGTGTTTGTGTTTCTTGGTGTGGACAAGCAAAGTGTGTGCACGTAACTGGTTAATTAGGTATATATAGATACATTTGTTGATAGCAGTTAAGCAATAGATTTTATGATCTAGCGACAGTATGGTCTCAGAAGTCACTACATGTATATTTTATTACAAAGTGGTTTAAGCACTCAAACCAGTGTTTTAGGTTTACTTTGCAGATGTGTTTTCTTTCATAGTTCATTTAAAACCAGAAAAACAATTTAATATGTTCTTTGTTTTGTTGTTTAGTGAAATAATCTCATGTTCTTTTGGTAATTGCTGGAGAAATTAATGGAGTTTTTGGAAAAGGTTTTGATATGTAAGAATTTAGAGTGAGATCCAAAAAAGCACTTAGGTGCATAAAGAAAAACTTAGGCAGAATCTAGATACCCAAATCCGAGGGAGTGATTCAAATGCTCTGTGCAGAGACCCAGAGACTGCACTGCTGAGGCTTCTTATGTTGCTACGACCCCAATGTTCTGCTGATGCAGGTGCTCCACAGAGTTGTCTCTGTAGCTCAGAGGATGCAGTGTCATGCAGGTGTGGCAGTACAATAGGTATTAGAAAATGTACTGCTGTAGCTAATGAGGTGTAGAAGATCTGATACAACCAGCTTATCATAGTTGTGCTCTTACAGATCTGGGATGCTAGAGAATATGTGCAGTCCACAGAGACCAAGAATTTGGTTCTGCTACACCTAAATGCAGTTCCTGCTTTATTTCAAATTGCAGAGGCTTGCACTTTCGTTGATGCAAGATCTATTTCAGTCTTAATGAAAATGAAAAAGTGATAGAAGGAGAATTTTGAGGGAAGGAAACAGTAGATTCTTCATTTTTCTACCTTCCCATTGTCAAGAGTTCACTCATGATGTACAAATAAATTAAAATTCATTTTTCAGGTTACTTGCAATATCTAGAGATGTACTTTATATGCATTAGCGGTGGTAAGATGCTTAAAAATGGTACATGGACCTTAATAGCGCAATACAATAGCACAAGTGTTTCAAAAACTGCACTGAGATTCAAGTGTTGTATTTGAATTCTAAATGTTGCTAGTTAAACTTTTACCTGTCCACTTAGGGAACTAAAGTGTCTTGGCAAGGCTCCACTCAAATATAGTTTCATTCCACAAAATTCTAAGCGCTATCGAACTTTATGTTGGCATCTTTAGTGTCCCAGACAAGGAACTGCAAATTTTTTTTTTATTGTAGATTGATTTACAGTAAAAAAACCCCCAAACTAAATGAATCTATATGTTGGCTGGTAGCAAAAATGTAAGAAAAATTGGTGACATCATTGTTCTTTAGCTGGTAAGTTATTTCCTTCTGCTGTAAAGTGGATAGTTTGGAGCATACCTGAACAAGCTGGAAAATCCCACGAGATTTCTGAGTGGAAATGGGAATAATATTAATTGGAGGCTGATTAACTTAAAATAATATTTTGAGACCCATAAGATGAGCAAGTGGTGAGACTAGAGGATTCATAAGGCAGCTGACAGAAATCAAACCTGTCTGATTTCATGTGTTCTAAGTACATTTAACTGACTATCAGGTGATGCTTTCAGAAGATGACACAATACAAGTCGTTTACGGTCTTCTGTGAGCAGCTTTATACATCGTATTTTCCTCACCCAAATGTCTGAAGACCTGATTAAATCTGTTTCTTCCAAAGAGGCCAGGATTTTCCAGGGTTTTCGCTGCTTGTGGTGATTTATAGCATGGGCCAAAGTCCATTTGCTGGACCGGAGCAATCCCTGCTCAGTATGTTAGGAATTACACAATTTGTCTCACTGATGTGTTGATTTCATCTCATTCATATGTGAGAAAGTGGTTAATTCTTTTACTTGAATGTCTTCTAGGAATTGAGTTAACCCATGTGCATGAATTTTGGCTGTGAACTGTAAAGAGAGCTCTGCTGGGTGAAAATGTGGGTGTGACCCTCTGCACAAAAGAGTGGAGCCTCTATCACTCTTTTGCTTTTTCACTAATAGAGCTGGGGAGCTGAGCAACTGGTGTAGGTGGCAGCCCAGCCAGGTGTGGAAAAGGACTTGAATGTACAGACTAACAGCATTTGAACAAGAAGTCCCAGGGATTTTTTATAGGAAATTATTCCAGAGAGGCTCCTTCTGATAAATTGCCTCAGACTGATTTTCTGCAAAAGTTCTCAGGCAAGTCTGTGCAAGACAAATCAGCCCAGAAGTTGCCATCTCAGGGGTTAATCAGAAAGATTTACATTTAAATTCATACTCTACTGTAATCTAAATTATCTTCTCTGTATAGGTCAGTCTTCACATCTTTCAAGATGCTGGAATTTCCTTTTCTAATTTGTCTTTAAAAAGCCCAAAAATGTATTAGTAAGCATAGTTATTCACTCCCCACCCCCTCCTAGGCAACTTGAAATTGTCCCTAGAGGGCAATTTCTCTTTTTAATACAGATTACATGGTACCCAAGGTTTTGAATAAATGACACTGGCTGTTAAATTAACTGGTCCTAGAAGTCAGTGGCAGCATTGTAATGAACTATTGCCAGATCATTTACAGTCAGGGAGCAACCATACAGCATTTACCTGTGTATGCTGGTCTGCTGACATGGAAATTGGTCTGACACACCTGACCTATGTTACCTGTGGAAATTCTATACTGAAGACAATTGTTACACTTCCCAAATGCCACAGGCAAACCTGCTCTAATCCAGGAATCCCATTCCATAGTATTGACTTCCATGTACTTTGGAGCACAAAACCAGAATATACTGTGCTCTGTTAAAATACTTAAGTTGCTCTTCAACTGATGTCTTCACTGCATTCCAGCTGCAGGAGAGAGGAATTTGAAGATGGTTTACTTGAGCCAAATTTTGCATTGTTTAATTGAGCAAAATATTCAAAGGGCAATATAGTTCAATATCTTTTCTCTTTTCCAGTTAATTTAAAGTGAAGTGATAGGCAGAGCTCTTCCTCTGTCATATTAACCTAGGGAATAGAACAGCTGTACTTTCATGAATTTCCTTCCCAGATCTCCAAAACATGTATTCTTCCATGGGAATTAGAAGAGAGATCTTCTATGTGCAAGAGAATGTTTAAGATTGACATTGATCTGTTTTGGAACACTGCTGGGAGTCTGTGGATTTCAAGGAAACACTTGAGGACAGCAGCACATACTCATAGCTTCTCCCACCTGCCCTCCCACTCCTTGACGAATACCTAAATCTGTCATACTCAGAGCATTTTACTCCTCATCTGTAAATGCTTTTAGGCAGAAAACCATGGATGTTTTTTACCAAACCCTGAAGACTGGGGTTGAATTTTGGGTTCATTAAATGTTCCTTAAAAAAAAAATTAGGGAAAACAAAACAATTATTAAACCATCTGCATTAAGCACTGTTGATAGGCCAGAAAATAACTGGAACTAACAAAGCCTGAAACTTTTCATAAAAATTCTTTATTTATAAAAATGAGCACAGGAAACACTGCAATGATGCTTTTTACAAATGATTATTTTCAGAATATTTTCAGAATATAATTCCTGTGAATTACTATGGATTAAAAATCTGCTTTAAAGTTATTTTGGGCATGTTTAAAACCACACCTCCTCCCTTTGTTCCATTTTCTTCTGACAGATAAGCAGCAAGGTGACTGTATTTTGAAGTCATTCTTTTGTTGATATTAAAATAATATTTTATATTACTCTGTCTTGTTCCTTACCCCCGAGGATCTCAAAGCATATTATATACCATATTGTATGTGTAGCAAGTGGTTTGCTTCCTACTGACAAATATGCACTCGTGAGGTGAATGCAGCAACACATCACAATGAATTAGAGGGGTCTGTTCTGAGGCCCAAGGGGAATTTCTTTTGGTAGGAAGGGCAGAATTTCTTACACAACTGAATTTAAGCATGAACTTGTGGATACAAGAGAGGCAGGGGTCTCATACCCAGCCTCTTTCTGTCACACGCAATGTAGAATCTCATCAATATGCCATTTGATACGTAGATGAAGTTAGCTACACTGAATATTTCATGCAGAAATTGGAAAGTGTCAGGTGTTGCTATTTGGGCTTTTTAAGATCTAAAATGTGAACTCTTCCTTTGGCTAAAGCTGTAGGCACAGGGTAGAACAGTTAAACCTCGTAGTTCATCCGGTTTCTGCTAATCAGCAGGAACCTGGGAACAGCCCATATGTGCTGTCTATCTTAATTGCTGATTAAAATGCTTTAGATAAAATCCCCTATGTCAGGACATGTATTCCAGTACTGAATGAGCTACTGAGTGTGTACAGCACATCAAAGTTGTAAGGAGAGAGCATTTTTTACAATCCAGGTAGAATCATATCAACACAACCCTGTATTGGGCTTAGTAGTCCTCCTGAAAGATTTGGATGGTAAATCAATCACGTATAATCAGTGGAGATGTGAACTTAGGTTCCTCTGAGTGATTGGCAAGGAGGCTCTGTGCTGGAATAGCCTTGCTATTGTAGGACAGAGAACTCCATGACTAAATGCAAGGCCTTAGATTCTGTGAATGGGAGGGCTGAAAATTCCCAGGAAGCAATTTGTTTGTCTTCAGAGAGAGTACATGCTAAGCATGGTTTCTGGCTCTATTTGTATTGATTATGTAATAACAGGTTGTACCATCTGTTCAGCAGTGGTCTATCATGCTGCTTGCTTCTGTCATATATTTCTTTTGCTAAACTTACCTTTGGGTTTCAGTTTAGATTTGAGGTAATGGTTGTTTCAAGAGAAAAATGAGCCCTGATCTTCTCCTGTTTTCTCTTATATTTTCTTGAAGCGTCTTTCTTCTATTTGATGGGTGGACAGCAGCATTTTTAACAGATGTTTTCCACAGGCTATTGCATAATTATTTTTCAAGTGGCTTCTAAAAGCAGATGTTTCCATGTCTTTGATCTTTCCCCTCCTGACACTTTAACACAAACAGCAGATTCCGCTGCTGCTGTCCTTTAGGTCCAGTGAAAGAAAATACCATAGCAGTGATGTTGATTTTTTTTTCAGCCTATTTGGCAATAATAAACATGTACAGGCGCAATTCTCCTCCCTTTCTCCCTTGTCACTAGCATTGCTTACAGATACTATCTCAGGCTTTCTGTTTTAGAAATGCTGCCTTTCTCCATGACCTTTGTCCACAATTTAGTATTTGATCTTTATTTTCTTCTACAACTTTGTTTCTAGTAACATCCTGAGTGTGCAACTGTGAGTCTTTTACTCTCTGGAACTTTGTTGTATAATTTTTTACCTCACGCCAAGGTAGATCACAACATCACTGTGACACTTCCACCACTGTGAAGACCTTTTGGCATAATTTTTTTTTTTTTCCCAAATAACCTCATTTTATTTTCCTCTCTTGTGAATAGATATTCAACAACTGGACTTTTCCATTGTTTGCAGAAATAACCCTGCTTTCTTGTAAACCATTTTGTAAGAGGACTTCCTAATATGACTACTTGTTCCTCAAAGACTAAGGGAATGCAACTAAGAATGAAATAAAGGGCAGGCCCAGACAAGTTTCATCCAGCCATGATTTATCATTACAAAAGATGAACTCTAGCTGTTAGTCTAAAATAAATGCTTGAATCAAGAAAACAAAAGCTTTCTAGTAAATCTACTTTGTATCTTAATTTAAACCTGATAGATTTTGCCTGCAGCATGTAGAATGTCATCTGATGAGGTAACACTACAGCTACCTGACAGACATTGTTCTAGTCTCATTCTTGCTTATTTACTAATTAGTGTGGGTGTAGTAACAAGGGTTCTGTTTTCTTCATCTGGACTTCCTACCACTGACTGCAACCCTTTGAGCCATTCAGACAATTGTCAGTCCACCTTCCTCTCCACTTATTTAGCTCATATTCATCAGTTTTTCTGTAAGAATGGTATCGGAGATAGTGTCAAAAGCCGTTCCAAAGTCAAAATAGATTACATCCACTGCTTGTCCACCAGACTGATCTTATCATAGAAGGGGCAATTTCCTCTTCCTAAATCCATACTGACAACTGTCTGTCACTTTCTTGTCCTGAGTATGTTTGGAAATGGCTTCCAAGACTAGATTCAACACCTTCCCATGGACCAAGGTGAGCCTGACTGGTCTGTAGTTCTCCAAAGTCTCGTTCTTACTCTTCTTGAATACAGGAATCAGAACTTTTCCCACTTAGAAACTTGTTCTGAGCACCATTAGCTTTCATAGATAACTGACAATTGTCTCACAATGACATTAGCCAACACAAATATGTGCATCTTATTAAGCCCTGTGGACTCATGGTGTCCAATTTAGTGAAGTGTTTCCTAATGTTATTTACCCTTTGTGGAAGAGTAATCCTTGGTCCAGACTTTCCCACTGATGTCTGAGGCCTGGGATTCATCAAGGTAAATGTCTTTGCTAGTAAAAAATGAGGTAAAGAAGGCATTGAGTATAAAATCATAGAATCACAGAATCAGAGAACCATAGAACAGCTCATGTTGAGAGAGACATTGAAAGAACATATATGGCCCAACATTTTACAGAAAAGGGAGTCTAGAGGAGATTATCTAGCACCCTGTTCACTTGCATCTTGAAAATCTCTGATGATAGGGACTCCACTGCATCCCTAAAGAGGTCGTTCCAGTGACTGATCTTATTGTGAAAAATGTCTTTCCTATATCGAGATGAGTGAGTTGGCCTTTTTGATGTACCCTGTATCTTTCAGCAGATGGCTCACTTTTTCCCTGGTTTTCCTTCTGCTGCCACTGTAGTTGTAGAGGCTTTTCTTGTTCCCTTTCCCATCCTTCAGCTGCTGTAGGGTTTTGTCTTTCCTTATCTGATATCTGTGTGATTAAACAGTATCTTTGTATTCTTCCTATGTCCACCTACCTCTGTTCCCATGTCTTGTATACTTTGTGTTTGAGTTTTGTCAGGAGCACCCTTTTCATCCATTCGGGCTTCCTGCCACCTTTGCTTGAGTTCCTGCATGTGGGGATAGACAGTTTTGGAGCATAGATGAGGTGATCTTTGAAAATTAACCCTTTGTCCTGGACCCCTCTTTGCTCCAGGACTGTCTCCACAGGATTCTTCCTGAGCAGTTTCTTAATCAGGCCAAATCTGCTCTTCTGAAGTCTAATGTTGTGGTTCTGCTTCTTGACTGATTCTATCCCCTCAGGATCCTTAATGCCACCATCTCATGGTCGCTGCAATCAAGTCACTCAACCTTTAGAACTCTAGCCACTTCTGTATTTATTGCTTCTGTTTGTGGCACCAGGAGGACAGCTTGAGTGAATGACAGGACTTTACTGATACCAGGAATCTTTGAGCCTTTCTATTTTTCTTTCCCAATGAAAACTTTGAAGCTTCATGAAACCCTTTTTTTCCCACTCTTTTTCTTTTTCTTCTTTCCTCTGTTGGTGATTATCTTAGGGTTTTAATTTTCTGGCAAACTTAGCGATCACTTCTCCAACAAAAACAATTTTTATCAGTTTTATTATGACACAAAAGTTTGGTGAAAAATGAATTTGCATTTGACTTTTCATATTGTTTTTCTTTTCTCTGAACTATTTACCCTGTATCTAATTGTTTTTCCTGCTGTGTAATAAGTCCTGATGACCACAAAAGGGTGGAACACGACAGAACATGTAACAAATGAAGATGCTCTTTGTTTCAATTTTTCTGTCCTCCAGGTATCTATTGAATTATCTACTCATTAAGAGGTTCTACTTTATCTTGTCTTTCTCATCTGTTTATTCAGGCTCAAATTTCTTTTTAAGGTATTCTTAAGCCAAAAAAAAGAGACATGTTTACTTCAGCAAGTAGAGATATAAATGTAGTCTTGCAAAAGGAACCAACTGGTCAGCCTTGTAAAACCATGGGAAACTTTCTTGCAGATTACAGAAAATGAAAGAAGGTTTGCTAATTGTAGTATGTTTGTTAACTGTGTGGAACAGTCTAACCATAATTCCAACTGCACAAAAAAAAGAGGGGAAAAAAAAAGCTAGTGGCTGTTGCACTGTAGTATTTCCTTCTTTTCCAAAGCATAATCCAACTTTTTCTTGAATTAATGTACACAAGTCACTTAAACTGCTGGCTGCATAACTTTTGGCAGTTTGTTTGATATTCCAACCGATCTTTGTATAAAAAATTGTCTGAATTGTTTATAGGTTTGTCCTCCTGCCCAGCGTTTATTCTATAATCTCTTATTTTGAAAACAGCTGTACTTACCGGGATGCTATTAAGTAATTTGGGCCTTAGATTGAAAAGTTGTGGTTAGTGGTCAGGAGAGTCATAGAATTTAGGATCATTAGACGCATGTTTATCAACAGCTGAAAAAGAATAAAATAAATGAGGCAATTCCACCTAAATATTCCCATGTAGTATTCTTATTATGCAGTTTGAAAATGTTTTAAGTTTTCACAATGAATTCTTTTTTGTTTTTTAAAATTCTTGGAAATATAGATTCACTGAGAAATAAGTGACTTGTTAATTACTGTCTCTGCATTGAATGTAAGATGGAAAGGGAACTAGCTGAGTATCACATGAGGTTGATGATGACTGCGACTATTTCTGCTGATTCTTTTTCCACTTTCAATGTGTGGATTGTGTTGCCAAGGTAGGTAGGAATTTTTGGACTCTCATAATTGCAGAGTCATGGAATTTCATAGTAAGCTGGTGTCAAGACTGTATACAAGGGTGTAAGTAATGTTTTCATTTGCTGAAGAGTATGAACCTTGGCTTTGTATTATCTTGGGGAGGAAAGGAAGTAGATGGAAGGCATTGCCATTTTTGAATCTGATCTGACTCTGCCTGAAGTCAATGATGCCTCACTGTTCAAAAAAACCCTCTGAACTGTCTTTGAAGATTTTTATTTGTCATCTGAAAGCATTGATGCTTAAAGACTGGATGTGGCACTTAGTGCCATAGTTTAGTTGATAAGGTGGTGATAGGTCGTAGGGTAGACTTGATGATCTCCAAGGTCTTTTCCGACCTAGCTAATTCAGTGATTCTGTAACACTGTTTTGTGTCTGGGATAAATAGCTCTGTAGAATAGGTTTAATTAGTTCAGATGCAGCATTTCACTGATATTTCTGAATAGTGCTATAGTTTTTGGAAAGGGAACTCATCCTTTTTCAGTCATTGGGGAACCCAAACAGGATATTTATTCCTCATAGCCATAAGACTAAATCTGTATGTGAATGATCCACCTTTGTTCCTAGGCAATAAATAACACATGCTGCTGAAAATAACCAGCCATTTCCCCCAACTGTTTAATAAGGGGAGAAAGGTTTTATTGAGGGGGCAATTAAAATTGCAAAATAAAACACTTAAAAAACTCAGGAAATTGCAAAATGAATCTTTGTGCTTCTCTGTGTACTTTCATTAAGTTACAGGTTTTAACTGCGTGGTATTTAACTAAATTAATGGTTTCAGATTGTCTGGAATTTATGTAACACCTTTAGAGATATTTAATGAAAATGGGGCTCAGAATAGTTAGTAATTGATAACTAACTAGAGATAGGTGAGAAAAAGGAAAAAGGTAGTGACTAGCTTTAGAAAGGAGGGGAAAGAAGTGTTAGAAAGAATAGACTGATCAATATAAATGCAATTTCCCTCCAAATTCTGGAGAAATTGCAAACAACCTAATTTTAAACATATAGAATATACAGAGTACAGCACGCAGTGTATGGATAACAGTCAGAAACAAATTGTGTCAGTTGTCAAACTGTGTCAAGCCAATCCACAACAGAGCAGCAGACCCTGGATACAGAAGAGTTAGCAAGTCTATGTAGATTTTAGTAAGATCTTCGATATTGCTTTGTATGGCATTCTAATGAGAATCAAGGCAAATATTCTCAATTAACCTACTATGGAGTGGGTGCAAAAGGGGCTTACGAAGTGCGTCTATTCAAGGTTTTAAGTAGTGTCCTTTATGATGGTATTGAATAGGCTTATAAAATTTGCAGTTGACACTAACTCTATATGCACTAAAGAAAATAATTAGAATTCGAAAATACATTTAGAAATGAAGTTCAAGGATTCTTTGACAGACAAGTAGAAGTTATTGCACTTAGGCAGGAATAATCAACCATGTAAATGCAGAATGGACAACCCAATAGAAACTGTAGAAAAGCACTAAGGTAACAGTCTGAAGCTGAATGTTAAAAGATGACATTTGAGGAGAGATCAGAACCAATCTTACTAACCTAAAAAAGAGAAGAGGGAAGGGAGGGCATAGTGGGAGAAGAACTAATAGCATAAACTGTAACAAGAAGGGTTCTGATGGGAAGAAGTAGGGAAAACAGTGCTAATGACAAGGGAGGTGAAGTGCTGGAACAGATTGCCTAATGTTAGCTTGGAGCATCCATCAACAGATGAGACAAACATCTGTTAGGAATGACATGGTTATAACTGAGCCTGCTGTACTGTGGGACAAGGGGAAATGGGTAACCTCTGGAGTGATTCTGTATTTCTGTTTATGACATTTTCTTGCAGAACTCTTATTAAAAACAAGAGTTGCAAGTGGAGCACTTGTGATTCCTGCTTTCTGCACACTAAGTATTTTTACTGCAGTGTATGGAATCTCCATGAGTAGAAACCCAGTGGCAGTGGTTCACTTTATTTAGCAGTTAAATTTTTTACTTCATTCACTCAATTTTCATTCATATTGTGTAGTATGGGTTCGGCCCAAAGTTCATCAACAGGCAGAAGGGGTTAATAGAAAGGGCAGGCAACCAGTCTTCCTTGCTTTGCCGCTGACTCTTTTTGTAATCCAGTTTAAATCCCTTGGGCTCCCTTTGGATTCTTTCCCATGTTTTGTTTGCTGAATGTTTTTAATTTTTTTCCCCTACATGATTCAAGGTCTTGCTTGATGCAAACTCTGGTAGGAAAGGATTATGCCACTGTGGGTGTTTGTGTATCACCTGGTATCACAGTGCTTCAGCTTAATTGAATATTCAGTGTGCTACTGTAACACAAATAATGAGTTGCAATAACAGACACTGAAGACCACAAGTCTTCCTGTTGACTCCAGTGGAAGTAATTGAATCAGGCCTTGAATGAATGAAGAGGGGAACTTAAAAGGATATTCTTGGTCAGTAGTCTCTCTAAATGTCTTCATGTCCTTGTGCCATCATATTCTCCCGTTCCCATTTGCTTGTGTGAGCTGTCGTCTTACTCTGATTTGATGTGTCCCTGCTGTAGCATTTTGAAATACAGAATGCATGAAATATGCCTTTCATATGAGCATGAGTTTTAGTTTTGTTCAGACATGTCTGTGGTCAAAATCTGATATTCTCTGTCTAGTCTTATAGTTCAGAGGCCACTCTTTCAACTTATCTAGGAAAGCATATTTTCCTAGAGAACTGGCTTGTACATGAGGTATATAGAGAATGGAACATTTTAAAAATTATGTGTAACTCATACACAAATATTGGGCTAATAGCACAAGTCATAGCATGCCTCATTTCAGAATCTATTTTTTACTTTTTCTGTCATTTAAAGCCAGTATTTAAGTTTTCCATAATGTATTTTTTCATTGGGAAAAAAAATCAGAGTCTAGCTAATGGTGAGACAGCTTAAAAATAATTGTAACTAGGAACTGGGCCATGATTAAAATTGTTCAGCTGTTCGTTTTATTGTTTGTTCCCAAAACCTTAAATGCACTCTCCGAGAACAATAACAACAGTTAGCATGTAACTCCGTATGGGCCAATTCATGCAGTCCTCTCTCAGCCCTTTCTTCCTGCAGAAAAACTCCTGTTTAGGGGGCTTTGTAAGGAATTCAGGGCTGGAACTATCTCTTCTAACTATTTTGTAATGATAACATGGAAACTACCAAGGAGAAAGGAGGAAAAAGCTGAAAGAAAAAAAGAAAATTAAGTCTACCTTACCAGCATATTTGGATTTGAGGGAGTGAATAGAACAGAACAGGCTGTGATATCCCCTTTGGATAGTACCTGCATCTTTGTTAGCCTCTGTGAAATGTGTAGGATATTTGCTATTGGGTTTCCTACAAGAGAGATGAATCTCTGCAATGAGGGTTGTAGTGATAGGAACTGCAAAGAAAAATATACAGAAAAAAGTTGATGGCCACTTGCTACAGTAAAATAAATTGGTTTCATAAGTAAGAAATCATATTTGCTCTTGCTTGAACTTAGCTGAGTTGTAGAAGGTGGCAGCTTCTTCAGGCGGTGGCTGGTTGATGTTCACAGTTGCTTAGACTGCCAGATTGATTTGGTTTCTTTGAATCTACAGTAGCTAGGCACTTTTGTTATTAAAAACTGACTTTTCTCCGACACATCTTCAGAAATCTTGGTCTGTGTTTCCACCTGCAGAGCAAACATCTAAGACTGATGGTGAAATGCAGGGAATTGTAACCTATTGTGTCTGAGCTCAGAAGTGATGAGCCGCATTTAGGGTGGGATTCTCAAAACTCCATTCGTTGCTGTTCAACAGCTGCTGGAAGATAGAGTCTTGCAGGCACTTGTGAAAGTTGCACCCAGAGAGCCAATCTGTAGCCAGCTAGAGTGCATACAAAGACTATATAGTTCACAGTGCCTTTCCACTATAAAACCTCTTATGACATCCTTAATCTTTTGATTTTACTGAATTTCATCTGGGTTACCAAGTGTGTATGGGATGCACAGTTGAGTCCTTTTATTACTTAATTTAGGAAGAGCTACTGTAAGCATAATTTGAACCTTTTCTCTCAGGAGAAGTATTGAAACCTCATACACGTTTTAGGATGAGTAAGGATGTGGTGTCACTCACAGTAGGAACCTCATTTAGAGCCCATTGATGTCAATGGAAACACTTCCCTTTGCCTCAGTGGGCTGTGGACCAGGAATATGCAAGAGTAAGTGAACTAAGGATTCTGCTGACTGTATCATATAGTATATGCTGTACAGTTTTACTAAAATAAACACATTTACTTAGCCAAAATAATTAATGTTTACTTTAAAAAACATAATATAAAAAGAATGGATTTTGCTTTACTGATGTTTTAAGCTTTAATTTAATGTAACATAGTGGAAAAGACACCAAATATTCTAGTTTTGTTTCATTAGAACCAGATGGTCCATGAAAGACTTTTGGCTAAACTGGAGTTGGGAAAGCTTATAAACTCTGACTAGTCTGAAAATGTGCTCAAAATTGCTATATCAGATGATATGCCCAGTTTTATAATGTGAAATTCTTTGGCTGTTTTACTAACATCCTGGTAAGGTGTTGTACAATTTAGACAATTACAAGAAACTCTTTTGGATGCTACTGTCATTATTGTTCTGCTTTGGAGTTGGAAAAACAACAAAATTGCTTTAATGCAAGTGGAGTATCCGAGAAAACATCACAGTGATGTTGTTAGTGAAGAACTAATGAGGACAAAGAATTATTACTTATTATTGACTTATTTTTTTATATGATGAGACAAATTTGTTTGTCTCAAAAAATTCCAAAACCCCAACAAAATCCCCCAACCCAAAACCTCATGACCTTCATCCTGAAAGAATGATAAATCTTTTCTCTTTACCATAACAACACCGTTGGTATGGTAAATATGCATCCCCAGCTGACAGTGATCAGATAGAATATTAACTGATTTACTCCAGAATGAAATATTGTAGTAATAATGACCATCAGGAATGACACATGCAACTCGAATTTACTTCAGTATTGTTTTCACTGCAGTCCTGTGGCACTCCTTCTGTGTCCTGGAAGATATCTTGTGTGTTCTGATGAATGGAAGGTAGAGGCAGTTTTGATGAGGTAGACAGGTAGGAATTGAAACAAATTGCTCAGGAGAAATACAGGTAATTTGAAATGTATTTCCTCTTGCTAATAGAAATTGAGAGACAAACAGATGCCTAGAACAGTTCACTAGGGTTCAGCTGTATTTAAGGTCAGAGGTAACTTTTATGGCATTCTGCCCGGACTTACATAACAGATTGCCAATTGCAACCACTAATCTGCAATTGAATCAGAGCATATCAAATGTCTTTGGTTGCTACTCTTAAAGGTCTTGATTACATTGTACAATAGTTTCATACCTTGGGCATTAGGAATGGATTTTCAAAACGTTTTTCCTGTGATTTCCTACTAATCCTTCTCAGGTGAGAACTTCTTGCCTCTGCTGTGTTCGTGGTTTCATTGTTCCTAACTAAGCTGTTTTCATGCAGGAGGCCAGCAGGATCAGGTTCTCTGGGCAGGTATGTCTTAATTTCAGGACTGAAACATGGCCTTGCTCTAAGTTTTGCAAATACAAATCAAATTGATTTTAATGGGAATACTCACTGAGTGAGGGCTGGGATGGAAAGTCCTTTCAGGAGGTGCCTTTAAAAGAAAACCACTTTTGCGACCATGGCAGTATGAGGGCTACAGTGGGCAGCATAAGTGCTTCACTCAGCAGCATTGTATCTCTGAACAAGTCACAGTTATAATTTTTGTATGACATTTAGTTTCTTTCTAACTGCAGACCTAAATCCCTGGTATCCCTGCTAGCCTGATATTTTTCCCCCGAAGTAGCTGTATATGTAGGTGTGTGTGCAAACACATATTTTCATGCGTATGTGTGAGAGGGGGTTGTGAATTTATATCACTGATTTGCACAACGAAGTCAGGTGGGTATATATAGCTCTGCAAATATTGACAAGTCCTTTGGTCTTCTGTAGTTTCACAGTAGGGTGCTGGTTTAGGATTTTCTTTGCTTTTAATCTGTCTGGACTTAGGACCTTCCTTTTCCTCTGAATATTGAGGTCTAGTGAATCAGGCACTCCAGACCTCATCCATGGTAATTGACAATTTTCATATGTTAGGGAGTTTAAATGAAAAGTTTTATTGCCTCTACATGCTCAACCAGACCCTCTAAGAATTAAAGATAATGGAAAAAACTTAATGATCATTAAAAGGCACGACTTGCACAATTCTCTTTACAGAATCATAGCATTGTTTTGGCTTTGCCTTATTAGGCATTACAGCTTATTTGGAAGATAACTTGTATCTTAGTGAGGTTTTTGAAAAACTACTCTGTCTGTCAAGTTTGTCAGGGAACTTGAAACAAGAAAATATTGATGTGACTTTGGGTTAATATTTCTCAAGAGTGTCTATGTCATAAAACCCAAGACATTCATTTGTATAATTTGGCCTTAGGGTACAGGGAGGAGTGGGGAATAGGCAGGGGAAAATGTGCTGGACTAGTAGAGATTTGGATCACAGACACTGTCAGAAGCTTGTGAGTTTGCACAAAGCTGTATGTCTTAAAAAAAAAATTAAGTGGAAAGAATCTTGACTCAGATGTCTATAGCCATTTCTTAATCTCTGACCTACAATCTGTCCTTTTAGAAAATACAGACTCTTCAGAACTCACACTGTAAAATTGCTGTGGAAATCAGAACTCAGGCAAAGATTTAACTTTGGAACAAGCAATGAATTTGTATTAAAAGATACCTGATTGTTGATCCACTGAATGAATTACGTATCCAGACAAGTCCAGCAAAAATTAAAATTCTTCCCTTTAGAACTAATGTGTCTTTGCATTGTGTCCCAAGTATCTGGCACCACTGGTGCCAGAATAGGGATCTAGTGGAGATCCTGAGTTATACTTTCTTCCCTGGCTTCTGCTCTTGCTTTAGAGAGGAGTGAAGGAAATTCCAGTCAAACAATCTCCTTCTCCCAGTGTATCAACTCAGTGCTGCGGGCCTTTGTGGTTCCAACATAAAACCAGCCACTGCTCAACCAATTGTAAGCTTAAGTGTTCTCTGTGGACCACGTGAAGTGGCCCATGTACATGGAGCAGCTCTTGGAAGTCTGTCAGCCACTACCTGCTCTGAGGTATCGATCTATACGAGGAAACTCAGATGCTGTAGAATGCCAAACACCCATTAGTCTTCCTGATAACTACCTCGGACAGACACAAATAGCTGTATACACTATGCTGAGCTGTGTAATTGCTTGTATTTGTTTTAATGGAGATGGCAAAACAGGCATCTTGTGGCTTCAAAGTACTTTGTAACTATGAAAGATAGTATTGAAAATGTCTTACAAGACACCTTGTAAAGTAGAGACCATTTTTTTCTTCTTCCCCATGCCTTTATGACTTCCCTCTGTAATGTAAAAAGATTTAGAATTGTTGGTCTGGCAAATTTGACAGTTGTAAGAAAAAGTTATTGCAAGAGAAAAGCAAATAACATAATGATTTACTTGTGGCCCCATTTTGCAAATTTACATTTTGCCCTTAGGTCAGGAGATACTTAAAAGCTGGTGCTACACAAACCTGTGCTTTGCTCCTAGAACTAGCAGATAAAACACATGGTAAATACTGAAACCTCAAACAGAAAAAAGCTGTTTTGAGAGTATAGGTTGGAGTCTAGGAAGTCAGGAAAGGGGAGAAGGAAATACTGACTTTTTCCTGATTGCTTTAAAGTTACTTTGCATGGTAGCTCACAGTAAGATTCTGTAGCTCTGCCTATGAAGAAAGAGTATATTGTAATTTCAAAACAAATTAGAGAAATATCCAATCGTCCCTCAAACTGTTTGAATCCATTTAATACCCAGAAGTGAAGAACCCAGACAAATCCATGTCAGTGTTTTAGACCGGCTGACCTACTGATGGCTACCTAATAGGTGCTTGAGGCCACACATGAAGTAGTAAATGCAAAACCCTGTGAATGGGCAGCCGTGTGCACCCTTACAGCCAAAAGAAAAGCGCAATTTATTTGAAAGTCATAACCCAGCATGGCCATACTAACCAGGAATTGTCAGGGTAATGTGCAGCAGAATTTCTCATTCTACTTTTCTTTAGGTGACAAGGTGACATTATGCAGTGTGTACAAGCACTGGTGTTGACTTTGTGCCTTGGGGAAGCTGTTGGAGAAGAGCACAAAGAGGAATTTTTGTGCCGGTGCATTCGTTTGGCATTGGGAAGCTCAGTTCATGTATTCAAGTTGTAACTTCTAAGGGCAGAGGGAGCACAGTGAGCACTCCCTGGTCCTGGTGTAGCACAAAATTTTGAAGAATCGTTGCTGCTCCTGAAATCTTTTATGTGATTCTGCAATAGCTCCTATGCCAATGCATATCCACAGACAGGATGATTTTAGCATGAATCAAGCCAGCCAGCCAGCCAGATATTTTGAGGCACATAATGTAATTATTGATATGAAAATCAAAACAAGGTACCATATAAAGGCAGCCACTGTTAGTTCATTACAGATGAGACCATCACTCCTGTTGCTGTAACAAACTCTGTATTCATTATTTTAGCTCAGGATATTTTTTTTTCTTTGCCTGAATTGGCGGTTCTCTTAATGAATATTGCAAATCATAACCCAAATGATCTGCCTTGAGCTGTCTTAATTTTTGATTTGCAGTGAAGATTTCAGGAGCTTGATTTGTGTCATTGCAAAGCATTTCCTGATGGAGGAAAGTGGGAGACATGCCATGGAGGGCTGCAGAATTCTGTGTGACCAAGCAGTGAATCAGACCTCTGGTACAGAGTAATCTCCATGCTGTGTTTGGACTTTACTCTGGACTCTCTTTCCTTCGCAGGAGATAGTGCTGACTTTGACAATGTTTTCATAAAGACCTGAAGTGTTTCAACGAAGAGATTGAAGCTTTTGCTGCTGGTGATATATGTCAACTCTGTTAGATTCATAAATGGAAGGTTTTGGGGGAAGAAGTGAAAACATCCTGAAATTTTGTTTCCAAATTGATATAAAAATTGACTTTTTTTACTTACTTTCTTCTCTCCGGGTAATGTCTTTTACCTGTTGAAAGACTGTGAGCTAGCTTCTGGTTGAAAACCAAAGCAAAATAGAAGAAAAATCAGACAAGAACTGTCAAACCCAAATGTCTGTTAAAAGTTACTGAGAAACATTCTTGTTTTCTTTAGTTGAGATATTTCTATTTTTCAATTAAATTATATGCTTTATGCATATTTGACCTTTATACCAAAAGAACCATAAAGTTTTATTGACTACCACCAGTTGCAATAAAAGTGGAGTTCCAATAAAACAATTATGAAGCATTTTAAAGACAAATTAATTAGCTCAGAATCCAATGCAGCAAACATATATATCCAGTGGCAACTGGGAGTAATATGCAAACACCTGTTAACATCTGTTTTCTGTGTATCATTTACTGTCCAAACATGACAACCTCATTGTCCCATTTACCTTAAACTTAAGTCAATCATGAAATAAGAACAATGAGTCACAGTAATTGCTTGGATCAAGCAAAGGACCAAAAGCTCTTGGGGCTGTTCACCTTCAGGGCACGCTTTATAGCCCAGCTTCTTGAACAGATATCTAGGGAAAACTGGGATGGGTTGGCCTCCATGAGGTGGGGAGATGTTGCGCAATAGGATGTTCTTGCTGGCTGGTTCTTTTATGTGGGTGGAGTTTTGTTGTTCTTATTTTTATTGTTATGGATTGAGATGGGGAATTGTTTTTCCATTAGCAAAGGCAAAACAACTGCTTTCAGTGTAGAGTGACCTTTTTGATTATGCACATGAACCACAGACAAAAAGAACACAATAAAATACTCCATGGGCAAACATAGTGAGCTTGACTCATCACTCTGTTACTCCAGTTCTGCACCAGATCGGTTCAACCAAACAAAGATGGAGCTTTACCACCCATACTGTTTGAAGCAAAGGGGTCTCATTCTGCCCCTGACCAGAATGCTGATTTGTAGAGAATGAGCACTGCTCACTCCTTGTGGAGGGAGAACTATTATCCATGGGGATCAAGAGTGTGAAGAAAAGCTTGGCCCAGAATACTGAGATGGAGGATGTATATCATGCAGTATGTATATCACATACACAACATGGTGTGTCCTGACATGGCATGTTTCATGAAGAATGTTCTGAACAACTAGACTGAACAAAAAGATCAGCAGCAGTTGCATTTCCTAGTTCACAGTGACCTCCATCATATCAGAGAAGGTGTCAGCACTTTGACTGTTTTACAGAAAATACTTGCGTCTATGTCAGTTCTAGGAAACAGGCCTTCTAATGGGTAGTGGCTGACATAACACATATGTCACACTTATCCTTGTTAGGATGTTTTGAGGCTTTCCTTTGAGTAGCTCCCTACCACAGAAATAAATCATCTCCTCATAGAGAGCAGATGAACAACAACATGTGAAAAGAGGATTTATGGTTGTGGCTGCTTTTCTGACTGCCGTAGGTGCCCCAGACTGCAGTTCCATAGTGCCTCCTAGAGGCACTGGCTCTAGGCAGGAAGGCAGGGAGCTGCACTGTCGCTGATGTGTTGGGACAGCTCGCAGTGCCAGTTGTGTATTTACCAACATGTTGGCTGATTTCCTCTGCAGCTGTTGTGACTTGCAAATATTTGATTAGTTTAATGCAATAGAAATGTTGAGTTCTTGGCCCCTGAACCACTGTAGCGTGTCTGTTAAAATGAGGTAGTGCTCCATGGTTTCTGGCTTGCCTTTATTCCCTTCCTGTGGATGCTACACTAACAGCTATGCCTTCCATGTGAAAAAAGGACTCCTTGCTCTCCAGGAGATGGCAAATCTAGGTGAGAAGTATGCAATTCTGTGAAGGACAATCACAGAGCAGCATATTGATTGGCAGACTTGACTACATTGTAAACACTTTTAATCTTCAGTCAAGTGAATGGCTTGCATGCTCAGACTAATTTCTTTCAGATAACTGATTCCAGTAGGCTGAAAACAAAGCAAATTGTACATTGACTATGCAAGCCACGGCTATTCTTGCAATCTCTATATAGATACTTGTTAGAAACCTCTTCACCTATGTTGACACTGGGTTTCTTCCAGTAGTATAGAAAAGAATGTGGAATCCAGATTTAATAGGGGATTAAATAGAAAAGGATGAGTTTGGGCATTTGACCTGTCACTTCTTTTGGCACTTGGAACTCAGATGGTATATTTCTGGCATCTGCGTTGTCCAGGCTTTTTTTTTCTCTGTAAGTTGCCTCATTCAAAGTGGTTAGGACTGATATTTTGTGACACTGTTTTGTACAGACCATTAAACATTTCTGAGATGGGTTAAATCATTTCAGTGTGCTGCAAGGTCTTCAAATACTTTCAGAGGATGACCCATTTCTGAACAGAAAAGCTTCCTGTTGGACACATCCCTTCTGTTCACAGCTGCTTACATCGTTGCTTCCCATCTGTGATCCCGTTGTCCATTTGCAATCCCATTGTTTCCCTGTTCGATGGAGAATGCAGGATAGGACTACGAAGGAAGCAGAAATATTTAATGTGTCTTCCGACAGTCTTTACTGTGACAAGTGTTTTATTCTTTCTGAACAGAGGCTAGTCATTCTGGATAATGCTACAATTGATTTGGCCAAACTGATGAACTTAGAAAGTTCATCATGCTCTTCCTGCCCATGCTTCTATGCTCCTTTCTTCCTGTGTATCTTGGCTCCTTGCACCCGCTTGTGATTTGGGCTCCTGTGCCAGCTTTTGTCTCTTTTTCTGTTTTCATTATGGTGCTGGTATTAGGATAAGATGTATTTTTCTTGTCTGTCCAGAATCAGAAGAGGCATCTGGACCTTTATCAGGCAATAAGCAGAAGTGCAAAGCAGAAGCAAAATCAGTGTAACTGGATAGCTGAGGTGTAATGGGAATTCTGTCAGAACTGATCCTTGATGGGTGGTAGTTGTAGTAATAGTTAGGATATACTGCTAGGTAGAGGATCAGAAAATATGAAATGAAGGGGTTTATCTTGGTGTTGCCTTGCTTGTCATCTTCTGGGATTGGGATGAGAAGAGTGCATTGTGTGTAACACTACAAGTTTCTGTTAAATGGTTTTGAGGCATTATAGTTTGGATAGGCTTTTTAAAAAAAATTATTGTTATTTTTATTTTTTATTTTCTTAATGTTTAAATAGAGGTTTGACCTGGAGTAGAAGGAGACAGATGGTGTCTGATGGCAAAGCTTTGACCCTGACAGTGACATTGTATTTGGCAAGAAACCCATTCTGTCTAGGTTTGTGTGAACATACCGGACTGTTCTGTTGTTTTTTTTCAATGAAGCCGTCATTTGTCACTGAGACTGAAGGGAAGACTAGATAAACCTCTGCATTGTCTCAGAAAAAAGTAATTCTATTGATCACATTTGCTAACATTCAGTTCTTTGTGTAGGCAGACAGTGCTGTGAAGGAGAAACAAAAGGGCAAGCAAGGCTGTATATTGGGTGAAAATAGAACCCAAATGCAGATTCTTTCACATATACGAGCAAAACTCGAAGTCTGTCGGGAATGTGTAGTGCATGAAAGCTGGCTGTGTGTGAAACCAGATGGGCTTGTAGCTGAAACAGTTCTACTTCCAAGGATGTCGAAAATCTGCCCTGACCGAGTGCAGCCTGCTCCCTAGGGGTGCTCCTCAAGCAATTCTAGGTCTTGGGGCAATCTCAGGATTCCCCTGGAGCAGCTTGTTGCTAAACAATGAAATGCACTTATTTTTCTAAGGCAGTGTGTTGACATTTCCTTCTTGTAGGAAACTTGGAGGTGCCATGTTTTGACTCCTGTTTAGAATGAAGACTTGTTTAGAAATGTGGGAAGTTCCTCCCCACAGAGCAGAATGTCCAAGTCTTTATCAGCTGTTGAAGAACAGTGCTGCTTTCTGGAAATGGAGACCTTATGCTAGATCAATGCCTCAAGGGCAAGGGAGAAACATCATCAATTCACTTAAGCAGACCATCTCACATCTTCTCCTGTAGTCTTGCTCTTCCTTGACAAATGACTGCATTTTTAAAAAACCTTTGGTATTTTTTCCTCTCCTAAGGCAAGTTAATGAGCATACAATGTTTGTCTTGCCATGGTATCTCAAGCTGAAACAAAGTGTCTGAAATATCTGCAAGTAGGTGAAGTTAGAATTATGCCCTAAATTGTGTTAATCTCTAATTTAGATCTAAGTGTTGAGCAATAGATTAAGTAATGGGAGTCATTCATTCTATAATAGAAGTGTGCTTCTTACTCTCAGATAAGACAATTTTAAGAATAATAATTTGTATCATTTCCCTTACTCTCAACTTGAGCTAGTAATAAGAAATTTTGTGTTGGGCACTAAAAAAAATCTTATTTTTTTATTCTTTGAAATTGGATTGAGGATGGCATTTGAATACAAAATTTTTATGCTGAAGTGTGTCTGAGGTTGAGAGTGGCAGGTATAAACTACCACCTATGAGACACCTGTAGCAGCAAATAAAGGACAGGTGGAATCCATTCCTTTACTGATTCTCTGTTGAGGCACTTTTGTTGTGAGACTGCAGGTGACATACTCTTCAAAGTTCTCAAACATGGAATTTGCTATTGTTTCTCCAAACTTCACAGCACCGATTTTGGAGAACTGTCCATTAAATCATCTGCAGTCAACTGACTGACCCATCATGTTTTAATTAAATCACTTACAACAATCCTTATGAACAAATTCCATTGTAAATTTTCCATTTAGGAAGTGTTCTCTATGTAATTTCAGATATTTCCCTCAAAGATAGTGTAATTACTTTCTCCTTTATATGTCTAATTGCAGATTTATCTGTAATAAAAATCATGTTACCAGCGTCTAGTATCAGTGTCAGTATCTGGCATGCCTTGGATTCCACCAGTGAGGCTGTTGGCATTTTAAAAAAAGACCTGCAGAGTTAAGAAAGAAAAAAATAACCTCAAACAAGATAATGCACATTTAGTTTATCTGTGGTGCAGTCATGCACCTTTAGAAAGAATTATGGGATCTGTTCTTCTCTCTATGAAACAAAGTGATGAGGCATGTGTGAGACTTATTTTTGTTATCAGAATTTAAGCAGGTAAAAGCTCTGTGTTTTAGGCATAAAGTTTTGTGTTTATGAATAATTTTTCTGTGAACTGGTACTTTCCCACAGTGAAGCAGCTGGCTGAGAGTACATTTTCCCTGCGTTAGTTGAGATCATTGGTATCCAGAAAGATTTTCCCTGGAAGTTTTTCAGCACTGCAGGGATGGAGAGGTCCCTTGGAAGCTCTTCCTGCTGATACATAAGTCAGGCTGTCAAGAGCTCTTTGCTACGTGTTTTTGTAACTCCCATAATCTGTAAACCATACTTGTGTGGTCAAAGTATAGCTGAAACGGAAAGGAGTGTTTGTGAGCTTACGACTGGACTAGCTGCAGTTTCACAGAAGAAAACCAGCTTTATCTCTCTAATCCTTCTGCTGGCGGGCAGGACATGAAAAATGAAGGTAAGACACTGTACCTATTTATTGCTTAATTTTCCCCTATAAATTCTTACCTTGTGGTTAGAAAACCCACCAAAATCCAGTAATTCTCAAATGTAAACAAGTAGAAAAATAATACTCCTGAGTGCAGGAGTTTGTACGTATCCAAACCCTAAATATATTAACACAGCTGCATGTCATGTGATTCACTGCAGTTCTAACACAAAAATATGTGAAATGTTTGAAAATGTCCAGAATACTGCAAATTTCTGATGAATCCTTAACTGAACAAGAGCAAAGCAACTATTAAAAATACAAATGGAATGAATAAAGAGTTGTGCTGAAATGATATAAATAGCTCTTTTCCTTACTAATGTTTGAAAGTTCCAACTAAAGCCCTCCCACAGTAAAGCTGTGTTAGAGGTCTTGCAATGCTTTCTGAATGTATTACTCTGCCTGTGAGCGATCCAGCTGTGTTTTAAGACATTCTCATGATCTGTTTGGGTTTTTGGGGAGGTCAGTGTGCCACAGTTCAGTGAGAGGCAATTTCTTCAGATGTTGCTGAACAAGGTAGCACAGAACAAGAAATATTCTGACTGTGCCAGTGTGGTATTTCAGCTCGTGTAACTGCTGTTGCTGGTTACTGAACGTCTTGTCTGTCTCTATGCAGTGTGTTCTGAATGCAGCTCCACAACTGAAGCTGTTTGTATCTCCTGGGCAATGGCTGGAGTTCTGTGCACTCCAGCTATGCCCTCAGCCTTAGCTGGGTTCCCTTGGCAGGTAAAGCAGTGGTGAGAACAGCAGCTGCACATGCAACATTTGGAAATTAAAATTCATCGTTAGTCAAGAAGCTAACCAGTACACTTTGAATGCCTTAAGTGGAGTGAAAAGCACACAGAAAGTCACAAAAATATGACAGAAAGCAAAAACAATTGCTTAGAGAAGTATTAATGAAAATACTCAGTCGTAAGTGTTATCTGTGTGCCAGGTCTTCTTTCAAAGACATGGTGTTTTTTCCACATAGCTACTGTTTAGTAATAAACCTAATAACCTTCTGCAAATAGCTTCTTGCCCCTGAGCAATAAATGCAGGCTTCAACTATAATGATAACTGCTGCAGATTAGAAGTTAAGCCTCCATGAAAAAGAGAACAAAGGAAATTAAAGTGTATTCAGTAACATTTACAAAATAATTTTAATTCCATGCAATTTCAAAAGCAATGTTTCTGTGTGTTAATAGTGTCAAACAAAAAATAACACAACTTTCGATTTTTCTTTTTTTTTCCTTTAAAGTGTATTTCCTTCTCATCTCCACTACTTGAGTAAAAATGTCATTTCTTGGTTTAATCCAGCTCAACATTTCTTAAAAGGCATTTTGTGAAGCAAACTTTTCTACTTCATAAGATTTCTATCTGTCATATTTTCAACCTCTGATCTTGAAAGAAAGGTGTCACCTCCTAGTTATTCGGTACATTCAAAGAAAATGTTGCCAAAATGTATGGTGGTTGGTGTTGGCTTTTAACCGGTTTTAACTGTCTCTTCCTGGAAAAAGCATACTTGGAATTAAATTTCAGCAAGCTCAGGCATATGATTAGAGCATCTTTTCTTAAGGTATGATCTGTCTTCTGGGACAGGGACTGCTTTGATTCATCCCGTTCTTCAGCAAGAGTGAGTGACTAGTATTACTTGAAAGTGTTCAATATTGATTCTCTGTCATATTAGAAATCATTGCTTCTGATAAATGTACTTAAAATATATTTTTCTACTGCCATCACTGCCAAGAATCCTGGGCTGCATCAAAAGGAGTGTGGCCAGCAGGTTGAAGGAAATGATTCTCCCCCTCTGCTCTTGTGAGACCCTGCCTGGAGCACTGCGTACTGTTCTGGTGTCCCCAGTACAAGGAGGACATGGAACTGTTGGAGCAAATCCAGAGGGCACCTCAAAGTTGGTAAGAGGACTGGAGCATTTCCCCTACAAAGACTGAGAATGTTCGGGCTGTTCAGCCTGGAGAAGTGAAGGTTGTGCGGGGAACTCAGCAACCTTCCGGTGTCTAGAGGATCTGAAGGGAAGCTCTGAGCGACTTGTTCCAGTGGGAGAAGTTCCTGCACGTGGCAGGGCTGACTAGAGAGTATCTAAAGCCCATAGCAACCCTGTAACATTCTATGATTCTGTGATTATGGCATCTCTATGGATGTACAAAACTTACCAAACAGAAGGGCCATTTCTTCAGAAGCCTTCATGAATTCAGGTATTTGATACTACATTTTGCTGCTTGTCCAGCCAGTGCCTTGTTGAAATAGTGCCAAGATGCAGAAAAGAGCATAGATTGTAGAAAGGAATAGGAATGGTCTGAAGCCTAGATTTTCTCCAGAACTTTTCTGTAAATCAGGCAGCTGACCTGACATGCAGTGCCTTGATGCTTCAAGCATTTCCAAATATGTATACTACCGAACCGTGAGTATATGTGTGATCAACTCAATTCATAGTATATAATAAGTCTTATCTAGAAGGGCTTGGTGTTATATTTACTAGAATTTTTGCTTTGCTAGAGGCAGGATATTTCTGTTTGAAGGATTGTTCTGTCTCAAAAGTATGTGTACATCTTCTAGGAAAATACAAAAAAAAAAATTTAGTGTCAGAAAATGTCACCTTTGGCATTGAGCAAATTATTTAGGGTAATTTGATTCTTATCTACCAGAAAATTTGATCTGAGAATAGTGCAGTGGTGGGAAGGAGGTAGGCCTTCTACCTCCTCTCTTGGTGGTTAGGCTGTTCATCTGCAATGACGGGTGCTGTGGTTTAACTCTGCCTTCTGCTCTGGAGATTTAGATCCTGCTGTCCTGTCTCTTAGGACAGGACATGAACATTTAGCAGCAGTGAGGTCTGCTGCAATGTGTTCTCATCTGTTCCTCTTTACACTTTTTTGCTTCAGAGGAGCTGTCTGTGGGACTGATGCCCTCTCTGCCAGGAGTTTGTGCTAATCAGCTGGCTTTAAAGATGTTCAGTTTGGTGGTGGGCCACTTAAGAGTTGCATGCAAAGTGAACCATTTTCAATGCAAGGGGTGAGAACCTGCCTCAAAATCCTCCAATAAGTAGTCACACAAGCAAAATCAGATCATAGCTCAAATCCATGCCCTGTCCAATCAAGACAGGTGTCTGAATTTGTATTCCTGACTCCTCATAGGTGTATATCAGCAATTACTTTTTGTATAATTCCAAAATGAAACTGGTCCAATAAGCCACTTCATGTAAACTACTTCAGTGATAGTTGAGAGTGAAAGAGCAATAGAGTAAGAACGATTCTCCAGCCTGATGTTAATGGTACTCACTTTGGAAGCTGTGGCTTCAATACAGTAGGAAGGAGATATAGTATAAAAAAGAGTGAACTGTATATAAAAACTCAGAGACAACAATCCCTTTTGCAATGATTTTGTAAATCTTGTATTGTATTTCCTTGTCTTTTATGTTTACATTTTCCAAATGTTTGTATTTTCCAAAAATGCTTCCTCTTGAGACACATGGAACATTTCATGTTAAACAAAGTACAGTGGCCTGGGTGGGGATGGTAGTGGTTTTGGTGTGGAAACCTGGAAAAATTGTGAATTCGGTTCAGTTTGAACCAACATCCTTTTTCAACTGTTTGGCTTGGCAGCTGAACTGAAAAAACAGTTGTTTGACAGCCCTAAGCCCTCCTTTGCAGTTGGACCCTTGTGTTTTACTAGGAAAATTGTAGCATTAGTCCCTGGAGCTGTTCAAGCACGGCACAGAGGCATGAAATGGAAATCCCACTTAAATTTAGGGTTGTCTGAATTTTTTGGAAGTGGGGGAACTCTGAAGTGAGATTAAATGATGGCATCCACAGTATGTGCACTAGTGGACTCTCCAAAGACATGCTGTTTTCACAGATTCCCTCTGTCACTCGCTTGTCAAAAAGATACCTTTGATCCTTATGGGACGTATTAAGAGGAAAGCTCTTGACTTGTGTGCATTGTTAGCTGGGAACAGAGACATTCCTTTTTTTAACTTGTTCATTCCATGATGTAATGAGAACATTTTAAACGAGGACAAGCAAATTGCAAGCGCCAAGCTTTTTCCTAGATGCTGCTTATAATCAAACACACCCAACCATGCTCTTAAATACCTCATAATTAAACATGCAAAAATGGACACTTAATTTGAACATGTAAATTAATCACATGTTGTAACAATGGAAATTCATAACTGAAAATCCATTAGCAGACAACGCTGTTCCTCATTCTTTTGTTTACATGTTTATACTAATCACGCAATAGGATTTTTGGTGCATGTCACCCTTTGAAAATCAATTCTGTATCAACTTAGGAGATGTGTTCCCATTTCTATTGTATAGCTTTGCTCTATAAATGCAAATAATTGCAAATTAAGCCCCAAATGTCTAAAGAACAGCAGGAGTGACCATTATTTGATGTATGATGCACATCATGTCATTTCTGTGTCACTACTCTAGGGGTTAAATAAGTATCATGTTTTGGACATCTTAGGAAAATAATAAACAATGTAGCTCATCCAAAAAACATCTGCTCGTATTTTTTTTGTTAAATAGTAGGCAAATATATTTAAAATGTGTTTTCAATTGTCTTCTAAGAAAATAAGTTTGCATAAACCCCACCCTTTTATCCTGAAAATAAAATTTGTGAATTTACCTTCTGTAGCAATTTAGAAAAAGCCAAAATTTATGCACGTTGTGTATTTAGCAAGTAAAGAACTCAGTTGCTGTGGTGGACTACATTAAACATAGATGGATGAGAATGAGGTCAGTGGAGTGAACACAAGCTGTACTCCTCAGAGCTACTCTGCATGCACATGGCCTTAAAGATGTTTACCCAGTGGAAGTCTGTACTAGCCTGTGTATTTCACTGCATGTGCATGATAGGCCGTGAAGCTTTGCCTAAAAAGCACTTGTGAAAGAAATTTTCACGTTTGCATTTTGGTTGAACACTAGCAGCACTTCTATTGATAGGGTTTACCTGACTCTGTGGGGATCTGAATTCACTGGGGGGGCTTGGGCTCTTTATCATGTAATGGCAACCCTGGTCAGTAAAGCCTTTTTCATTAACTTGGATCAGGCCTTGGAATTCCCCTTCATCAGCTAGTGCTTACTCAGTTGAAAATATTGCCTTGAGCTTTCTCACTCATGCAGGAAAAGTTTTTCTCAACTGAACCTCTTCTCTGGTTTTATTGTATAAATCCAGCTTGATCCTCAGCATCCTGCTTCTTAATGTACTACACAGCTGTAGTACACTCTTGGCTTCATGCCACCCTCATGTTACACCTCCCAGTAGGTCAGCCACTTCCACTCTGTTGTTTTGTTAATCTTTTTTAAATAACCACTTTTTTATAGTGCTACGTACAGGAAATACCTCCCCAGTAATGGCTCTGAATCACTTACAGCCTAAAATGTTGCCATATACATCTTAAACTTGAAAACCCCCATATTGCCCTATTCTATATGCTAACATCACATCTACTGACACTACAGTGAGTTATTGGGAAAATAAGGAGGAAATTTTTAAAGGAAACTTCTCACCATGCATAAGAAGTGCTAAATTCTGATGGGAAGCACTTGGACATGCATGAGAGCTTGGACTGGTCAACTATCAAACTGGGATCTAAATAATGAGGGAGAGCCACACTGCAACAAAGTGTACTAAGTGTGAAGATAGGCAAGCATTTATAAAAATGCAGCAAACAGCTTTGTGATAATAAGTAGAAAAGAGGTCACAGCCTGTCTTTCTGTCCTACATGAACCTTTTTTTTATTATTGTGGCATCACAGCTTATGACTCTGGGTTTTTAATGGACCGGTACCATTTCTCAGTTGTTTTTGCTTTATGTTTTCTCACAGTAAGATGCAACTTAAATTCCTAAACTCAAAACCCCCAAGAATTCAACCCACAAGCCTCAGTGGTATTTGGAGTTTATGTATTCTTTAACCAAAGGCCTTTGCATAACCAGATACTGGTACATTTTTTAGTGAAATTCTTGAAGCTTTGGGCTTAACCACTGCTTCTTGCAGTGATATGCTTGAAAAAATGTCAACTATGTAGCTGTAATGGAGGGCTGTGGAGTTGAGGTATGCCCATTTTCTGGAAGTGGTAGACTGGTGTCAGGGTCTAGATTGACCTCCAGCAGGGTCCTGGCTCCAGCGTGAGCAGCCCCATGATGACATCAGAACTTTGGCATCTATATTTAAACATTTTTTTTTGTTACTGTCATTATTTCGAGAAAAGCTGATGATCTGACATGAATGAATCCACTACAGACATATCTGCTGGAGTAAGCAGAGAACTTTAAAGCTTTATGAGTTGAGAGTTGCCCCATTCATTTTCCATAGGTTATAATTCTGAAACTTTTCTCTTGCCTACAGCAGTGGACTTGGATGTATATGGGAGAAGTTCTTCAAATTGTAGCAAAGAGACTTGATTTCTGAGAGAAGAAAAAGGAAAAATACAGGAAAATCCTTGTTGGAACGAGAGATACAAAAGCGCCTAAAGAGGCTTGAGAGTGAAAGAAACACACAAAGGCTTTACAAGGCTGGAGTTAAACAGAACTAAGTAGGATTTAGAAATGTACTTAGAAAAAATAATCCTGAAAAGGAAGAGAACAGCATCCCTTTCCACCCAAAATCAAAAAGGAACACTATTAAAATGTTCTTAAAGTTGTTCTTAAAGTATTTAGTTTCTTTTAATAACACTCATGATATGCTGGGTAGTCCAAAATGATTGTGTGTGTATTGGCAGACCACAGTAGCCTTTTGAATACTCAATCTTCATCTAAGTGTGTTTCAGATCTTTGTGTGATAAACCTCATTTGCTAAATATGGGAGGTTGATCTATTCTATAGCATAGAAGTTGTGTGTGATGTAATGAGAAATCTCATTGTCGGGACCCTTTTACTGAGATATTTCTGAAACTTTGTGGTTGCTTTTCTTCTGGATCGTCTATACAATCTGCTTTGCCGTTCAGTTTATTATGGAAAACTATTCGGAGCAACCAGAAATAAAATCCAAGACCAGGACTTTATTTCCCTTTTTTTTTTTTTGGACGATATTCTTGTTCAGGTACTGTGAATGGGAACATCATCTTTTAAGAAGCATAGGGTTCAACAGCCAGAGTCTGGAGCAAAATAATCTGGCACTGCTATTCTGGGCAGTGGATCATTTGTGGCTTTAGATAGGCAGAGCTTATGATCTTTCAATCTCAGTTTCCCTTTCTGTAATATAGAGGGATGAGAATCATTTCATTCTTATCTGACACAATATTTCTATTTACTATAGACAGATGAAATGGTATGGAAATAGACTTAATGAGGATTGGTCAAAATCAGAGCATATCCATCATTCATCATTTAATTGTTTCAATTTTTTTAGTGAAGAAACTGAGTTCATAATTGAAGATACCAAAACATTTAAAGGTTGGATTTGTATTCTGGAGAGTATTCAGAATTTCAAGAAAACTACCCCCCCACTGTTTCATTATGAGAAATATTCTAAAGGCTTTCCAAAAGTTTTGTCTTTATGCAGAACCACAGTCTGTTTATTTCTTCATGCCAAAGATGAGGTTTGGCACAGGATTGTCCCATACCCTTGCCAAAAGCTCTCCTAAGAGCACACTCAGTTAGTTTATATTACTACTTTTGAGAAAGGAAACATTAAAGAAACCATATTTTTAATACAGTATAAAGGTCCTCTGAAGGCTGAAAATGCCTCCCTTTGGCCCCACCTCACTGTAAAGGACCAGGGGATGTGAGGGAAAAAGGAGTCCTACAGTCGAAGAGCTGCCTCTGTGTGAGGCCTGGGAGCGAGGACAGCTTCACTCTAACCCTCATTTCCCTGCAGGCTCCGTATTCACAAAGTGCTTCTAAGTGTAGTTGCCCAAGTGGAGACAACCATGGCTTCATTTTCAGCGAGTCTGGGCACTCTAAACACCTGTTGATGCAAGTGAAGACAGACCTAGGATGCCTCCTGCCAGCATTCCCAAGCTACTGCAAGTGCAAGGTACCCAGTGTCAGGTCCTTCACTTTCCCTCTGTGTCCCGTGTACACTGATGCCTTTGCAGCTTCTATAAAAGGTCACTAAACCAGAGAAAGGCCATGGTTGTTCTATTTATACATATAAATATAACTTGCATATAACTTGCATTTTCTGTGCTCTTAAACTGGTATAATGTCTAAATGAAGTCTGGAACCCTGGGCCTCTCCCTGCTACCTAGAATGAAACATCATGAGTAACTTCTAAATTTTGACTTTGGCATTCTCTTACGTATTTGGGAAAGAGTGACTTGAGGGATCTGCTAACTCCCCTGCAGAGAGACTGCTGATCACTAAACCATTTCATTTAAATGCAGAGGGTTTATTTTTTTACACTTCTATGAAGTCTTGAAATCTGAGGTAATACAAAATTTGAACAAAGAAGGCTATTGTCATAGAAATGACTGAGTCTGTAGACATACTATGCACAGAGTGAGAGAACATTTTAAGTGATTTTAAGATGATGTGTGCATTGTAAAAGAAAAATGTGTGTACACGTACCCGTGCATCTGCGTATCAATTCATCCACTCAGAACTCAGACTGTACACTTAGAAATGGAAGCCAGCTGTTAAAGCTGTCACCCAGCTGTGTATCTGCCTCCTCCTGGGGTGTCCATTCAGCCCATTCCCTGTCCATCGGCTGCATGGGGCAGGCACAGTCGGCTATCAGAGAACTCAGCTGAAGCATGAAAAACACTCTTTTCCTTTTGGGTTCCCCACACCATATAGCAGCCGAATTTAATTTTCAAATGTGCTTTTTTCCCCCCCTAATGAAACTGCCACTTTCAGAATTTCATGTTCAATCGTCTTGTTCAAACACAATGCCTCTTCCTCCTAGGGATGAGTCCAAGGAATGTCCCTTAGGTTGCTGAATACCTAAATGTTAGGGATGTCTGTGCAAAATCTGCATATTAAATTTGAGTGTCCAGTCTTTCATGGATACTTGTTTTTTTCTTTTCTGTAAGAATATTTGTCTTTGAGACCTATCAGAGTTGCACCAGTGTGGATCATGCTTCAGTCTCCAGGCTCTTAAAACTTTTTCGTGAAAATTAACACTTGAGTTACAAAGCATTTCATTTTCACATGAAAATGTGCTGAAAATTCTTGAAGTATTCAAAGAGGGAGTTATTTTATAATCTGCAATTATTCTCAATACTGGTGTTTCTGGACAGAGTAAAAGTGGAAAACTTTAACGGATATATCCTCCTGTCATGACTTCACACTGATACTCAGATGTCAGTCCTTGAAGAACTTCATCCTCTTTTCTGCTGTAAATAAATATTTTGTTTAGTTAACCTGCTGGAGGATTAGGAAAAAAAAAAAAAAGAAATCAACATGTTCTGTAGACTTGAGGAGTGAGGGCTGTTTATTTGTACATTCTGAGTGCCTGCATATTACAGGCCAAAAAATATTCCTCTGTCACATCTTCACCGAGCCCAATTCCTTCCATGTTTGATTAAAGTGTTACCTGTAAATGCAAACTTTTGAGCACAATTTCTTTTCTACTGATGTTGATTTTGAAAAACTGTTACTCTTAGCTTGAAATGAAGGAAGTGTCATTTCCTATGGCACTGGATTCTCTGGTTTTCTAACAAGGCACAAGTTCCAGTTGGAGCTTCTCCAGTGTGTAGGAAATTCCCACAGTTTAATACTAGTAGATTCTCTGAAGCCTAATAAGTTATATTCATACTAAACCTTTAATTTATTGGTACCCTTATTAACACCATTCTGTTCACCCATCCAATGATTTTCCTGCATGTTGTTAAGAACTTAATTGTTTCTGAGGTGTCTGCTTTTATCAGATTTAGTTGGAATTGGTGATCATGTCCAAAAAATAATTGAAGGGATAATATGCATGGGACCACTCACGCAGTCAAAGCTTGACTGCATAAGATTTGTTTCCCTAGGAAATCTGGCACATGTGCTGTTAGACATATCTGAACTTCTGTGGATTTTTGGTATTCAATTTCTACTATTCATTAAAGTAGGAGAGATAAGAAAGTTTCATCAGATGCAAAACATAATTCCAAGAGGATATTAGCAATGACCAATGGACCAATATTTTTCTGACATTCTACCTGTTTCTGGGGTTGTATTGCATCGTGGTGGGTCTTTGATAAATGTGTTTGAAATATGCTGCCCTGATAGACTGGAAATGAGTTAGTAAATAGTTTAATTTTCTGTCATAATTTCAAAGGACTTTGTGTCAACAGCCAATAGGCAGGATGCAAGTGAAATGTTGAGACTCTGTTTGCCTTAACTTCTGTTTGTATTTGCTGTATCTGAAGATGCTCCTAGATTTTGTTACAAAAATACTTTTCATTTAGAAGTTTGGACCTCCTCTGATGTAAGCCCCAAACATTTCCATTTCTAAGTGCAAGAAGTTGATCCCTATGTAATTATGAAGTGGTGCCAGATTCTAACCACACTACCTTACCTACCCTAGTCCTTTGGAAATGTTTTACTTGCAACGACTTTATATACCAAACATGTTTGTTTAATGAAAATGTTGTTATGATAACTGTAAACAACATATTTTTTATATGACTAATGTTTTCATGAAGTTGGTTTCATTTTCACAGGTCACTGCTTCCTTTTCCAGCCTCACAAACAGTTTTCTCAATCACTTTGGGCACTGAGTTGGTGCCTCAGCACTTGGATCTGTGTCATATGATTTGATCTTCTTTTCAGTGTTCTCCTATTTGTCCCTGTCCATGTGCTGTTTTTCTGACACTTTTTTTTCCTTCTTGTGTCATTTTATGACAGTGTTTCTCCATGATGTGCTTGTTAAAAGGGGTGAGATATTTGGAAAAAAATTAGACTTTATGTGAAAAAAAAGCAACTGACCAATAAACTACCAAGAAAGTAAGTAGTTTTACTTTTTCTAATTTCTTATGTGTGAGCGTGTTGTTATCTTAAAATCTACATTCATAACTTTTTCTACAACATAAGGCATATTTTGTAAATGAGCTTAAGCAGTCTATCAAATTGTAATTATTCATGAATAGTCTCTCTTTACTGCTAATGATATGCATCACGCTAACAGAGTTTGATATACTGGTTATACAAATAAAGTTCATCTGAGGTAACACAGTTTATTCCTTTCTCAGGCATCCAGCCTGGATCTCAGCTGCAAAGTAAGTACCTCTCCACATCTCATTACCAAAATAGCAACCTTCTTAATCCTTTGCTGTGAAGAACAAAGGTTTGATTCAGTCTCTGGAACAGAAATAGGATCTTATTAATGCACTGGCAACTACAGTGTTGTTATTTTTGTTAGAAAAGAGAGAAACAGGAATTTGCTGATATATGTTAGATTAAGGGCTGTTATTGTTTTGAGATTAATTGGATTGCTAGCTGGGCCTTTGCGATGTCAGTTGAAAATCTACAAAATACCTTGTAATTTAATGTTCTGGATGAGATCAGGAGCTACTTCCTGGAAATTCAGTTCTATTCTTTGTATTTGTTCTGAAAGAATCACTGAGGCTATCACTTAAATGGTGTTTTGTTTACTGTGCAGGGAGAAAAATTTTTGTGTTGGTCTTGCCTGGAGTGCTGGCCTTGCTGGTCTCAACCCACTTACCATCCAGTGGACACCAGCGAGGTACCTCTTGCTCAGCCATTGGGGAGGTCTGTGCATTGGCTGAGTGTTGAGGCTTGAACATGTTACAACTGACGTATGAATTCACATTTTGAAGTATTAGAGCTCCAGCGATGTTTTATAGAGTCTTTTCTTTCTTTCAAAATATTTGCTGTCATGAAGTTTTGGGCTGCAGTGGGCTGTAGCATTTGGGATCCCTGTGGATTAGACTCTGTCTCTGTCAGCTCATCAGGATAAAAGTTGAAATTAGGATTGCAGAGAAGAGCCAGAGAAATTCCACTTGGTGAATTAAATGTTATTGAGCTTGAGGACCTGGAAAAGGGTTAGTGACAGAGCTGGGTGAACTCCCAAATTGGTATGAATGACTGGCATAGAAGGTATTGCTTAGAGCAAAAATGAATGCAGTGTAGCCAATCCGTTGAGACCAGCAAAGTTTCTGGAAATGACTGGTGCTTGATAATTCTTAGCGATAGGCAAATGGCATACTCCAAATTACGTGTGGTCCATTGTGTAATTCTGTGTGGGTGTGGACCTTTGCAGGTTATTGGCCTATGCCACCTGGCACAAAATGTGTTTGCTTAAGTCTTAGCATGTAGAACTTTGGGTGTTTATCTTCATGTGTATGTGAAAGGTTCAGGGTTAAGTGAGGGAGAACTAACCAGAAACTGAGATCAGCAGAAGCATTCTGGATAACTGTTCCCAGGCCTGAGTAATGAAGACCAGTAAGATGGCATTTGCAGTGAACCTCAGTTCTCTGGTTCTATTCCTCATGGTTAGGACAAACCCTGTATTTGGCCTCCAGGAGATATGACAAAGATATGTCTATTGATGGGATATGTAGTTTGAGACTTGTGGCTTGAGTGTGTGAACTTTTATTTGTGAGTTGGAAGAGATTTCTGAGCATAGTCTGAGGCAATTATGTCGTATTAATTGCTAATTTATCCTGATTGTCCACATCCCCAGAAGGCTTTAAGTATCAGGTTTTGATAGAACAGGAATGTTTGAAGTACCAGTAGGATATTTAGGCCCACGTCTGTTCTCTGTTATACCACTGCAAAGCTGAGATTCTTGTATTGACTTCTGAGTGACAGAGCAAAGCAGGACTGGACCTGAGAGACAAAGCTGTGAGTTGCCTGTGTGTGCCTTGGGCAGTGAAAAAGCTGACTGAAGAACGAGCTCATGTACTGCTTGCGTTTCCCCTTGATGATTTCCAGTTGTCCTCTTATCCTTGGCATGCAAAACGGCATTAATTAGTTTCAGCTTATGAAAATAAGTGAGAGGCAGTATGTGCTACCCACCTTATAGTGCTGCACATAAACAATGGGCTGCATACAACAAACTGTGATCCCAAATGCTAAGTGACGTTGTTGTTATTAAGCCAGGGGCTGAGTAAAAAGAAAGTTCCTTTGGTAAAGTAGCCATAGGCTAGATGGTTTCTTGGCCTGTGCAATAGAGGTAGACATGCCTACATGCAGGAGATCAGTGTGTATGCATCAGTTTGCACCTGGACCATACATCAGAGTGTCACAGGCATTATGCTTTCACCTCCACAGGTCTTTTAGTATTAACTGAGGCAAGAGAAAGGAAAGAGCTTAAATAGGACAGTAAAAGAAGAAGGCAGTATTTCTTTTTTCTTCAACCCGTAAACACATATTTGTAGGATATTAACAATTTTGGGGGGGTTTTGACTTTATCTATTTCTTGCACATTTTCTGATTGGGGTTCCTAGATGGCTTTGTCAGAGAATATGAAGCATTTGTAGGTATAAAATGTATTCAAAGAGTTTGCACACCTTAATTTACAAACCTGTTAGCTTATTGTCGCAATGCAAGACTGAATAAGTGATATTTTTATGCTGCTGCAGCAAGATCTGTCATTACCTTGCTGCCCAGGCTGGAAGGAAAATATTAGCAGAAAATGACTGGAATCAAGAGATGCAGGAGAAAATGCATTCAGTGAAGCATGAAAATCCCAGTGTCTAACACCATTGCTAGTCCTAAAGAAAGAGTTTAATGAATTGGATGGACTGCTACAGACTCTGTTTAAAGCAAATTGGAAATTACAGACTCAAATTTAAGTGAATACTAGAGACAGTGGACAAGGTTATGCAAAAGCTGGAATATGTATGGATGCTGCAGTAATGATGGAAGAATTTCTGTGAAAAAGAAAAGAAGGTGTTGACAGGTTGGAGTTGCCCAACTAGAAGTGTTGTATAAGCCTGGAGAAATTATCCCTATGATTTAAAAATATAAATAATAAATGAACTACAGAAACTTGTGTGGACAGTAATGAGTCTGGACAAATATACTACTAAAAAACATTGTCTGATTACTAAGATTACTTGGGAAATGAATCATACCGGGGTCATCAAAGAACAAAATTAGATGAATTGTGGTTGAAATGTTAAATAGGTTTTTTGGTCATAGAATATAACTGTGATGAAGTTCTGTTATGACAGTGGAAGAGAAAACTGAGAAGAAAGCAGAAAACATGTTTGGAAGGGTAGGGAGAAGTAGCTTGTATGAACTCTCTGTCTTACATTTAACTCCTGATGCCATCTGAGATCAGAAGTTTTGCAGATCTTCAAGCAGGTAGTTTCCACTTTATTTATTGCGTTAACCTAGATATACAGTGGGTAGAGGCGGCAGACAAACTTACTGTTATGTGTTTTGCTATAAAAACTGTGAGTGGAAAGTAACCTGAGATCTAGAAAGGGCTGAAACAGACATGGTGGAACTGCACCATAGGCTGGGGCTGTAGCTGAAAGTGGACAAGACTTGGAAGCAATCCAGTTTTTTTTTCTCATTTCTGCATTTTACTACAGAAAGATAAAGCACCAGGATTTGTGTGCATTGTAGAAAGTTTAATTCTATCAAAGTATCTGATGTTTATGTCATTTCTAAGATGAGTGCTGTTGTAGGAAATCTCATGTGTTGCCCAATTGCCATGATCTTAACCAGAGGGTTTTCTGACTGCAGTGCTGAATTTAATATGTCTATACCATCCATTCAGTAATACTTTGTGAGGTCCTGGTACTCCCTAGGGACCTGTCACCCTACAGAATATGGGAAATTAAATTAGTGAAAGGAGTTTGGTAGAGCACATGTTGATTTTATGTTTTCTTGAGGAGGCAAATCCTGAAGGAACACATGCCTCTGAGCAGGAGATCACTCCGTCTTCTTAGTGGAGCAGGACCTACTGTGAAATCGGGAAAGCATCAACCAGGCAGAGTTTTGATACTCAAAGTAAAGAATAGTCATATCAATCCAGAAAGCAGAGGAAACTACCATGCCCTGGCAGGCTTTCCAAACTAGTGAGCAAGGCCAGCCTTTACTGAACTGTGAGAATATTGCACAAGATTCATCCTGCATTTCTGCTCCTAGCTGCTTGAGTCACTGAAGGTATGTCTGCTCAGGGTTTGGCAGGCAGATACCTCGCTCTGTCCATGCTCCAAGCTGGCTGGATGAAAGCTGCCTAGGAATGGGAAGCTGTGTAGCCATCATTAGTATGTGGCTGAGCCTGAACTGATAAGTTCTGCTGGGAAGCAGAATGTATTAGCTCGGGATCAGAATTAGAGGGTTGCAGTTACAAGACTTTAGGATCAGAGGTAGCTTCTATCTGGGCATCTTGGAGCACTTGCAGATGGAATTGCATCTTTTTGCAAATCTGCCATGGAATTACATCCTTAATATGTTAGAAGGGTTAGCCAGATATGTGATCTGGAAAAACGGTGCCCTAAAGGCAGCACATTCTTTTAAAAGAAACCTTGAGTGAAAATCCAGGGCCAAATTCCAGCTTTAGCAATCTGCTTTCAGATGCTTTCTGTCAGGTCTGAGGATTGATGTATGCTAGTGTTAAAAACTTAAAACTGTGTATTTGAATGTAAACCCAACTGGTCCATGGAAAGGACTGTGCACAAATGAGCACCTTGCAGTAATAGCTGCCTGAATTAAATGTCCCTCCCTATACAGTCCGTTACACAAAACACTTGCTCCTTTGTTTAGAATGAATGGAAAGTGCTAATGACAGCTGATATCTCTGATGTCCCAGACTCCTGAGTCACTTAGGTACTTTTGAAGATGTTCTCTTTCAAATCACTTTCTGTAATTTATTTCCATGCCTCTGATTTTCAGAAAAAAGCCCCTGTTCCTAAATAAATTAATGAGCGTTTAAAAATTATTTTGTCCTTAGCCTCAGGAGTCCATTAGTTGCTATGATCTGGAAGCAAACGAAAGCAATGCATTCTGTAGGATATAAAACTATTCCTAACCGTGGCAGTGGATCACTGCAATCATTAGATTAATACCAACTATTATCATCCAGGATGCTCATCTGGTTTTACTGAGCTTTGTTAACGAAATGGAAATGTATGATTAAAGTCATCCTGTCTGTCCCTCTAAAGCTGTGCCTGTGAATGAGTCACTGTTTTACAAATGGGTGTTGCCAGACACTGATATTGAATACGGCTCCAGCCGTCAGAGCTCTGGGTCCTGCACCGCATTCTTGGAGTCCAGACTGGAACAGTGAAATTCCCATTGAAATCTGTGGGAATTCTGCATGGCCAAAGCCCAGCTACCTTTATGGATGGCTGAGGCAGCTTTGAGAGAGCTGTAGCTCTATGCGTGTAGTAGCTTGGGGACTCAATATGAATTTCATGCATCTCTTCACTTAGTCACTTGAAACCCAAGATGGAATTGAGGATACCACATTCCACTTAGGCTTTGTTTGCTTGAGGTCAGCTGAGTGCCCACTGCTGCCTCTGGACGTGACACCTTCCACCCCGCTGGCAGAGCTGCAGCTGTGGTTTCTGCACTCCCTGGGCACAAGAAATATTTGCACAGAGTGAACCCCAGTGTGTCAGTCGGCTGGCCTGCCCTGCTTGCTGAAGTGGTCCTGGCTGGCTGCACCAAGGGTGGAATATGCTTCAGCCTTTTCACAGGCACAGAGCTACTTGCATGTCCTGAAAGTAAACAGCTTCCAAATATCTTGTGGAGTTGCTTACAGTAATCTGTGTCTTTTGGGCAAGGTTGACCCAATAGTTAATTTTGCTTGTTTGCCTCACATATGAGACAGGGATTGAATAGTCCTGGCTTTGGAGAATTTCACATCTGGATTCAAACTCTTTATGGCTACTGTCCCCTAATCTGTGCCATGGGCTGTTCCCAAGTCATAGTTCTGTACTTTTCCAAGCTTTGTGTTTCATATCGTCCCCTCGGGGTCATTTGTAAGAGTGGGAGGGCCAGATTGGTAGTTGCAAGAAAGAGAAGTATCATCACTGACGTCAATGCAGCTCTTCCACTTTAGCAAGGGATCAGGCCCATCTACCAGTGTCATGGTCTGCTGGGGAGGAGGGGAGGCAGCCTCAGAAGTGTTGGGTTTGCAGTTCGCCAAGTGACAAACAGAGAATCTGAGTGCGGTAGCCAGGCATGTTACAAAACACACTGTTGGAGAGACAGCTCTCTCTGGAGGCTTCAGTCTTGATTTACTTACTCCTGGTCGTTGTCCTGATATTCCATGGCTTTCAGACAATTAAAAAAACCTTAATATATGGACTTCTGTGAGGATAATTGGCTGAGACCCCTTGTGGGATTTCTGGGTGGTTTCATGTGGTGTAGGAGGCCAGTTGTTGGCATAGCTGCTTTTGTGCAGCTGGGTAAGGCTGTAGTGGAAAATCCGAGGCTGGTTGCTCTGTGTTACCAAATGTATGACTACACATAGGTTTAAAGTGATTTAAAGCTTACAAATATTTTACAAATCTTCAGATATTTAAAATAATTTTGAAAGCATGAATTTATGGGAATAATCCTGAATTGAAAGGAAGAGAGCCTGAAAGTGCTGAGTAAAGCAGAAAAGAGACAGGGTTTTCTCAGGTGTAAAGGGGAGTAGAGGACGGGGAAAATGCCTCAGAACCTTTCGGAGATCCACTAGTGCTGTTCCCAGAACTCTGCCTGTTTTGTGCATTTCTTCTCTTGTGCTTTTGCTGTTCTCCAGAAACAGCAATTGGAAACACATAACAAGTAATTCTCTTTGCCAGGTAAATGGGAACAATAGTTGAGTGGGAAAGAATGAATCACTGCCATTAAGAAGAAAACTAGGGTTGCTCTCATCATCAACACAATGCAGTGTCTATTCTCAAATGTCAGGGCTAATAACTCACCATTTACAAATTAGACTTAACCCCCTCCCACACAAACCCACATAGCCCTTGCTAGCCTCCAAGCTTAGGTTATAGCTGCCTTTCTCTGAGGGCTACCAATAAAACCTTCAAAATACATATCCTTCAGACGGTCTGGCTTCTTTCAAGATCAAATACTCCTCCCCTTTTCCCTTTGGATTTTGTTTTAATTACAGCTACATCACTGAAAAATGTGGAAAGCCCATCTAAGGCCCTAATTATCCTTAATGTAAGAGGACCATTATTGTCTACAGATGAAATGAATAATACAACCAGTAAGAAAGATTCCAAAGTTTTGATTACCTTAATAAATTCCTGAAAGTGAAGGAACTCACAGATCTTTATCCAATGCAACCACAAATTATTAATGCAGGTGGGAGTATCAAAAGCTAGAGTGTTTCAGCTGGCATCTTACAACATCTGTTGAGATGGTGTTTTTCATCCAGTGTACTGATGGATTATAACTATAGCCGCCCAGAAAAGGTGTAACAAGGATGCCAGTTTCCTAGATAACCATCATGTAGGTGTAGAACATGAGATGCTGCTAATTTCAGATGCTCATCAGGATATTAATAACCTCCATACTTTGAAAGTAATGGGCTTGTTTGAATTCCTGGTCCTGAAATATAGAAGACATCCAGGGTACGTTTTTCATTCAGGATGGCTTTTAAAGTGAAGTTGAAACAGGTAACTGGAAAAAAGGACACAAAACCAAAATTGGGACTTATTAGTTGAGTCCATTTAGCAAATTCTGATTGCCCAGTCCAACACCAGCAGTTTTTTATTAATGAATAAATCATTCTTTCTTTCTCTGAAGACTGAGAAGTCTTCAAAGTGATTTACACGCAGTTCTTAGTGCAGCTGTTTGCTGGGGGTGTGTGCTCTGTGTGGGGGATCTATCACCAGTCTGGCTACCTCTGTGTGATCTTGGGTAAGGCCTGGATAAAAATCAAAGGCCAGATTGTTCTGTTTTTCCAAATGTGTTGCCTGGGGCCTGCTAATTAATAGAATGTCTAGGAATGTCATACATCTATTGAAAAAAAAGCGTCACTTGAAAATTGCTATTGTTTTAATTGAATGTTGTCATTTTCACATAGTGACCAATATCTCAGCCTACCAGTCCTCTTGAAAGAGCAAACTGGAACATGGGAAAACTGGACACTCATAGGAAAATACTGTCTCTTTTAAAGTTATTTTTTAACATAGGTCTCACAGAGTCATAAATGCTCCCACATGTTGACTGGGGGCCTTATCCTGAAATCCAAACTTGTGTTTCATTCTTATGAATTATTCCAACATAAGCCAGTGCTGGAGGCCGACTGAAAACAGGGGTTAGAGAATTGAGCTGACTTTGACCTAGCAGTGGAGCATAACTCTGGAAACATTTGCCGGAGATACGGCACTTTGTGTCGTGGACAGGCCAGCTGAAACTCTGAGGCTGTGCATGGCAGTAGGCATGCAGGGATGCCTACCAGTAAGTGCTTGCAGGATTGGGTGGTAGGTGGTCCTAATTTATTTGCTGTTTTAACAGAAATCTGGGATTTGTTATGGAGTGAGTTAGTTCCTCTGGGAAAGGTGGGTGTAACTTGTCAGGACATGAAGGATAACTAACCTCAGACATTTGGGAAGTTGTGTGTGTGTGTGTGTTTTGATGCATATGATTTTGTTATGTAAAATAGTGAGGCTCACCCCCTGCTCTGCCTGTGGGTTTCTGCACAGTTCTTTTGAAGGAGAAGGGTAGCTCATATGATGAGGTGAGAAAGAAGATGAATGGAAATAGAAACCAGGAGGAATCACTTCTTCAGCTGAATAGTTATAAGTGCTTCTAGAATTCAAAAATTTTTTGTCCTGTGTCACTGGGCACGTAGGGGAAAAAAATAGAACATTATCTAAAGGTTGCATCTTGATTTTTACAGATTTCTTTGGCCAGAATTTATTTGTACATGATGAGAAACATTTTGTATGAATATCTGACTGTAAGCACTCCTCAAATGCACCCCATGCTGTCAAAAGAAACAAAAATCCTTCTTTTTCTTCTCTGTGTAAGTGTTGGATTGGAAGCTGGTTTTCATTTGGTTTGTTTCTATCAGTGCATTAGAGCAAAGGTGTGTGCTTTGGACCATGGGTATAATTTTGAAGGTTTCTTATGTTGAAAACTTCCTCAGTTGGCAAATAGATCATTCAGTGCTATATTTTCTGGGAACCCAGCAAAGATGATGGCATTTGGAGGCGGAAAGAAGCAATGGGGAATGAGGGGGAGTATCTTTTTATCTGTCAAATACAGTTGTGGTATCTCTGCAACACTGTGCTTTAAGTGCAGTGTGCTGGTCTTGGCTTTTATGAGAGTTCTGGAAGAGCTTTGTGCACTGCACAGTCTGATTGACAAAGAGGTTTTCTGTCCTCACATGACCTTCTTTTAATTTAAAAAAAATTCAATAAAAGTTCAGCCACACAGCAAGGGATGAATTTAAAGACTGCACACCATGTGACAGTGGTAAAACTTTCATAATAGCCGTCATATTTGTTGGTTTAAAAATCAACTTCATTGTCATAGTTAATAGTTTGCAGCTGCTGTAGAACAGAGGCAAATTGCTATGTATGTGTCAGCCTTTAATGCAAGTAAGATTCAGTGACTAGGACGACTCGGTTAGTTTTTCCTATCTATTGGTAGTATTGCTGATCATCATCTCTACGCGATGAGAGGATTTCATTGCCACATTTCAGCACTGCTGAGCTGATTATGTGATCTTGCAAGTAAAATAAACTTGTTTTCAGTGTCCTGCCAAAATATACTCCACAACATCCCATTAAAAAGGCTTCCAGGGTCATGCATAAGTAGGTGCAACCCCCTGCAAATCTATGGGATATCGTCAGCATTTATTTAACTAATGAAGGTAAGTTACATGAAAACTGTTAAAGAATCAGAATTTAGCACCTAATGTGAAGCTCAGTAATAAAAGCCTTTTTGGAAGATCACAAGGTAAGTTCTCTGCCAACTTATAACATAATGAAAGTAGTTATAATTTGCACCAGGTTCGTATCAGATGGGAATGGGAAGTACATGAAACAACTCTGTCTCCATCATGCTGGTGATGTGCAGAAGGTGTGCAAAGTCAAAACAGTCCGGTGGTCAAAGTGTAGCAAGCAGGCTGGGCAGGCAGAGGAATATGTGAAGCGTCTGTTGGTTGTCCTGGACTGAAGGCTATCCAAGAAATCCTCCCTAAGGCATTGGGAGTTGTGGCAACCATAGGCAATTATGTCTAAAGGGATCTGTTGTGCATTTAGGATGAGAAAATGTAGTGTTATTTAGATTTAGGGAGACCCTACTTCACTTCTCCTCCTCCCTACTCTATGTGCTGTTAAAGCAGAACTGAGTTTGAACTGTGGACCTAAAGCTGCAAAATGATGTGTGAGGGGTATCCCCTTTAAGTCATCTCAAAAGGACTGTGGTAATTTAAAGCAGAGCATCCCTTGGTGTTTTAGGCACCTAAATCTGTGGAGAAGTCATGGAGTTTAAGTGCAGGTCAGGCTGCCCAGGATGCTATGTTCTCATGGTTGAGGGTCAGCTTTTCCTCCAAGAAAGTAAACAGTAGAGGAGCAAAAAAGGTTTAATGACTGAGCTTATAAGAAGGCAGTACTTTTAATGCTGAAGTCAAAGACTCGGAGCCTAAATGGTGGGAAAATTTCTCCAGGGAAGAGGCAGCCCACACAGTCCTGCACTGGATTACTGTTAGTGCTACTTCACTTATTTGGTTGAGCTTTCCCATGTGTTTCCTGGGCCAGAACCTGACCCTCAGGTCTCATTTACAGTTCAGAGAATTTCAGTTTGGCATTTCTGTGAACGCTGTGTAATTACAGTAATTTCAACTCTTGTTATTCCTTCAAACTTGGATAATTTGTCAATGTGCTAGTTTATTTTATTCACATGGAGACCGTCACTAGCACTGAAGTCTAAAGTAAATAGATGGGATATCTAGTTAATCTGTGTTTTTTTTTCTCCCGGCCTTCTGTCTTTCTTGGTTTATGGAGGTTGCTTTGTTTTAGAAACAAATGGAAGTGTATACAAGAAGATGGGTGGAACCTTCAAAGCACTCTGTTGTGTGTGAGGGCTCTAGGAGAGTGGCTCTGGAGTCTGGAAATGCCACACAATAGGTACCTCCCCCCGTTTCTGAAGTATATTCCCCATGCTCTTGATGGAGTTTCCTAGCCCTGAGGAGTGAGGGACATCTGGGCTGAGCCTTGGTTATTTGTCAGCCAATTCACAATTAGTCAAAATGTCTTTCTGTAGAAAGAGTAGAGAGGGAAGGGAAATCATAGAATCATAGAAAGGCTCAGGGCCCCATCCAACATGGCATTGAACTTGTGGGTCATCCATAGCTTCTCTGGGAAACCTGTTCTGTGTCTCACCACCCTCAGAGTAAAGAACTTTTTTCTAACATCTAATCTAAATCTCTCCTCTTTTCATCTAAACCCCTTGTTCCCGTTTGTCCTATAACTCTATGCCAACTTAAAATGTCATTCTCCCTCTTTTTTTTTAATGTAAAAAAGCCCCCTTTAAGTACTGGAAAACTGAAATGAGGTCTTTCCTGAGACTTCCCTTCTCCAGGATGAACAACTCAACTCTCTCAGCCTTTCTTTGCAGGAGAGGGGCTCCAACACTCTGATCATTTTTGTGGCCCTCCTCTGGACTCGCTCCAACAGGTCCATGTCTTTCTTGTGCTAGAGACTCCAGAGCTGGATGCAGAACTCCAGGTGGAGCCTCATGAGAGCAGAGTAGAAGAGCAGAACCCCTCCCTTGACCTGCTGGCCACACTGCTTTGGATGCAGCGCAGGATGCAGTTGGCCTTCTGGACTGTGGGCATACCCAAGATACACTCCTGTTAGAAAAGGTGGGACAAATATCTGGATGGAAAACAGCTATAGATGTGTTGGAACTACCCCTTTAGCATTAGAACTGCATCTGTTTTTCTGCCTTTTGGGACAGAGCAGCTTGCAAGTTTTTGACCGATAGTTCTCTGTCTCTAACATCCCTGAGTGTTTCCTGAAGATTGTGGACAAACAGCCATGTTTTTCCTTGATGGTAGTCTTTCTTTTCTGAAGGAGACTTCTTCATTTATGCCTGCAAGAGCAGCTGGCCTGTGTGATTAGAGAAAGAGGGTGGACTTTAGCTGATTAAATGTAAATGCATCTGAAGTGCAAACGTGCTGTTACGGTAGTCCTTGAGCGTTCTGTTATAATATGTGGATATGAAGCCAATGTGGTTAAGGGACTATAGGTACCAGCTCTACTTATCCTAGAGCAGATGTGTAAGATGGCAAATGGGCTCCATCTATAACAGTGTCTCTATCTATTAATTAGAGGGGGACTGAAGCAAGAAGAACATCCCCAGATTTTTTGTCTTCTGCTTACAGTGGTGGGAAAGTTTCTGGAGATGGTGGTCTGTGTTTTATCTTCCTTCTCATGTTGCCTTCCTTCTCTCCTCTAAACATTGACAGAACTTTTCAGGGTAGGCATGAAGTAAGTCTGTTGAATATAAATTTTGATTTTTGTCGCTGTAGCTATGCCTGGAACAGCCCATAATCTACTGACATTTTGGATCGGCAGGAGAAAACCAAAATGTTTCCACCATCAAAGGTCTCTTGGAGTTGTTGAAAGAAGGCTGGAACAGTCCTGGTTTTTGGACTTTCTTTTCTTAAGGTATTTTTCCTCCTATCTGATTTCCAAAGAGGAGTCTGATTTTCATTTTACATTGCCCAACCCCTGTGGCATTTTTGACATTGGTCAGAAATGAGAAGCCTTGAGTTGGAAAGGTGTCATCAAAACAATGACTAGATATACTTGGAAGAAACGTTTATTATTTGGCTTGCTGCTGCTGAGAGCTGCTAATTACCAAGCAATTAGGACCAGACATAATTTTTCACTGTCTAAAACTGCCTCTTGGGTTTAATATCTGTCAGAAAACAAAAACCAGAAAACTTTTGAGGAGTCCAAAAAAGGCCAGGAGATGTATAAATATTTCCTCAGGGCATCCTTTGCCACCTTGGACTTCAAGGCCAGGAGTTTGGCTATCACTCCCTCCTTAGAAAGCATTCTTGGCTCCAGTATCCTGAGCCATCTTTTCTCTCCTGGATTTTCAAATAATCAAATCATAGAAGTAGTTAGGAAAGTACATTTTGCATCTGTAACTTCTGTGATCTTTGGATGCTTTAGGAGTCAAAACTCCACATGGATTTGCCACAGCTGAGGGCTGTGTGTTTGACTCAGAAATCCTTTTGCACACAAATTAGAGGGCAACCAGTGCAAAACAAAGTGGTTATAATGCATTAGCGAAGCAGGAAGCACGGAGATCTGTCTCTGCTGTGTCAGGAAACAATTTGTCTGTGGAAATGGCGTGGTACAATGCTTGGGAAGACAATGCTGTGAGCAATGTTCAGTAGGCTGGCGGCCTGAGAAGGTCCTACAGGGGCACTGTCAGTGCATCAATAGGCCTGATTTATCACTGTATTATATTAATTCTATTCCAGGGTGACTCCATTCAAGTCAGTGAATTTATCATAGGGTAAAGCTGGGGGAAAATAGTGCCTCATCCCTTTTGCTTTCTGCATTAATTTCTTCTGCAGAGCGACATCGATACTTTCAGTTCTGTCCTCTTCATGCCCAGCTGTGACAAGGTGGGAGTTGGAAGCTTCTCATTATTGCTTAGAGGAGCTGGGATATATTCCTGGTACTGGCAGAAATTTCTGAACCCGAGATTTGCCAGCTAATCCTTAAAAATGGTTTCTGGTGAAGGCAGACACATGAATCTTACAGTGTAGTTCTTGAGAAGGCACTTTGAAAATGGGATTTACTGTTGGGGTGGAACACCAGAGGCTGTCACACCACCAAGCTGAGAATAAACAGAGAAGTAAGCCTACATGAGAATGCCATGAAAGTGGGTATAAATGAGGGAGGGAGTAAACTCTTGCATCCAAACAGAGTTTGGCATTTGCCCGTAACATGCAGGTGCTTTGCCAGCATGAAGAACAGAATTGAGAAATGAAAATCTCCATCTCCATGTTCGTCTTTCAGCAAGCTTTCAAGCATACACATTTCGTTCAAAATCACTACCAAGCTGTTTATGATACATCTGTGCCAACTGCAATGTTTTATGTAGCCGTAGAAGCCAAATCATTGTGACCTGCTGTGACTCAGTTTTCTAAAAGGGTGCGTCTTGAGAATTCTCATTTTCTTCAGTTCAAAGTGAAACACTAGGAAAAGTGCTGGAATGGATCTGAAAACAGTGCAGCATTCTTTTGCAGAGGCAAGAGTGCCATTCAGGCAAACACCAGAAGAAAATCTGTCTTGGGCGTGTTTTTCAAAATGAGTCTGAAATGTTGGAAAAGTCTCAGGAATATGAGACTTAAATGAACTCATTTACATGCTCTGATTTTGCCTATATCTGTGGTATTGGGAAGTGCAATAATGAATTCTAAGTGCTCTGTTCCTGAAATTTTAGTTCACTTTTTTTTTTCCCTGCATGGAAATTTATTTAAGAGTGTATGTGAACTCTGTATTTTTTCCTCTCTGGTTTTATTTTTTTCCTTCATATTTCACTTTGTCCTTCTCCATATTTCTCTGAATAAAAGTTTTATACCTCTGTGTGACTTTTGAACCTGTTGTGCATATGGAGAAAAATTAAGTGAAAAATTTTCTCTTTTCTTGGTCTGTTTTTTTTTTTCCTTTTCTTTTGCTGCTGTTTTGCTTGGATTGTAGAAGAACTCTTATTTATATATTCAGCTGTTTAGATATGTTCTCATGCATAGATCATGGTTTATTATCCATTTTATTCTTGTTTCCTCAAATACAAATGAACAGTAAATTTTTCCAAAGTTCTTCAAATTGAGGTCAGATGCTTTCAGGCTCATAAATCCTCTTGGTCAGTGTAAGATCTTTTGATACTTGAAATTTGCCGCCATCTTTCTCTTCCGTAGCACTGCCTGGTTTTAGCTTCATCTGAGATTGAACTGGACAGTTGAGCATTGTCAGAATTTATAATGAGCAGTTGGATTTATGTGTAATAACACTTACCAGTGATGCTGGGTTGTTTTGTTTTTCAGAGGTTCCCACTACAGCAGACAACAACAGACACAAATAAAAATGGCTGGTTTTTTTTTCTCATACAAGCCATGAAAGTTGTTTAATTTTTTTTTAAGTATAGTAGTTGATGAGAGAATTCCTTCTGATGAAATTAGATTCAGTGGCATAATTGATGAAACAAGAAGAAGGAGATTACCCTAAATGACCTTTGTGTCTGAATCTTTATTTGAAAGGGAGAAAGACTTTTTTGAATGTACTTCCAGATAGTATCTACATTTCTTAGAAACTTGCAGGGCTTTTTGTGGGAAACCCCCAAACTATTTCTGTGTGGCTTTGGCCAAAATTATTTGGTTTTCTCTTACCAAATTTCAAAAAGGTTGAATAGTTGGCTTTTCTGAAGGAAAGGCAATACTTTCCATATAGAAAAGTCCCTGTTTTTTTAAGCATTGCTTTTTTTTCTTTCCACATTTCTGACAAGCAGTACAAAAGTACCTGGAAGTACAGTTCTCGTGTCATGAAATTTCAGTGTGAAAACAAGATTTACAGTCTCTGAGTTTTTGCCTGCTGCAGCACCAGTCAGTGCCAACATATGAGGCTCACAATTTGATGTCAGTACAAACACAGATTAGTATTTCTTCCACTGCAACATTGCAAATACCATTATGGCTAATTGCCATTGACATCAGTCAGTGAGGAATAGAGACTGTAGTTGCCCAGACAATCTGTACTATTACTTAAAAGGATCAGCTGCCCTTTTTATACCCCTCTGCTGTGATTGCTGGAGTGTTCATATTAGTCCAAAAGGTGTCAGAGGAAGAAACTTTGCCAACTGAAAGATGATAATGTGAAAAAAAGGAATGTTAATGTGGACAGGAGGGAGCGGCATAAACTGAGATCATCTAATTTGGTTGAAGTCTGAATCGATATTGCTTTGAAATTGCAGTGCAGTCATGTAATATGCTTGAGATTATGCAGTGTAGGTGCCACAGTGAATTACAGATGTTCAGTTTTATGGGGCAGTTCTCTTTAAAACCAGGGTTGGATGCTATACCTGCTGGGTAATGTGCTTTATGGGCTTTTTCAGCAGGTCAACATAAAACAGCAACCCTGATCATAAATCTTACTCCTGTGTGAGTGAAAGAGTCTGTGCTGGTCTACGTTGCCCTTCCTAGACACATGGAAGGGGTTCTCAAGGGGTGTTTTTTTTCCTATCCTTGTCTCTGTAGACTGTGGGGATACATTTACAGAGTCCGAAACTGCTTTTTAGAAGGTGGGAGTACAGTATTGTTGCTGTTCTGTCTACTTCTTATTTTAAACCAAGGGATTGTACCTCTTGACTTCCCTAAATCAGGCTTGGAGCCTTCAGTTATGATTGAAATGAAGATGAAGGCTTAAGTGCAGGGATTAGATAGTTAAGAAGAGGGTTTAGAAAATACCCACTTTTGCCATCAGATAATTTTGTGATATTTCTGTAAGGAAGGCTCTTCAACAAAAACTGGAAGGAATTCGGCCATGAGGAATTCCAGCAGCGAGAATTTGAGATGTTTGGGAAATCAGGAGCAAACTGAAACTGAGGTCTTAGAAATGGTGGTATTTTTTTTTCTGGTGCCAAAAAGCATGCCAAGTTATTTTGTCCTGAACAATCTGTAGATTTAATCTCTCTTGAAGTGCCCAAGGGGTTCTCTGACAGAGTTTTGGAATCTATGGTTCTCCTTGGTGCTCTCTTTTACAGCTTCATAACAAAACACTGGAGCTGATTTCTGTAATGGATAAAGTGGAGTTCAGTATATATTTGATCTCTTTCAATAACTAGAAACCTTAACCATTTTGTAAACAAAGACTCAACCCAGTGTGAATATGCCTAAAAAAAGAGAAGTTTTATTGGATTGTGGAAGTAGTGTATCTTGTATCTTCTTCACTTATTAAAACATAAGACCTTAATTTCAGAGTTAGGAACAAGAAAGATGACAAAGAATAGCACTAGGTTGGAAACTATGAAGCCTGTGCCTAACTCCAGTGAAAACAGTTATGGCTGAGTCACTTTGATGAAAGCGTGTGCAGCCAATAAATTCAATAAATAGGTATATTTAAACACATGGAGGCAATGATTACATAAGGAAACTTGAGAACAATATTTTAAGGTGTATAAAATTATTTTCATTTGCCATGAAAATGTGTACTGTTGTATAGATTTCCCTTCTCTTTCCCACAGTCTATGAAAAGTTGAGGCCAGAAACAGCTTGAAGACTGAACATAGTATGTCTTTAAAATACAGCCATTCTCATGCACATCTGCCAGTAGTGGACATTGACCTTCTCTTTCTTGCTGTGGGCAGGTGTTATTCAGTTCGGGAAATAACAGAGAAGTGTCACAGCTCTGGCTTAGCACAACAGGACCCTATGAAACGTGGCCTTGAAAATCTTACTGTGCTGGAAAGCCAGGATCTCTGAGCATTCCCACTGCATACAGCCTTTGGCGTGGTTAGCAAGGGTAGAACAGTTCAATCTTTGCACTTTCCTTCTCTTTTATCTATAGATGTGACTAACAGTGGGAAAAGCTGATGAGCAGATGAACAACAGATATTTTGAACTTTCAATATTTCTGAGATATCGAGGTAAAGCAAGGTAGGGCAAAATTTTGTATAGAGAGGTAATGTCTTTTACTGGGTGAAATGGTAGTACTGGAAAGAAACAGCAACTCTCACTTGATGAAAGCCTGTCATTTTCCCCCAGCTTTTACGTCAGTTGCTCCAGTGATGTCTTCAGCAGTGTAAAATCACTATTTTTTTTTTGTTACCAATAGTTATTTATGAAGTTTAAAGACAGAAGATAAAATAATTTGACTATCTACATTGTATGGTGTTGCAATGCGAAGCATTCCTGAGTGATATACTCTTCTGTAAACTGATACTGTGTTTTAATTTGTATATCTATCATAAAAAGTATTTAGATTAAGCAGCAAAATATTTGGAACTGTGATATTTTGCTAGGAATGTATGTATTACAATTTATATTCAAGTGAGGATGAAACATATTAACAGTGTGATGTTTGTATCGGTTACCCTTATTTTGTGAACTATCTGAAGTTATGTGTCTGACCCCATCACTACCACATGCCATCAGAGAAATCCAGTTCCACTGAAGTGTTAAGTTCTCTGCTATTCAGGAAACTGTTTCTTTGGATTCCATTTTCTCTGTTTTTAATAAATCTTGGTTTTGGCTAGGATCACTCTTGCCTAGGTAATTTTAGAAAAATGCCTGTAGAATGATGAGAAGCTCATCAGCTTTATGAAGAAGACCTTCAGACTTTCCAGAACTTAAAAGTTCCTCTCAGTGCCAATCATTAGACAGGAAAGAGGTTATTCTGTTATTTTTTAGTAAATTTTCCTTCCATCAGGCTCCAGTGAACAAACAAACGAAAAAAACCCCCAGAATCTTGAAGACTAAAAGAAGGCTGAAAATTGGTGTTGGTGGGTGGCCATATAATAGAAAAAAAAAGATGAAAACTGTCTAATTTACACTTGGCTCTTGCAGTGCATGAGGAATGCCATCCCTTAGCCATCAAGTCGTTTGGAGCATTAGTCACAAAAGGAGCTATGTGACTTGCTGATAAGATCTGCGTATGGGAAATCCTCAGAGGATTTGTTAGGATGCATCCATGGCTGGCTGGATTCTTGTGAGCTGTGTGGAGCAACCAGAGCATGTTGGATGAGCGGCTCTCTATCTTCACTAAGGTAATTTTGGCCTGGGAAAAATACTGTCAGAAATGCTGGCCTCCTGTGTTGCAGGTGGCATTTCAAATGCTGCAGTACCTGGGTGCCAAAGTGCTTAGAAGTGATTCAGTGGATTAAACCCAGAAATCTGAGTTTGCCAAGTATTGTCACAGGTAAATTCTTTCAGCAGTTGTTCTGAGATGGTTTATTTAAACAGAAGGCCTTAATTTCAGAGTTAGGAATAAGAAAGATGACAAAGAATAGTGCTAGATTGGAAACTATGAAGCCTGTGCCTAACTCCAGTGAAAATAGTTACAGCTGAGTCATTTTGATGAAAGCATGTACAGTGGCTAAGACAGAAACTAATGGCTTCAGAAAATGAATTAAAAAGAATTCCTACTCCTGTTAGAAAAAAGGCATCAGGCCTGATTTCTTGTCTGTAAAAAAAAATCTGAGAATAAACACAAGTGTTGAATATCTTGAGGTAGAAAACCAATGTCTTCTTCATGTCTTATGATCTATGAATTTAGCATATCAGGCCCCTTGCATAGTAGCTGATATGCATTTTCCACTAAGCCATGTTGCATGGTGCGCTTGAAGATGAAGTTTAAAGTATCTGTTTCAGTGGCTACTTTTAGTCTGTTTGACAGACATTTGTATGGGGTAAAATGCACAGCATAACTTCTGGCTAGTCTTTTGGTAGTAAAACTTAACATCAAATTCATAACTATTAACACTTTCATTACTTTGTGACCTCATCCTAATAGGGCCAGGTTGGGTTCAGGCAGGGTAAGTGATGCATTGGTTGTAGGACACACTGGCAACCTGATATCCATGTACAATATGATGTGTGATATATGTGAGCTAGAAATATATATGTGAATGTCACATTTGGAGAGAAGCACACTTCCTTAATCATGGAAAGTGAGAAGTTAGCCTCAGTTCTTTTCTTCTATATATATACTTGGACGTAGTCACTTACTGAACTGAATTTAAATAAATAAGACTTTATTTGTATTTGGTAGAAAGTTCCAGCATCTTTCCAGTGAAAACTTTGCCATTAGGTCTTAATGAATAATTAATTTTTCACTTTACTTTCTGAAATAAAAAAACTAAAAAAATATTTCAGATTGACTCATAAAGAAAAATTTTTGTTTATCTCACTGTAATAAAAAATCCAAATGTAATGCAAATAAAACATTTTTTCTGCTTGCATTAAACATTTTCTGCACCAAAATACTTTATTTATATATTTGTGGGACTTTTAATCCTCCTAAATTTTAAATACATTTTAAAAGAAAACAATTATTTTGAAAAGTCAAACCATTAGAAACAAACAATTAAATATTTTCAAGGTTTTTATGTATCTCTCTGCTCTCATCCTAGCTACATTTTACAGCAAATAATCTACTAAGTGGGCTTTTTTTTTTTTAATGTTGATTTATAAATGATTCCTTTAGCTGTCCTGGTCATTTTCTGATGGCTGCTTGCCATGGTGCGATGTGTTTCGCAAAGTTTTCGGAGAATTGTGGTGCATAAAGTTTGTGCACCTGAAAAATAAATACGGATAAATACATTTGAAGGCCCTTCCTTATCTGTGGTTGGTGTAGGCTGAAGGTTAGGCTTGTTTTAATCTTGAAAATCTTTAATTTCCAGAGGGTAAGTGAACTTTTAGGCTTTGTTTTCTGTGCTTGGAAGGGAATTAGACTAACACTGCGTTATCTTATTCTTCATCTCGTCTACATTTTAGGTCTCCATGTAGTTGATTTTGGAAAGCGTGAAGTGTTTGAGAGGATTAGAGGCGGCAGAAGAAGAGGAATTCAGGGCATGTATTGAGTAAGGGATATTGACTGTGGAGGGAGATTTTGGAGCTTGTTGTGTTTATGGACAACTGCATCACAGAGTTCATTTGAATGCTCTTGGGTTCATAAACTTGTGTAGCCTGGAAGGCAGGGCCCATTGGAATGAGTCAGAATTTCAGTGCAAATGATTTACCCAGCTTTAAGGTAACACTTAAAGAATTAGTGGTAAAATAATTTTGGTTTTTTTACTTCTAAAGGTCTAATTTAAATTGACAAACGCACTTAAAACTGCAGATGGGCTCAAGCTGAAAAGCAGAGTGTATGAAGCCTTTCCAAGCTCAGGCAGGTTGGGATCCAAACCTTCTCCTACTGCTCTGGCTTTTGGTTCCTTTTAAATTCCTCTTTGGTTCTTTATTATGTCTTGTGTAAATCTAAGATGGTGGGAACAGCTGGTTACAAGGGATTTACAATTGTCTGGGTGAGTGTTGAATGAGAATTCACTTTTTCTCAAGTTGAGCCCTGACTCTTGAGCCAAGCTTGGTGTCCATTAATGCCTAAAAGCTTGCTGCCTAGCTCACACCTCCAGCTAGGACTAGTTCAGTTCTACTACATTTTCCTTTCAAAGCCTTTTCAAAGGCTTTGCTTCATCATTTTCCAGTGAGGCTGATCTGCTCTCAGCCCCAGTGTGATGGCTACCAGTGAAGAGGCCTCAACAGCTGGTCCATGTATTTTGGACAGGGTAGAAATAGTATCATTGTTAGACACATATAATGTCACTCAACTCTTTGTGATACAGAATTGACAATTATCTGAGTGCTGCTTTTCTTCTTGAACAGTACTGAAGCAGTAACTAAAATTTGGACCAGTAGCCAGGAAGATTGCAATTGATGGAGTGACACATACAAACCCTGTTTTGATTTCAGCATTCCTCATTTGACAAGCGTTTACCTAGACAGTGTGTAGTCAAAATTGTCATTTTTTGCAACCCCAAGTATTTGATATATCAAAATTCCTGTGAAAATAGATAAACAAAATCTAAAATTTCCAGATGGACAGCTATACTGCAAGCAATCTACCCATGATTCAAGTTTGAAAATAATTTGAATAACTTGTTGCAATACAAGCACACGTCTTAAAATATTAGGACTTCTGTCATAGATTTGCTGTAATTATGAAAACAATCTTAGTTTCTATTCAAATAGGTTATATATTTTGATTTTGGTGGACATGATTTTATGTCATTCTCCACATTTTCTTAGATGCCCTACTGAAAGGAAGAAGGAAAAATGTTCCCCAATGAGCCCAACACAGGCAGATAGACTAAAACTGTCCTTGGCAGTGAGAGTCCATTGTATTCATGTTCTAGCGAAATCGTGAAGAATGCTGTTGAGTACATTTCCTGTGACTTATCTTCTTATACTTTTCTGTGATGAGCACATTGAGAAGCAGCCTGAATGCTCAAAGCTTGATTTTTTGGAGGAAGTTACATGTGCCCTCCAGTAGTCTTTGACATTTTACATACTTCAAAGTGCAATCTGAAGTTAAGTAATACAGCTGTTGTTCTGTATGTGGTTTGAGAGATGTGGTTTGCAGATATTTAAAATCTCATGCGTGGACTTTAGAAGTGTAGATACCTGGAAGTGGAAAGTATAATTAATTTATTAATCTTATTTTCCTCCCTCCTTCATTCCTATCTAACTGTGTATGTCATGTGTGCCTACCTGGTATAGATGCAGCAATCCATATGTAATGTGTGAGTTCCATATCAACCCTTTCTGAATGAGCCATACAAGCTCTGTGACTCTGCTCATTACCTGGAATGGTCAAGCTACTTTTTGTGTAAACTAGAGAGGAAGTTTACATCAAGATGACAGTTTTGGGTTTGACTGAGGTCAGAAGGGCATAGGCTCAAGCACTGAGATTCTGACACTATTTGTGAAATGTCAGTAGCTTATATAATTTTGTGTATTACTGATGAAAAGTTTGTACAAAAAGTTTCTTGAATTTTAGAGAATATCTTCCCTGTTTCTCTGTGAGCTCAACCCCGAAATTTCTTATGGTTATGTCAGTTTTACATAGTTTTCTTTGCTGAATTTGGTCTTCATATATAGACTATAAAGGAAGACTCATATTCTGTGTGAAAGGGGAGAAAACTACATTGCACTGGAGCCTCAATCCATATCTCATCTCTTGTCTCTGTATAGCAGCAGCTACTACCCCTACAGTAAAGAAAAGCTGAAATATCCCCACATCCATCAAAATGAATAACTAAAATTGAGAAGAAATTATTTTCTGACCCCATAATTACAGACACTTAACTTATTTCCTGAAAAATGCAATTTTGATGCTGAATTCATTGTTCTATCTTACTTAGTTACAGAAATTATTAATGGTCGTAAATGATTCATTCCTTTTAAAAGTCCACTGACTCAGTGACAGCTAGGACCGGTTCATTCCTCAGGTCTACCATGGATAACACAAAAAAGTCTTTAGTGTTTTTAAACTTTGCAACATTTGTGACAATAAGATCTGAAAAAAATTTTACCCAGACACAGCACTGTGTGTGGTATTGAACTTGTCTTTGAGACAGAGGAGGAAAAAACCCCATATTATGTAGTGTTCTATTACCTTTTAAACATAGCCTAAACTATATATGTCAAACCTAACACCCATTTTCATCTCTGCTTTCTAAATGTGACCATTTTGTTTTATTTGATGTCCTTGTTTCAAACAGAAGGTGAGAGGAAGAAAGAAAGAAAGAATGGACTGAAAAAATGTAATTTGCATTGGGAAAAGCCAGTGGTGTTTGATATTAGTTGGTGCTACATAGATTTGACTCATATTTCCAGATTTTACGTAATGTAGGTCTTCTGAATCTTATTACGTATAGTGCAAAAAAGAAATCCAACATATTGAACAATGTCTTGCATTGATATAAATCACTACAGCTTTGTACAGCATGTAGAGGACTAAGTATTAAGTGTATTAGGGGGTTGGAATATGATCTTTAAGGTCCCTTCCAACCCAAACCATTCTGTGATTCTCTGATTCTATGTGCTATATTACACAGGTATTAATTGTCATGTGTGAGTAGCTTGGTATTTATTGATGAAAAGCTGCATCTCAGATATGTTTAATACTTTTATGTGGTCATTGAACAGGGGAAGGGTTTTACTGGACTATTATTTGCAGTCTTCTGCACTGGGGATGAAATGCATCATGTAATCCCATCCCTAACCTCATTATGTTTTATCATTAGCCAATGAATTACTTTTTGCTCCTGCACTTCTTTCAGGAAGCTCTTTCAAGGCTTTCTGAAGCTGACTGTAAGGAAACTTGTTTTTTTTTTTTTCTTTCCTAAAATAATTCAGGCCACTTTATTTCCCTCCCAACATAACCCTGTAGTTAGTCCTCCAGTTCTTAGCTTATGCTAACACGATTCGTGGAGAGCAGCCACATTTCATCTGTGCTTCCATTTTTGTCTCTCCTCCCAAAGTAGGCTCTCAGTTCCCTACAAGGATGACCAGACCTTCCTTCTACCTGTTCTGGTCTGAGTTCATTGCACACAACGCAACACAGAGCACTGTCTTCAGTTTACTGTTATCTTTTGTAATGATATTAATACATCCCAATTTCTATTGGAAATACTTTGCTTTTGCCATGGGCTAGTATCACATTGTGCTTTATCATCACTCTGGTGACTCATTGTAATCTTGTGATTAAGTTCTATGCCCGGGTCTTCTGCTGGATCTGTCATTTCCAGCTGACCAGAACCGTTTTTGTAATGGTACTTATTAGTCACAGTACACTTAGTGAAGAAATATGTTGGCTATCACATTCAAGAATAAGTAGGTCCTACCATATTTGGTAGCATGTTTTTTTCCAATATGTCTGGGAAATTTCTGTGTCCCCACAATGATACAATTTCTGATAGCCATTTTCTTTCCAACAAAATATTAATGAGGTCCTCATCCAGGTTCAGATTAGATCCATGTGAGGCAATGGCAAACTTCTGACCCTAATTCATTTTAAAGCCCTTCATTCAAATTGATTTTGACCTTGAAAGCTATGGTTTTATCCATGTTACTACAGATTTTTATTTGCAGAAGTGGTCTTTATTAAACTATGGCAGTATGCTACTCCCAATTTTATTTCTAGTTTTCAGAAGATTATCGTATATTTCAATATCCACTTTCCAATAATGAATGTTAGTCCACCAAGTCTTGTTATGGCTCTACTCTCTAATTTCGTGTCCTCCCCTATTGGTTTCACTTCCTCTGGTTTGTAACCTTGCCACCTTTCATTGGTTTCCAAACAGCGAAGTTGTCTCTCTGTTACCTCACCCATTTCCACTCAATCCTTTATAATCCTTTCAGTAACTGAACTGTCTCCATGACTACTCCTGTATTCTCTGCTTATACTTTTTCCTGCTTCTGCTCATTTTTTTTTCTTTTTACTGAACTCTTTCAACTGTTTTTCTTTTGCCTGTGTAGCAAAGTGGGATTTGGAGAGTGGAACGTGACTTCTTTCCAGTTTTCTTTCTTGGGTCTCTTAGTTTAAAGCCCTTCTGAATGGGGATGCTAGTTTGAATCTTACAAAATCGGCCCCTCAGGCGGTCTGGTATGGGCTGTTTCACATGGGCATTTTCTCCAAATGCTTCTTGTATATTTATTTTATTATATTACTTTATTTAAGGTATATGTTTGACTTGAATACAACATGATTGGGTTCTCTTTTTCCCTGTGGCAAGAGGTTAGAATATTTGTAGAAATACTGTCATTTGCCATAAAAGGATGTGAACAACTTATTCCCTCCAGTTCAAGAAACAGCCCCTGTAGAGCATGTACAAAGTCAAGAATCTTGATTTGGCAGCAGAGTTATTCAATGTAAATCTTGTATAAGCCACAAAGCCATTTTGGCTGCCACTTCTCAGAAAGCTGCTTGTGGATGTAGAGTATACACTGGCAAATCTTCTCCTTCCCATCATCCCGATCCAAAGATATGTCCCTATGGAAGTACTTCTAGAGAGACACATGATCTTCAATTGGCAATCCTTTTTTCTTTGGATGCCTGGCTTTTTGCCAGGAAAGGCCATTTCTTGATTAATCTGAAGGCAATATGTATTTGTCGTATTTCTGATTTCTTCAGACGCCTCTGACTGCTCATTCCAGCTGACTGGACAGCTGGCTTATTCTGAACCGAGCCAGGTAATGCTTCTCTGTGGAGCAGATGTCATTGAACACAATCAGTGCATTCCATTAAGTCTGCCAGATACTTTCTGACTTAGTCAACAATTTTCTGTTTCATTTAAGGGGCTTGGGAGGGTATAGGTTCACCAATGTAAGAATACATTCGAAAAAAAAGATTACAGTCATGTTTAGTTTCACCCCCTAAATACAGTCAAGTCTCCAGACAATTCTGCAATCACAACTATCTGGAATATCTGGAACACTGGAGAGCAAAAAAATCCTCTTGTACTTCTTTCTGTGGGGAAAAAAAAGAAAAAAAAAAGAAAAGAAAAACGAGTGGGGATTGGACATTTTCCACTGGCTTTCTTTCTGTCTTTGTTCCCGTCTACTTATGCTCCGACATTTTCATGTGGCCCTTTGGCAAATACAGGTGTATAATTCATGCTGATTCTTTTGTCTGCTTGAAAAAGGCTTCTGTCTTTGGAAAATTTGACCCTATCTATTCATGGACATTTTTGACAACTCTGTGTATTTTTTTTTCTGTTGTTTCAGTAACCTCTTGGTTGGCCAAAGGAACACTGTTGACACTACATTGGCCAAAAAAACTCCTGCAGTTTCAATTGGCAGGGTTATTTTCCAATTTCTTCCCTTGATTACTGGGACATGCAGCTAACTTTATGCTGCTTCTTTGTTTCAGCCAAAAGATGGGAACATTTTGTGGAGAGAGAAAAGTGTGCCCTCTTTACATTCTGTTTATTTTACATTTGAGGAGTCCTTGAGGGAGGATGTTCTACATCGCTTCATAGTTTTAATAAGGAAGCTGTCAGATTTTATTTAACTGAGCATTATTAAGTGAAAAGATAAAAATACTTCAATCCAAACATTTTTATACATGTTTTCCAGAAACTTGCTTCACCACATCAGTTTTTCAGAATCTGAAATGTAACACACTTTAATTACACATAATGTGATCATAATGTGATGTAATGAAAAGCTTGTTAGTCTTCAGCACAAGTAAATAAAAGAAAGCAGCTCAAAAACCTTGAATTTAATTTGTGTATTTTTCACTTGCATGTTTTTCTGTGCATATCTTAACATCTATTGCGTGTTTCTCTCTTGCCTACTCATACTTTTTTTTCGGTGGTGCTTTTCCTGATGTACTCTGTGAGCTTGGAAATAAATAGGTGGAGGGGAGAGGAGGTAAACTGGGAAAAAAGAGTTCCTGTCTTGTATTTACCACTTCCAAAAGTGGAGACTGGCCCCTTTCTGATACAGTATTTTAATTTATTTATAGTCTGCTTTCACAGTAATTTTTCTCAATAGCTTATTCCCTCCAGCTGAAACACTGAAGGCAACAACTTCAATGCTCAGAGAAATCACTTGGCACTGAGAAATGACCAATTACTTGTTAGAACAAGGACGGTCAAACCTACTGGGGCAGATCCATTGCCATAACAATGAATTTTGGCTGATTAGACTTCTGTTTTTTTTTCTTGTGTATACATTTTTGCAATGATATCTGCATCTATATTTCATTAAAAGCTCAACACCCTCATCCTTGCCTTGTTTCTCTTACCTTCTAAAAGATCTGCTTTCTTCACAATCTGGTCTCTAAATCTTGTAAAAATTGTCTCAGCATGACGTAAATCTCACACATATAAAGTGTTCCTGTTAATGTTCAAAAAATGAAGTGCAGTTAAACAAGTCAAAGGTGGTTATCTAGCTACTTGCAGAATAATGAATAAACTAAACTACTTTGATATAAGAAGTTTATTTACCTACAAGAAGGGTAATGTGAATTCTAGGTAAATTCTAGGATTGCCGAAGACCACTCTTTCTCATTCATAAAAAAAAATACCTTTCATTCAATATCAAGCAGCTGAAATTATTGACAGTATATTCCTTTTAAGGTCAAAATGATGTATCTTTCTCCTCTCCTAGTTTTTAATGATGTCTGGGATTTCAAGAGAACCTATGGGATTTAGCAACAATTTCCCTTTAAAGGGCACTTGGATTTGGAAGTCTAATTCTTCTAGGTTCTTTCAAAAATACAAGCTGTTATTAATAAACTATCATCCAATGCCTGTAACATTACATCAGACTTCAGCTTTTTTTAAGTCCAGGAGACCATATGGGTAGTTTATTCTCAACCACTTCTAGGAACTTCTAGATATCTTATCAAATATTTAAGAAAATTTGTTTAGGAGTGAGAGATCACTGGTCATTTGGCATCCGCTCTAGGAATTCGCACAAAGAGGGAGCACTCATTATTTACTGAACTGCTTTATTGAACTACAAAGCACTGTAATGGTAATCTGATTTAACTGTGAAGGTGTTCTTATAAAGAGAGATTACATTGATTTTAATATATCTAGTTCCTCATATCTAAATGATTTGAAAGAAAATACCTTCATCATAAGTAAAGGGGGCTGATTTTATAATAATATTTTCCATAAGTAACTAGGAAATCATGATAGCTTTTGGAGATATTCAAAGAGATCTTCCTAATGCTAATGTGCTAATATGAAATGTGCTAATATGAAAACATTATGAAATCCTTTTTTACACCCCTCATATCTCTTTTCTATGGGAAACTGCTTTTACCAGGATGTGTCTAGATTTATTGTGGAGAAAAAGTGAAAGTGTTTCAAAAAATCTGTTAAATAATTTTGCACTTAAAACATGATTGACGCAGTTTCAGGACTAATACTTCAAGTGTATGCTTTACACTTGAGAGGGATGGTTCTTGAAATAGTAACCTTTCAATTAAAGAGAAAAAAGTCCTCACATTATTAGATTTCTTAGGTTAGGTCTCATGGACAGCAGTTGTAAATTCAGTGTCTCCTTCTGTATGATATTGCTGTGATTGAGGCAATCATATTGTTGAGACAGGTCCTGCAAATGTTTCCTCACTCTGATTGCTACCAAATCCTAGCTGCCTGCTGCCTCCTAGAATAAACATATGGTAGGAAAGCTGCTGGTGGAAATTTTGTTTTATATTCAGTATAACAGGGTAACAATGGTAACAGTTGCCACTGTTCAAAGGGAAATGACTGATTCAAAACAAAACCTTAACCTGGCAACCTGTCAGAGCGAGACAAGCAGTGATGCCAGTCAAAACAGCAAAGGCTGTACTGTTCCTCCTCCCTCGGTCTTTCTCCTACTATGAAAGGCTGTATTATGTTTACAGTGTTTATTTTATCTCTGAACCTTTTGCTGATGCAGTTCTCCAGTGCTTCTTTATAGTCAGTTCCTGTTCTTAGGTGGAATACTTGAAGAAATTGTCAGTCTGTTCTGTCTGTTGCTGTTGTGCCTGTGTTGCACTTCAGTGTCTGAAGTTTTACTGTGTGTTACACAAAACTTCTGCCTTGACTGGAACTAGAGAAGCTGCTCAAAGAAAGGGGTGGGATGTAGCTGTACCACGTTGGAAATAGGTAAGAGAAGGAGCTGTGACAGCCAACAGCTGCAGGGTAAACTCTGGCAAGGCATCCTACAACATCTGGCAGCATCTGGTGAGGCATCTGACAAAACTCCTCTCATCCCCTCTAACGTGCTGTGTCAAATGTGGGCAGAAGGAGATTTTGGTTGGGTCAGGGTGGGACTGCACACCAGGCAGCTGAGCTCTCGAGTAAGGCTGTTATAATCCAGCAGTTTGGGCCCTCAAATCCTGCACTGTGGCAGAAAGAGGAGGAGCCAGGTGCCACCCTGGGGCACCCCAGGTTTGAGGCAGAGAAGCAGCTGACCAGTGCCATACTCTGCAGCCTAAGCCTAGAGCAGCAACATGAAAATTATTGTTATAGATACCTCTCGTGTAGAAGGTCAGTCATCTTATGATGATACTACTTTCTGTGCATAGATTGGATAATGCCTTTACTTCCAAGGAGATCCTGAAGTGGAGCAGTCAGCTGCTGTTACCTGAGCAGCATCCTGCACTGCAGTGTGCTCCTTGTAACACACTTCAGCAGTGACTATAGCCCACAGCAGATTAGAGATGAGCATAAGTCAAATTGTCGGTCATTATCTCTTTCAAAACAAGGTCTTCCATGTAGGTAAGGGCACTAAACAAGTAGATTACCCAAAAAAGAATCACAGATACTATCTGCATTCATTGGAGCCAATAGTTCCCAAATAACCTTCTTAAGCCAGAAAGAAACTTAGCCAAAATGCACCCAAAGGCCTGACCTTTGCCCAGCACCTCCCATACCTTGCTGAGTGACTCTGGCCAGGAATGAAGCAGAGAAACATTGGCATTTCCTCTGTCAAAATATTATTCTGCCCCCACGGATGTAGACAGACTTTTCAAAATATATTCGATTTTTATCTGCAAAACAACAAGAAAATTTCCTCACAAGAGGAAACTTTAAAATCAGCTACTCAGAAAAACAGCTTATTTGAACCAGACTATTTACAAATCCAAACAAATATGCTTGGCCAGAATACCAAGATGGAGGCAAATAAATATTTCTCCTGTAACTGCAGGTTTATAGATTTAATATCCTCATTTGGTGAGTTTTGGAGCTTCTTTTGCTGTAACAGTTATCTTCTTCTCCAATACATTTGCTTGCTAGGGACTGACCGTAAACTTGGAAGGACTGTGTGATGGAAGGGAAGGAGGAAGACGCTAGATGTAACCATAGCTGTATCAGAGAGGAAGAGATATTTAAAGAGTTAGTATGGTACCTCCCTGAAGTACAAGCACAGCTTCCTGTGAAACTCATTCCGTTAAGATGGCAGGGAATTGACCACTGGTGCAAGGCTACTGTTCGAAGTTGTCCACAGCTGTCTTTTGGTGAAAGCATTTCCCACTTTTCATTTCATAGACAAAGGACAGGGTCTGATGCCACCTGATAATACAGACCAAGGAAAACTTCAAGCCTTTGCAGACGTACCAAGTTTAATCAGGAAAGGAGTTGGTAATGAATATTTGACATGGCAGACTGAGACTGTGAGTGAAAGAGGCTATTTGCTGGAGAGCCAGTGTCTCCCTCCTCCTATTCTCATTGCAGCCATTTTACTTATTCCATTTTCAGCTGAAAATTTTGCTTTGGAGCAAAGTAATGCTGTGGTTACTTTCCTGACCAACCTTCTTGTACCCACACTAGGAGGGCCTGTTTCTCTGCTAGACTTTTCCTGACATCTAATCTAAGTCTTCTCTCACACATGAAGCTAATTACTTCTTGCCATCCTTTGATGGAAGCAGGATATGTGATGACTTTAAAATTTTAAAAATCAACATTGGCTGATGTTTATAATTCTGTCTTCAGTTTTCTGTTTTTTCCTGATAGGTCACATTTTATAAATTTCCCCTTGTTCTTTGTTCTCCTCAGGACTCTTTCCAGTTTACCACATCTTTCTTAAAATTGAGAGACCAAAATAGATGTAGCAGAGGCTTTACCAGTCATTAGTAGAGTGGATAATTTCCTTCCATGTTTTATGTAGAGCTTTATTTTTAATAAACACAGAATTATATGATTCTGTTTTGAAACCTTCATCTACAGTTGACTCATATTCAGTCTGTGATCCAACTTACCCAGTTCCTTCTTTTCCAGCATTCCCTTTTGGATACTGTATATTTGAGTTTTTCTTTTAATGCTGAACTTCGAAGTTTATAAAATTTCATCTAAGTGATTTCATTCCCCTCTCCCCACTAATTTATCACACTTACTTTGGATCTTCTCTTTCGAATTGCTTTCAGTCTCTTCCACTTCTGTCTTTGCCCAAGTTTCAGGACTATTTCCTATTCCACCAAGTTGTTAATGACTTCAGCTATTGTGAGACCTTCTCAGGCATAATTTAGTTTGAAAAAGAGCCATTGGCCGTCATTTTTTTCCACACAGTTGTATGCTTAACTTATAGAAATAACATCTAGATAATGTTCCACTAGTTCTCTTAGTGAAGAAATTGTTTCAAAGAGAATATCAGTATTTTTTATATTTATTTCCCTAAATTTATCCTTTTTTTTTTTTTTTTTTCTTGAGTATAATTATTCTAAAATATTGAAAAATTGTTCTTTGCATTTCACTCATTCTGTTTCTAAGCATCTTAAGCTTCCTGGATCAAATTCTTCAGCCGGTGGTTAATTGAGTTCGGCTATAACACAATTCCTTATCTTGTGGATAAGACTCCTGGTTGGTGTTTGTTCTTTACACATTGACAAGTGAAGGGAACACTTTGTACAAAATGAAGTGTGTTGCTTCTAAAAGTACATGCCTGCCTGTCACATTATCCTTCCTGTGCTCTTTCAGCTAGGACTATACAATTTTGTCTGTTTTACAATATTTTTTTAAAATTGCATTTCCTTCATCTGATGTTATTTGCTGCTTACTTTCTTTTCCTTCAAACCTAGCATTTGAACAACTTATTTTTAAAATGGCCACTGTAGATTGAAACGTTTAGATTTTCATATTTATCAAAATAGCCTCTGGATTTTCCTTGAATATGGGTGGGCTTAAAATATTTCAGTTTTGTTTTTATTGTCTATTTTATTTGTCTATTTACTTATTTATTTAGTTGAGTCCCGTAGGATGAAATGGAGCCCATATTTTATTTCTCCCCTAGCAGCCATAAAGTCTCAGATTTTAGTAAAGTTCCACAAGTAAAGTGCAACATTAAAATATGTTTATTAAAAAGGATTATATCTGTTAATAATTTTAATAAATATTACTTTCCCTGGCTCCACTAAAGCTTCTGTATAAAGAACCATTGACTTCAATAGTCTGGTGTATTTTCTAGTTATGCAGATAGATATATCTAGTAATTTTTGTGGTGATTTTGTAGAGCAAGGCTTTACTGTGTAAGGGGAATAATGGGATCTTGAATTGAATAATGGGATATGACTGTTAATATAAATACAATAATGCACAGATAATGTGATGCATAGTCATTTTTCAACTCCGAATTTTAATGAAGCTTTTCTGAGGCATTGAAAAATGCTTCCACAGTGGTTGCATTATTAATTCAGTGCACATACACTTGGACATTAGACAATGCTCTCTGTTGGGTAATTTTTTTTCAATATTATGTCTTCTTCAAATAAGATTTAATGAGAAGAACTTTTGCACTACAGTGAAAGTAAAGCCAGTGTCCAGAATGTGTTCTATTTTTTAATAAACACTGGCTCTTAAGAAATGCTGTCTTTTATTAATGCTAATAACCTTTCTCAGGGGGTCAATATTGGCACCAGTGCTGACTGACATCGTTGCTGGTGACATGGACAGTGGGATTGAGGGCACCCTCAGCAAGTTTGAAGATGACATGAAGCTGTTTGATGCAGTCAACATATTGAAGGGAAGGGTTTCATCTCTCGTGTGAAGACAGGCTGAGAGAGTTGGGGGTGTTCAGCCCGGAGAAGAGAAGGCTCCAGGGGGAACTTGTTGCACCTTACAGTACCTAAAGGGGCTATAAGAGAACTGGAGAGGGACTTTTTATAATGGCATGGAATGATAGGACAATGGGGAATGACATCAAACCTGCTAAAGAGAGTAGATATTAGATGTTTAGATTAGGTATCAGGAAGAAATTCTTTACTGTGAGGGTGCTGAGGCCCTGGCACAGGTTGCCCAGAGAAGCTGTGGATGCCCCATCCCTGGAGGTGTTGTAGCCCAGGCGGGATGGGGCTTTGAGCAACCTGGTCTGGTGAAAAGGTGTCCCTGCCCATGGCCGGGGGTTGGAATTAGGTGATCTTTAAGGTCCCTTCTAATCAAAACCGTTCTATGATTCTATAATTCTGTGATTTTATGATGTGAAATATAATTCAGTCACTTAGTTGAAAGTAACCTGTTGTAGCAGACATTAAAAATCATTAATCAGATTAGTCTCAGTATCAATATGTTTGTCCCAACAATATACTATTATTTAATTTTAATTACATTCTGGTTTCTAATTTTTTAAACCACATTTTCTTAGTTTTGTAAAACTTGTTTCTCAGTTGTGAAAACTTGATATTTAGTTATATCGTTTGGAATGAAATTTCCTATTCTTTAGGATTCTTATGACCTGGAGATTGAAGGAAAAAATGAAATCTTTTAAAATCATTCAATGGTCATAATAATTTCTTCAATTCGTGTCTTATTTTCAAGCTCCTGGTAGGAAATACTTGTATTTTCTGAAATTAATATCTGTTTGATCTTTGTGTTTTACTTTTGTGTGTGCAGCTTAGTTTGTATTTGATTCTGAACAGTCATTTTATCCCTTGAGTATAAAAAAGTCTAGGCAAAATTAAATGAATCATATTTATGAGTTATAACAAATAATGCACAAATAATAAAGGATAAGGGCTCACTCTAGTTTAAAATATCATATATCTTTAATTTTGTCTCATGGTTTGAAAAATTAATCTTGTTTCCATATTCACTATTTATTGAGTTGATCGAAATCTCTGTTTTCCAGCAAAATAGAGTTATGTAAGCTCTGTTGCAGGTTATCTGTACTGATGAGCCTGATTCACTAGATGTACTTGAATGGGACAAAAGAATTTGAAGAGCTAATATTAAAAGTTTCTTTGTGTCATGGTTTCTAAAGTAACTGAGTCTCAGACTGCAATACAAATTAAAGACTCCTACTTTCTTGCAAAATTTCATATCAGTATTCAAGAATATTGTGCCTGTAATATTTATACTCTCTAATAACCATCTTTTTCTTCAAAAATTTATAATACCCTTTTCTTTCCAGAACAGCCTATTATTTCAGTGGTGTCAGATAACTTATTTTTTAAGCTACCTTATTTGTTTTTATTTGAAGATTTGTTAGGTTGAGTGGTTTCTTCAGATTACATTTATTTTCTTTGATATGTGACATTATCTTAATGATTGCCTCTATGTTGAAGTCCTATGTTTGAGTAAATGATTTTGCTGAAACTGCAAGCTAAGATCAGACAAGGTTTCTTCTCAAGCCATAATTCTAGTAATTGAATCTGTTTGTGTGATATGTATTGGCAGAACAGAATGACTAATCTTGCAATGAATAATTTATTTGATAAATGTAGATTCTCACTTCACCACATTTTAAGAACAAAGCAGCTATTTTGAATTATTCGTTATTCAGATTTAACGAATATTTACAATTTTAAAAAAAGATTGTTATTGATAATTTCCCTCAAAGTATTGATTCAGATAAATTTGAAACTCAAGAGTAACTCTAAGTGGTTAATTTCTGATGCATGTTAAAGATAGCTTCTGCTACAAAATTGGATAAATTTTTGAGTGCCTGGCATCATTGTTCATTGTGAAGTTTTAAAATATGGTTTCTATGAATGCTGGTGCATCAGTTCACTTATATATAGTATTTGTGCATCAGTGCATGCAGGCTCACTTTTATATAGTATTTGTACCATATGATTGCTTGAGCATTTGTGGAAAGCACATATAAACAATATTTGAGCATATTCAAGGTGTATTTGTTTATAAATACATGGGAAGGGAAACAAACTATTAATTTTACATTATTTTGGCTGAGCTTATAAATGATTTAATTTGTAGTTTCATTCTGTTCCAGTTCAGATCTGCCCGCTTCAGTGGAGGAAGGCTTTGCACCAAGTGCAGAACTGGGTGACAATGTGGAAAGATCTGCCACAGCTTTCTGCTCTTCCAGCTGAACCTTTCTGCTCTGGTTCTTCTCCCGAGTCTGCCTGCTTTGTGCTGCATCAGTGGAAAACTGAATGTCTAAGAGTTATTCTGTGTGAGGCATCCCTGTAACGGGTCCGTGCTTCTCCTTGCACGGTCTGCAGCTTTAGGAGATTGATCAAAAATCTCACCCTCCTTGAAATTGGGCAGCAATTTACTGGAAGTGCTAGGATTTGTCTCCCAGGACGACAAATAAAAATTACATCTGTGCTTCCATCTTTTGACTGTACTTTACCAGAAGAAGGTGTGAAGACTTAAGGTAATGACAAAATCTTCCAGGAAGACAATGGGGTGTGAATTTTTGGCCTCGGGAATTTGTTTGCTGTAATTAGTTTGCTGGGAGAGATTTTTGCTCCTGCAGTGCTTGTTTTCTGAAGGGAACTCTGCATATAGCAGATAAAAGCAAATGTTCTTAAAATAGGAATTGCTGTCTGGAAAAATTTAAAAATGCAATTCAGTCTTCAGCTATTCAAATGCAGGTCAAATGAGAAGCTATTCAGAAATTTGTGTACAGAAAAGAATAAGTGCATGGTTTCTAAAATGTTATGCTAGAAATAATATTCCTGAAGAAAAGAAGAATTTATTTCCATCTAAACACACAATAGATGCTGAACATTTTTTTAGTATTTGTGGGAACATCAGGACTACTTCCAACAAAAAACTTAATGCAATTTTGTGGCTCATTTTAGGTTTATTTAGTTTGAGACAGACATACTGATGCCCACGAAAACTTCAATGATAATAAGGGTAAATAATCAAACATATTTCATGGTAAATATTTTAAGAATTTCACCTGAATTCTTCAGAGCCAACCTCCACTCTCAGTACTGATAGTATCCTGATGAAAATGTGTTTTCAATCTCCGGCATTCCAAGTTTGTAAGTAAATAATTCTGTCCTTGAACCAGAGTGCAGATTAATTACTAGCTGGACATTGCTCCTCTTGACCAGAGAATATGAAAGTTTTTAACAAAGGGAATATTCATTAATCTTGTGAGATGCTTTTTTTTGGAAGACAGATATGTATTTCTATGGGGAAAAAAACACTTACAAGGTTTAAACAAAGGGCCAAATTTTCTGTATGCTTGTATATCCCATGTTTCCCAAACAAGATGATATAATAGCTGTGTGTCCTTGTAATGTCAAGTGCAATGTCTGGCTACTATGAAGCAGAATATTTATTTTGAGGTATTAAAGGATTAAATACGTATTATCAGGCCAAATCAGACAGTCCTGCTTTAAAAAGACACTTGAAAAAAATCAATTGCTAACAGTCTGAAGAAAATGATTTAACAAATGACAATGAAAATATGTAATAAAATAGACAGACATACGTGATAAATGGGCTGTGTGGCAATCAGTGACTTCTCTACCAGGAAGTTTAATCAGTTTAGGAGGTGGGTGGATAAAACCAGTTGTATATATGGGTACCTTTATTACCGTTTCCTACTTTCTTTTTTTTTCTTTTTTTTTTTTTTTTCACTTAGTCGTGTTACTTCAGCATTCAGTGGAGCAGTATCAGTGCGGCTCTGGCTTACTTGCAAAATGAGGAATGCTGTTCCAAAATGTTGCCATCCCTGGGTCCTCTTTAACTTGCTTTGTTTTTTTAATTCATGGAAGGTATTATGGCCTGTGTGTACTATATGTGTGTTCCCTTCATCCATAGAGTATCTGAATCTGTGCTAAGTTGTCGGTGGTAAGTTTGGTTCAAAACCTTTTATTTAAGAGCACTGCTTTGGTCATAGGAATTCTTGGAGCAGTTTCTCTTATCAGAAAAAGTTGTGAATGCTTTAGTCTACAACTCAAGATCTGAATTTTTCCACTCTTCATTTTCAATGGAGTAAAATTAGATAATTTTCCTGTGTAATGGCAAACCCCACTTTTCACTTTAATTTAAAGGGCAGATATTCCTTCTGACACAGAATACTTAGAAATATGCAAAATCTTTCTTGAAGTGCTCTAAAGCTGGTACTTTGGATCAGATGAGTTCTAAAACATCACAGGTTAGAGAAATGTAAAAAAAAAAAAAAAAAAAAAGGAAATTTTCAGGACTACTAAAGACTCTAGATCCTAAAAGCTAAAACTATGAGAAAGGAAAAATATCACTGTAGGAAAGAATAGGAACAAAGGGCTACTTAATAAAGTAAGACTTAATGAATGAGTTTTCCACTGATTCATGTCCACTAGGAGGGCTGTGCTTGACACACCTTAGGCAACAGCTTTTGCCAAAGAAGTATTTTTGTTCATGGTTGTGTACGCAGCACAATAAATATTTGGTCATTATGACTAGAGCTAACAGCAGAGTTCAGGGCCGTGGGTGACAGGAGAACAGTGCGAGGGCAGGAGTGTTTGTGGATACCACCAAGTACTTACAATAACCAAGCCCACAAACCCGTATCCTTAATAGTTACTGCCAGGTAACGCTGAGCTACTGGGAGCAAATGCTTGAAATGAATTTCTTGCTGCCATCTTGTGTCTAAAGGCTGAATGGCAAGGAAATTTCTCGAGTTCCAAGTACTGATTTTACATTCAACATCAGGTTGTTCCTCTTATTTCTCTTAACACCAAAGCATAGACAGAAGCTAGTCCTAATATAAAAGTTTTCAAGGTTTGCTCTTCGGAAGAATGGGAAAGTACAATTTAGCTTGTGCCAGAGATTTTGTGAATTTTTGGTGAGAAATACTTAGCAGAGTGGCAGCTCAGGGGTTAAAAGTTGCTTTCCCCAAGCTATTCCCAGCAGAACAGAATTATGAGGTGCCAGAAGAAATGATTAATAATATTACTTCCTTGATGGACAGGGTGGAGCCTATGTTTGCAATATTGGTCTCCCTATTAATTTTCCTCATGACCCCATACATGGTACACCTTCCAGCAGTGGTGTGCTGTGCTCTGGAAAGACCCCAGAGGGCTGATACCCTGTTATATATAAAATTTACTTGGGCAACGTTGTAGCCTGCAATAGGGTGCTTTTCTAGAGCGTCCACAAAACTTCGATGAAGGTGACATTACCTGTTACATAATTTTTAATTAATTCCCCTTATGGTTTTTTCTTCATTCCAACTATTCTTGCTCATGAACCTTTGCTTTCCCATGTTTCCTTTCTTATATTCTGTAAGTCCCATACAAACTTTAACTCTTTCGCTTCTCAGCTGAACTGGAGGTTTTGGCTGATGTGAAGGGCTGTTACTCTGTGCTTCTTTACAGGGAAGCAATGCCATTTCCATTTGTTTGCTAGAAGGCCAGCTGTGAGAGACAAGCAGAAGCTGACTGGGTCTGTGGCAGTTTTGGAGGTGGGAGTGCCTGCAGTAACTGCTGACTGTGATGATGATGGTGAACCCACGCCATACAGCTGCTCACTGCAACAGCTTTATTGCAAACATCTGAGGAGACTGTGACCATATTTACCATGTAATGAATGAAGAAAGTGGTAGCAAGAAATTATTGAAGACAATGCAAAATTAGTGCACCTGAGTAAGTGGGTTGGTGGGGAGACATTTCCAAAGCAGAGGAAAAGGATGATCTTGCATTGAGAACAAGCACCTTCTGTGTTCCTTGATCCATGCTAAACCCATCAGCTAGATCATCCAGTTCTTTAGCAAATGCTTGCCTTTCTTTCCAAGCTATACCCAACCCATCATGAGTTTGTTTGCCAACAATATATGATCATGCTTTTTAAAGTAATTTTTTTGAAGATCCCTATTTACCATGCTGTCTGCACACCCAAGCATCCTCAGTCCTTATCCAATAGAATCAGCAAAAGAAATTGGTCCACCTCTTCCTATTCCCTGTCAAACAAGTAAACATCTTGGGGGTTCTTGGCATGAAAAAAAAGTTTGATGATATTGAAAGTAAAGACAATCAATGAAACTTAAGGGTTTTGCCTTAAATCAGTGATGACTGAGGTCTGTTGACTTTAATGAATTTCTGTCTGCATAGATGAGAGCTGGAATTATATAAGTGCAGAAAATATCTCTTCATTCTGTAGGCTCTGGAAATACTGTTGGCGTAAACCACTGGAACAAACTACCCAGACAAGAAGTAAATTCTTTCTCTCTTGACATTTCTAAATAAGACTAAATGCCTTTATGGAAGATATATTTTGTTCAAACAGAAATTATATGGCTCAGTGCAAAAGTACCTGGATGAAACTCTGTGGCCTCTGTTATACAATCAGATGTCTTTTTGTATCTCAGATCTAGTGATCTTCAAAGTTTTCTTTGTCTTACTTTTTGCAGTCTCATGTTGTTGGTTATATTTGCTGCTTTTTAACTAAGACTTTAGACTTTTGAGGAGCCAAAAGCCTTTCTGGAAAATTGCCTACAGAAGGACTGTAGAAAATCTAGTAAGTGGTTGAGGGCTACTGTCCCACTGACAATAATTCTGAATAGTTATTAACATACTGAGTGACTGAAATAAGAAGTCATTCTCAAAAGATTGTGTAAGTCACTGTAATATACTTAAGATGTGAAATATATGTATAAAACATATATGAAATAGCAGACAGTGTTCATTAGACATAGACTGTTATTAGGGTTCAGTGCTGACTTGGTTTGAGGTGACATTCAGGTTCTACTTCTGAAAAGTTATTATTTGGGCTTTAAAATTTTTTTTTTTTTTTTTTTTAATCTGTAGCTTTAGCCACGCATTTCAGAGTCAGGCAATATTTGATTCCGAATTTATAGCTTATCCTTACAACACTGAACTTTGGACATTCACATATTTTTTGGAGCCGAAAGCTGGCGCAGAAGAAAACAATCTCCTGAAAGAAATGCTGGGACTTGAAATCCATTCTCAAACTGGATCAGTTTAGCATTGGCAAGTGGCCATTGGTAATCAGTCTTCTGAAAAACAGTGATAGAGTGGCTCCTTTCCTTGGGTTAAATAACTCAAACCAAGATCTGGGATCAGTCCTTGGTGCATAACTATCAATCTGTAAATAGAGTTGGCCACATTTCTACGAGGAGATATTTTGACAAATGCAGTGTTGTCTGCAGATCTAAATACAGTCTGAGGGGAAGGAAAGGGCAGAATTTACATTTCAGCTGACCTTAAGGAAAGAATTTATGTCACACAGGATACAGATAACTTAAATGCTCCAGAAATGCACTTGCTGTGGATGCACTTTCTGATGAAAGATTGTCATGGAGTACAGATAGAGACAGCTAGATGCCCTAGAGCATGTATTCTTCACTGATATAATTTCAGCATAGTGAGGTAAACACTTTGCTAATGTAATGCTTAGATGTGTCCTCTGTCATAATAGAGTATAAAATCCCAAACTTTTGTGCTGAACTGCGTGGGCTGTTATTATTACATTTTAATATATTTCAGAAAAAAACCCGCAGTGACCTGAGAGGAACTGTAATATGCTTAACAACAGTTTTTTAAAAGCAGTACTTGATAAAAGCAGTTTCCATACAAACTGAAATCCATGAGAACTCACAAGGTTTTTAGTGACATTATGACTGACATATAATAGCAATAATAATAGTTCCTGTATCATCCTTATGTATGCTGTACATGTTTTGATTTCCTGATACTGTTTTTCAGAATAAAATCTGGAATGTATTTCTTCATTTCAGAAATGAAGAAATACTCTTTGTACCACCTCCTTGAATTTCTGCAAATTTATTCTTATTATTCACAGAAAATTTACTTAAAAAGAAGTACAGGCCGAAAAGTTTGGGATTAACTTGTACTAACAAGGAATGTTCTTGCTGCAGGTTCCAGCTTGATTCCAGGCCAGACCAGTAGTGAAAGTCTTTTAGAGCTGGTAAGAAAATATCTTTTAGAGCTGGTAAGAAAATATGTTTCAGAGCTGGTAAGAAAATGTCAGATGTACTGATAAGAAATTGGACACATTGGATCATGGAACCCTTATCACCCTGCAGTATCTTTCCTGTTACCAGACTGAGCCAGGGTCACGTGACAACACCCCGGTAGTTGGTTCCTACTCATGATGGATAACTCCTGAGATCTAGGTTGTGCTCAGTAAGCTGGCAATCACTCTTCCCTCTGCCAGCATCTGCACGATATCACAATCTGCAGCCTTGTTAGCAGTATCATTTATAGTCCATGTTTGTGTCATTATAGTCCATTCTTCTTGTGAAGAATCTCAATAATTTGCTTCTGTATTTCCACTCACCTAGACTCCTTTAATTTCTTTAAGTATTCCTCTTTTCCTTCTTGGATAAGATATAGTGTTGTGTTGCTGCGCTGATTTCTTTGACGTGCCCAGGGTAGGCAGGAGTGAGAAAGCCCTTGAAGGTTATCCAGACTGCTAGGAGAGTATGGACTGATCCATCCTTAGTATTGGGAGCTGCTCTGGAATTTGATCTTCTGGCCCAGTCAAGCCTCTTGCAAGGGTAAATGTCCCCATCTTGCCTGCCTGCAATTTCTTCTCTCTCTCCCCTTACCTTACATGTGCAGATGGCTCTGTCTGGGGTATGTTATGTGCATTAGTGCCACATTTATTAATTAGTGTGTAGTGTGGTTTTTCTCAGTGTTGTATTTAAGGAATGCATAAGGATCACTTGTATGTCTGTCCTTCCACAGTGGTGCAGAAAGTCCTATGTTGTTCTTCAGATAATGGACCTTACACAACGTGCAAACCAGTTTTTTAACAGAATTGTTTCTCAAATATAATTTTGAAGTCCTTGTCTCCTAATGGGGTAGATTTCCTTTGAGATTTCTCCTTAAAGAGAAATCCTTTGCTTTGTCAGCGTGACAGACCCATTTAATAATATGTGTCACTGGAAATAAAAATCATGTATTTTATTGGTGTTTCTTACACATTGAACTGTGGAGGGAGGTGAGGTCAGACATTGAATATGCAAGGCAACAATTGACAAAGTAATGTACAGCATTTGCTTGGTGTCCAGCCAGGGATTTGCAATGCTTTTAAAATGGTAAAGTACATAGCAAATATTTGATGTGCCAAACCACAGAAGATGGTTGCTGATGCTTGTGGAGTGGAAGAGACTCTGTAAGTAGTCCCTGTAGTGTATTTACTATACTGTACATTTTGCACATGCTATTTATTATACTGCTTGTTTGTAGTCTTTTTTCCCCCATAGTATATTATCATGAACAGAGACCCCTTGGGAGAGTTTTACTTATTGTGCAATGGGAATTGCGCTTCTTGCTGTCTCCTTCTTCCACAAAATCATTTTCAGTAATGGACAATGCCAAAGCATTTTATCACCATATAGAAAAGTGTCCTGTAAGCAAAATTAGATGTAACAATATCAAAAAACCCCAAACAGCCTAAACAGAAAACCAAGAGTAACACCCCAAACACAAAGAGAATTGCCCTCTTCAGGGAAAGGGGAAAACATCGGGGAAAGCTGATGTTTTAAACATCTCTTATTCTCCATTAATTTGCTTCCTTATTTCTCATTAATTTTTCACCCCCCCATCCCATTCCATTCCCACATTTCCTTTGTATTGACTTTTCTCATCCTGACATGTCTATAGTTCAGTCTTCTGCTGCAATGAAGACATGATCTGGCTAGTTGTGAACTCAGCAACTCACTTGCCATGAGGAATGAAACCGCCAGAACCCAGTTTATGCTGAACACCCTGAAGGTGGGAATGCAACTGCTGTGCCTCTACTAATGTCTAAACTGGATGCTACATCCCAATGGTGTGAAGACATCTGAAGGCTTCCGGGGGGGGCTGCCAGTGTGCTTTGTTGTCCATATTTGTCACATCCTTGGGACAAGAGGTGACTTGGCATTTGTTTTGTCTTTGGCCAGACACCTGGAGCAGGGCTGAATGCTTGCTGTATAAATCTGATCCTCCATTTAAAAACTCTGTGAGAAATCTTGAATTTTGCATTTTTTTTTTTTCTATAACTTATCCTGAATGATCCCTTGGGTTCTGTTCTGTTTTCACTTGCACTGGTAGACCTAAGCAAATCAGTTTAATTTTGTTACAGGGGAGCTAATATGTTTTTGATGTTATCTTCAAAACCAATTAAAGCAAAAAAAAAAGTTTGTCTGGTGTTGCCTGATTTGAATTTTTACAGAAATATATAAGGTCTACATGTGGGTTAGTTTTCAGTACAAAAAAAGCCTACAGGACTGAGACTTCTGTTCTTCAATTTCTTGGGCAGCTATTTACCTTTAAGCTTGTGAGTGTCCCATTTGAAGGTAGAACTCTTGCTTGGTGTTAAACGTGTAAGAGCTTGTCAAGCTGAAGTCTGCAACTTCCTTCTCAACTACGGTTTACTCTGTGTGTTTGCTACACAACTTTAAGCAATGCACCTTTATTCTCTTTACATCAGCTGTGGATCCATTTCCCTGTGTTTGTGGAAATCCACATTTGGCGTTTTCAGAGATGTCTGAGCCAATTTCAAACCTCAGTGTTTGGGTATAGGGTGATGGTAGACACATGTCTTGTCAGTTCCACAGTTTTGTTGTTTTTTAAATGCATTTGATCACGCATTGGGCTTATATAATGAAAACAAAACTTTCATTAGTCTGGTTTGGGAGGGACTGCAGTTGAAGACGGGAAAGAGAAAAGGATCGTGGGGAGAAAGATAGAGAAGGCTGAAAGAAGACAACCAATGGTGCTGCAGCCGGTGAGGGCAAAAAGTCTGGATGGAAGCAGCATTTCAGAGATTATTTAAGGACTGGGTCCCTCCAGCTCCTTTGGAGAAGCGGACTGGTGATGCAGATTGTTTCTGAGTCTGGGCTGCAGTTACCTGTCTGCCTGTGCATAAGGCACCCCAAGAAAGAGGCTTTGGAAGCCTGAGAATGCTAGAGCTGCACCTTTTAAAGGCTCCTTTCCTCTTATCCTTGCAGCTTCCCAGTGGTCAGAAGAAGATACCTGGTCCCTGCTGTAGATGAGCTCCTCTGTTTTTCAGGGAGAGGGAATAAAGGAGCTAGAAGGATCAAACTAAATGGAAAATAGTAGTACCTTCAGGACTGCATTTTAGATTAAATAAAAATTATTTCATATCGATACTAAGTTTTTTATAGATTTGATGGCACCATGGGACCTGATCAATGGACAGCCAGGGGTGAACAAAGCCTGTGCATATTTATCTTTGCTAAAGATGTATTTCACAAGTCAGAACTGAAACACTGAGTAATTACAATGCCTGGATCTTAGCCAGACAGTCTTGGACAGAGTAGCTGACCAGTGACATCTGTTCTGTGCCTTCTCCACAGGACATCTTCTCAGGTTAGGAGCGGTAATGAACTTAAACCAAACTGGATTATTTATGGTGATATGCAAAGCATGAAAGGAAAGTAGGTTGAAGTTTTCCTGAGCCTGGAAAGACAGAGAAACTAAACTGTGGGTAAAGTCTCTCTCTCTGAAGATGAAGGGCAAGATTCTCAATTGATGTACATCTCTGCAACTTGGCATCAGTGAAGCTATGTTGATTTACACCAGCTGAAAAATCTGGAGGGGAACAATGCACTTTTTGTTTAATTTTTATGTGATCGTCAGACAATCCACCACATTCAGTTGGAGAGGAATAACATTTGGTAGATGTTTAGTCTTGACTTTTTTTCCTGAAATGGGAAGTGAATTAAATGAAGTGAAGACAGAATAAGGCATTTTTATTATTTGAGCTAGCTGAACAGTCTGAAAAATATTAAATTAAAAAATTTTGTCAAATAAAATATTTGACATTACAACAAAATACAGTTAAATGCATTATTTCTTAAAAGAATTGTTAATAGGAATTTAGAGAAGTCGTTTGTGCTGGACATGACTAGATTTACAAAGAGTCGGCTGTGTGAAACTGTCTGTCTAATCCATCTCTTTCACAGCATATGTTATGTAGCCCTGCCTGTTGCACCTTTATCATCCACTGGCATCCCTCAGTGCTGAATGTCATCAGAGGACCCAAGGTACAAGGATTATCAGGTCTGTTTTAGGGACTAGAATGAAATTTGGACTGGTGTCTGTCTCTACCTGCTGAGGTCATTTTTCTGCAGTGGTGGAAGTCATGTACCTGTATTGCTGCGTACGCTTTACAAATGGCTTGCCCTGAAGGGAGGGTGGTACAGTGGTGGCTTTCTCAGAGACAGAGGCACTGAGCCAAAGCAACAGAAGTGATTTATGGGCTAAAGTCCCTGCTCACCCAAAGGAAAAAGTGATTGTAAGGGGCTGCTTTCTTTTTCTGCCTAAGCCTGTTGTCAAAGGTGGTGAGGATGAACAGGCAGTGCCAAACTGCTCTCTGTCTCCTGTGCAGGCAGTGTAAGACTGTAAACAGCACTGAAGACCTGGCAGACTTTTTGTCCGTCATTGGACATGCATCAGTTTTGACACAGAGCAGGAAATGACTGGTGCAGCAAAAATTTTGGAGCAGGTCATCTCCCTGTTTCATGGAATTGAAACTCTGGGACTTCCCATTTGAGACTTGTTCTGCTGCTGGGGAATACGTATATTAAATTACTAATATTCCAACTTGACAGGAGGTTACAGTCCAACCTGTATTACCTTTAAAAACCCAATTTTTTAAGGGTGCTGCAGTTTAATATGGGAAAAATATTCCTAATATATTATTCTCAAAGCTGCCAGCCGAGCTGTGTAAACCACCCTTGCAGTCAATGGCAAATAGTAGTGTGGGAAATGTACTTCCTCTTTCATAGGCAATTTTGCCATTTCTAATTAAGATATTGTGCATCCCAAATCAGAAAAGAATACAAATATGTGGTGTTTTCAGTAAGGCGTGTGTTAAAAATCCCCAAACCTGATCTGGGAAATCTCAGTGAATTTGGAAACACTGAAAAAGCCAGGCTTACCTCCCAGGCAGCATGGCTCAGAGAAATAGCTGGGGAGTCCAGGAACAGACCACCTTGCTACTTAGCAAGGTAGGTGGGGCAGGGTAATGGTGAACCAGCCACCAACCAGCCTTGACATCAGGGGATGCTCAGTTTGAAACAAATTTACCCTCTGTGAACATGAGGTTAACCCAGTGTGAACTGCAGTGGGAGAGGAAATGCCACTGAGCACAAATGCCTTTTCTTCCGGCATAGGGAATTGATATTAGAAAAACAAGGAGATTTTCTGGGAAATTTCTTCTTGAAGAAAATGGAGGAGAAATGTTCTTCTCTGGCTTCTGATGACAGGTGAGCAAAATTTGAATGTGCAATTTATTTGACCTACAAACGACACGTGGCATGTGTGTTTTGTTGTGCAAGTGTGGAAGGCAATTTAGTGTTATGCCCCTTACCAAGAGAGGCAGTTCAGCTGAGCTGAAATTGGGGAGTTTCTTCATGTAATACAGCAGCTGAAGTGAGTGAATATTATGTGGGTTGTGCTGGTACACAGTAGTACACCAAATGTTGCTCACATGGCTTTAGAGGTGTTCAGTCCGATTCTGTGGCTGCCCAACAGGTTTAGTGCCAGAGACCTATATAAGAATATCCTGCTCTTGGACACACAGTTCCTGAAAACATAAATCCCTGTGTGTGGTTACTGCACAACCAGCATCTGACTCATTGCTTTGCAAAGCACTTTTAGTTGCTTGGGAAACATGATGATCTGCACTATACAAACCCAGTAACTGCAGTACGCCTGTAGCAGTGTACGATCTTGGAGCTGTCAAGAAAACTTTGTTCTCTGTTATCCACACCACAGCCAATAGGAGCTTCATGTGACGGCTCAAATGGAACCCTGTATCTCCAGCCACTCTGAATCCATCCCCTTGGTGTTCCAGCTGATGGGGAGCTCTCAAGGGGTGTTAGTAGCATAGTCCACATCTATTGCACAGTTTTCTTTCCATACAGCAGGGGGTAGTAAAATACTCAGAGACTACATGTGCAAGAAATGAGCATCAAACAGTAGAGCAACTGAATGGAAAACAAACAAAATGTCTATTTTTAAACTGAGCTAAATCCATATAATTTTCAATCAGGAACCTTTTGAATCCTTGTAAAACAAGTTCCTTAAGGGTTTGAATGATGCTATTTAAATGTGTAATGACTTGGCCTGTTAAAAACCCAACTTATTGATTGCTGCACTTTGAGGATAAAAGTATTAAACATTTTAATCGTGCTGAGCATGTTTAGGATGCAAACAAAAGTCCTCATTGTGAACCTGCCAGTTAAAGTAGCTGCCAATAGGGAAAGGAGACATGTCTGTGGCTTTCTTTGGGTTAGCTGAGGTCATAACTACAACTAATGCAAAGGTTCTTAAAGAAGTTTGGCATCTGAATGCATGAAAATCCCAAGCAATACTCCTTCACTCTTTCTATTAAAAATTTTGGAGCTGTTTTGGACTGACAACAATGTTTACAGAACAAGATCAAGGTGCTTTTTTCCCTCCTTATATTATTAAGAAATATATAACACTTTAAGAATGCAAAGGACAGTCTGAGATGTTAGTGCTAGGAACTCAGTTACAGGACTGCTGTTGAGCTTCAGAGTCCTGTACCTGATCTTGATCTAGTCCAACAGGGAGTTCGTAAACCATCGAGGAAACCCAGGGGGACTATTCCCTGGTGGGAATAGTCGTATGCTTCTAGTCAAGGAATGGTTTAGAACTTCACTGTTTCTCTGCTTAGAGTTTTGAAGTAACAATTTAACTTCTAATAAGCCATTGCCTGCATATTTCTATAGTGCCATTTAGCAGTACACAGACTAACATCACATTTCTCTTCCAAACAGTGCAGAAAAATGTCCAACTTCTCATTTCCTTAAAATTCATAGAAATGCCTAACCTGTGAAGTTGGTTCCTAGTCATGTTCTTACACCAGCTTAGCCGGATAAGATCTAGATCCCAGCACACTTATTCCAGTGTATGTTAAGAGCAATCTGAACAACTAACACACAAGGTACACTGGTGTAGAGAGCTGTGAAGAGCTGAGTCTGGCTCAGTGCTCCCTATTGCAAGAGGAAAGCTGTACTTAAATCCATGTATGACATGGGAGATATTTATTTTACATTTCTGCAAAGGTTTTAAAATTTACATCTAAATTTTTTTCTGTATTTTTTTTTGTCTCAGCTGATATGGCTTCATAGGAAGATTCTGAAGAAGATATAGAAATCCTTCTGTGAGTGTATACTGAATTTGTGTTATATAATGATTTGAATTTTATTGGTAACTATTACTAAAGATTCTGAATTAAGTTAAAAAAACAATCAGCAAGCCAAATCTACTTTATTTTCAAGAATCTCCAGCTATCACTCACATATCCTTGCCAAACATGTCATTTCTCTTAGCAACAGTTTAGATGACTTTGACAAGTATTTTTAACCTAAAGAAGGAAAGTCATAGAGCTCACTTCTGAAATCTGAAGTTCTGCACAGATACCTAAGGGCTGGATTCAGTGATAAATTGTTTCCCCTCCTGACAGGACCGTGGAAGCTTTTCTTGCAGGGAATGCTTAGTAATTCAGTGAAAGCGGTTTGGATGGATTTTTGTCTTTCCAGTTGAATCTGGCTTTACTTTCTTTCTAGTATTATAAATTATTGTATGTGTAATAAAACCCATGTACCTCTTGAGAAAAATGTTAATTCTACGGAGAAAGAGGCTGATTCAAAGATAACATGAGTTGTAGATTTATTTCCCTGTAATTTATCCACACTTTAAATGATCACCTAGGTTATCCTGGAACAATGGCATCTTGATAGCCATGGTTTTAATGTAAAATGTCCAAAATTTCACATGCAGACTTTGCCTGCAGACAATTTGTAGTGCAGTCTTAAATGCTCTTTTAGATCCCTTTAAAAACAGATATTTCTGGAATGACAGATGCTAGCAGTGGAGATAGTTGGTATTAGCCAGTCAAAGTAAAAAACTGTCCAGTCTTTTGCAGCCACCTCGTCAGTGGTTTCTGTCATCCCTGTGGGTTGTATAATGCAGAGTGATGTGGCAACAGCTGAATCTGGTTGAATGTGTGCCAGAACCACAAATATGTTGCTGAATATAATGTACCTTTTTTCCATCTAATGAGCAAAAGCACAGATTATACATAGGGGTTCTCACATCCCACTCTATCTCTCATTCCCATCTTTGGATTGCCTACCAAGTGCTCCAAGTGCAAACTAACCTCTGAATTTGTTATACCAGATGCTGCTATCTCATTTAAACCATATCTTTGTAAGACATATTAATACCTAGCAATATCAGTTAAATAATCTCTTTACTCTTAACATTTGTTTAATCAGATCCATAAGGCAGACCTGCACTGAAATCACATTGTTAGTGTCCTCTTCTAAGCCCTCTACAGCATCCTGTCCTCTTCAAGGCTCTCTTTTAGATGCTGAGTTTCATGATCTTTATTTATTTCTTGTTCAGTGCTAAACACTCTTTCACTGTTTTAAGGTTAGTTATAAACTTCAGATAAGAAGTTTATAACTTCAGATATTATTATTACTTATAATAAGAATTTTACCTGACCCAGTGCCTTATTATTGTTCTGTAACTGTTTTTTGATCTTTTGAAAGAGTCCTTTTAATACCACTATGGTTTAATTCACCAATTCTTGAATTTTATTCTGGATTAATAATTTTCAAACAATAGGTTTGGATTAAAATTTAGAATAAGTTTTCAAAAAGTCATTTTATAATGAGATACTTGCATGGCCATCAAGAATGAAAAAGGGAATGGATATTTCAGTTGTTCCAGAAGGCTCCTGTGTATAGGTCCTATAGATCAGATTTGAAATTAAAAAAAAAAAGGAAGAGTCCACATGACTGGCAGGAAGAAGAATGTTGATATAACTGGGGGTGAATAAGTTTAATTTTTCAGTAGAAACTGGGGAAAGATAAGGTATCAGAAAGGAAGACTGTAGCAAGTCTGATTTTGCTGGATTTATAAGAGTTCAGAAGGAAGCTAGTGGTGTAGTCATAAGCAAATATTTTATTTTCAGTATTCCTGGACACATCTTCCATTTAAGGAAGGCTTGGGATAAGGCTGGGGAACTGGAAAAAAACATGTCAGAGAGAGTAGTATGGCGTAGGCAGGAGCATATGCTTCATATTAGGTATTCCAGTACAGATTCTTCCTCTCTCTACAGTACATGTTAATTTTAGGGCTAGGGCTGGAATCAGGTTTTCAGAAAAAAGGTAGAAAGCCTTTTGAGTCTTGCATTCTGCAAGACTTCCAGAGATAGGATGAAAGTTTGAATAATTGGGACCAAATGCCTTATAGTTGGATTTACTCTACAAATTGGTCACTTTGAATTCAAAAAAAAAAAAAAAAAAAGATTAGGCTTAGGTTTAAGGTGGCATTATGACCTAAAAGAGGGAATCTTCATCCATCAAACACTGTTGGATTGTTTAGAACCAACAAAGATTGGAAAGAATGTTGTTTTCTAATGAATCTCAATGAGCCTTTTTTAATGAAATGTTCGCTCATTTTGATTTCAGATTTTTGCCTTAAAAGCAGGGTTTAAGAAGAAATTGCCCATTGAGCCTAGCTTGTCACTGGGTCTGGAACGGCTTCAGTCGTAGGAATGCAGGTTAGCATCATGAAGGGCGACTGATACCTTATGGAATACTTTGTTCACCTGAGTGGGAAGAGTGGATATTTGGAGAGGCTGTTGGTGACTATACAGTTACTGTCTTGAATGCATTTTAGCTGCAAGAATTATTTCACTGCCCATATAATAAGTAGGATTATGGTTAGGGTTAATCTCATATCTGTGAAGAAAAAGGTATGACCTGTAAGTTTAGGATGACAAATGATATCAACAGCTGATGTTTCATGTTTAGAGATTGCTGCAGGGATTAATTCTTCAGTTGCTTTTCAGGTTAGGAATTTAAATTTTGAATGTAGAAAATAAATGTTGAATAAGTCAAGGTCCTGTTGGATTCTTTATGTTCACAAGTGATAAGAATATCTGCTTCTCCAAATGCCATTAATTTGTGTTAGGTTTTACTCTAGCTATTGGTTACCTGGCTATAATCATAACCTTGGGATTGTGTAAGGACTTGGGAACTCAAAAGCACGTTGTTTCCAAGAAGTTATTAAACTCCATAGTTCTGTAGAAGTGCTTACGGAAGAAACTGTTAACAATGAACAGCAATATATGATATTCACCCAAGGGTTCTAGAGAAACTTGGAAGCTGGATAACTGTAAATAATTGTTTTGAAGAACCAGTGAACCCAAGAATTAATATTGTATGTTGGCAGAGAGTCAATAGGGATTTTTAAGGGTGGGTCATGCCTCACAAAGGTAGTAGCATTCTTCAGAGAAATCAGTAAGATTGTGGATAAAGGAATTATGGTTGATTTAACCTATTTGGTTATATCTTTTAAAGAATCTAAGAAGTCAGAGGATAAAAAAAAAAGACAGATGTCAGCAATAAGTGGTCAGTTTTCACAGATGAAGGAGGTTGTCAGTGAAGTATCCATGGGATTTGTCCTGGGGCCTGCAGTGTTCCCAGTATTAATAAATGGTCTAGAAATGAGAAGGAGAAATTTTTGAGGTATCTTAGTTGGCTGACAATACCAAGTTATTTGGAATAGAATGATAGACTCACAGATTAATTTTGGTAGAAAGTGACCATTAAAGATCATGTAGTCCAAACCCCTTGCAATGGGCAGGGACATCTTCAACTAGATCAGGTTGCTCAGAGACACATGAACCTGATCTTGAATGGGAAAGCTGTTCCAGTGTTTTACCACTCTCACTGTAAAAATTTCTTCCTTGTATCTACTGTAAATCTACCCTCTTTAAGTTAAAAACCAATACCCTTTGTCCTAAGTCGACAAGCTGTACTAAAATATTTGTCTCCATCTTTCTTATAAGTCCTCTTTAAGTACTGAAAGACTGCAGTAAGGCTCCCCAGAGCCTTCTCTTCTACAGGCTGAAAAACTCCAAGTCTCTCACCCTTTTTTCATAGCAGAGGTGCTCCATCCCTCTGATCATCTTGGTGGCCTCCTCTGGACTTGCTCCAACAGGTCCATGTCCTTCCTATGCCGAGGACCCCACAGCTGGATGCGGTGTTCTGGGTGGGGTCTCACCAGAGCAGAGGGGCAGAATCCCCTCACGGTGTTTTGGATGCAGCCCAGGACACAGGTGGTTTCTGGGCTGCAACTGCACATTGCTGGGTGATGTCCAGCCTCTCATCCAGCAGCACCCCCAAGTCCTTCTGGGCAGGGCTGCTCTACGTCTGTTCATCCTCAGCCTGGATTGATACTGGGATTGCCCCAACCCAGGTGCAGCACCAGCACTTGGCCTTTTTGAGGTTTGCGAGCTTGGCACAGGCCTCCTTTTCAAGCTTGTCCAGGTCCCTCTGGATGGCATTTCATCCCTCAAGCATGTCAACTGCACCACGCAGATTGGGTGGTGTCTATAAATTTTCTTAGAGTGGATTCAGTCCCACTGTCTCTGTCTTTACTGAAGGTATTAAACAGTACTTTTCCCATTACAGACCCCCAAGGGACATCGCTTGATCTCCATTTGGACATTGAACATCCATCATATCATTGAGCTGGCAACCACTACCCTCTGGATGTGACCACCCAACCATTTCTGCATCTACCAAATAGTTCATCCATCAAATCCATTCCTCTCCAGTTTAGAGATCAGGATGTTTTGGAGGACCATGTCAAAGGCCTTACAGAAGTCCAAATAGATGGCACATCTGTAGCCCTTCCCTTGTCCATTGATGTGGTCATGCCATTGTAGAAGGACACTATCACTTCGCTGTTCTCCATGTGCCTTAGCACAGCTTCTAGGAGGATTTGTTCCATGAGCTTTGTAGGCACAGAAATGAATCCATAACATAATTTTACTGTGAAGAATTATAGAAAGGAGTAGGATATGTAAAGTGAAACCAGGAAGTGGCAATTTCAAAATAGGAAAGAAAAAGGTACTTTTGCCTCACACTGCATTGTTAAGCTGTCAAGATTCTTGCCGCAAGATGCCGTGGACAGTAAAAACTCTCAGATGTGAAAAGTCCTTGGATGAAAAGAAGAAACCATTGAGGTCTATTAAAGATAGAGTTACTGCATCTGGTTAGGAATTGCTCAGCCACAAATCCCTGGAGGCTGAAAAATATTCTGGGGATTTAGTGCTGTATATTACACTGTTCTCACACTCTTCTCTGGGACCCATTTTGGACGCCATCAGGAATGGCTGCTGGGTAAATTGGAAGCTTGATCTGATAAAATATAATAAGGGAGGGTCTTTATAAATTAATCTTGTGAAAAAGAACCCAATATTCAGCATATCTGATTATGCATAGGTGTTATTTGAATTTCCCAAATACTGCCATTGTCAGTGCAAAACACTTGCTATCCTTGTCATATTTCTGTATGTTTAAAAAGAGAAGACAATTGCTTTAGTAAGATTAATTTGGTACTCTGCACTCTGAGAACCTTTTTGTATCACTTTATTTGGAATCAAATAAATTGTGTACTTTTTTCCTTTTGCATAACTGTCCTCTCTTCCAAAGTCAAAACTGAAAATAGAAAATAAGTTAATTAAAAGCATAATATATGTTACACATCATGAGTTGTCTTGCAACATAAATTGTACAGTTGCCAGTCAAGCAAGCTCACGTCTACTTAGGACAGACTACTCAGGTTTAAGGAGCTGCTCTCAGTTATCTTTTACTGCTTCTGCTGTGAATATAGTAGATTTTCCACAATGCCATCACTCACACTTTAGGACAGGACACTAGCTGGCTGAAATCAGCAATAGTTCTGTTTAGGCATTTAAAATAGTATCAAAGAGTCATGAAGGAATATTTGGTCCTTTTAGTTGCATGAAAAAACTAGTAAAAATACTGTATTGCTCAGAAATAAATCAAAATATTTTGCAAAATATTGGGTGCAGAGAAACTTGTAGATACTCGGACACGAGATCCCCTTTGAAGCAATATGCTGTATACTGCTGCTGATAGGCTTTCATTAGGTTTATTAGCTTCAGCTTCTTAGTTTGTACTCCTGCCATCAAGTCCTGTGTCTCCATTCTCTCACAGACACTCTCTATAGTCTGGGTGCATGAAGATTTGTTGCAGTATTTTGCAAACACAGTAGAAAGTGGCAATATTGTTAGACGTGTCCTTGGTTGCCCTGTGACTTGCAGCAGCAGCAGGAGTGATGATCTTGTATTTAGTATCAAACAATAGCTCACTATAGAATTTTCTAAACTAGACTTGGCTTCTCACCATGTCCCAGAACCAACCTGGCATTTCACAATAGAGGAATCAAATGTCTTTTGGCAGCATCTGATGTCATCATTGCTTAGGGCCTGATCTCAGAATTTGGCTGTCATGAGTCACTCCATCTACTCGTTGTGTAAAACAGAAAAAATGTGGGCATCAGCAGTGCCGTGACCTTTATACAGTTTTCAACAGATTGAAAGAAGGCAGAACTGTTATTACTAATTTTAAATTGCTAATATATGTTAGGCTTTTTCAATCCATGAAGCTAATGGAAGTCTATCATCAGAAGTATACAGCATATTACTTTAAAGGAAATCTCATTTGAACCAAAGAACTCACAAGCAAAATGACAGTGGAATGTGCTTGGACAGAAGTGTTGCACCTCATTTTACACTGTCCTGTCATGGGTGATGGATTCCTTTTGGCATATTAGCTAAAGTTGCATTGAGAAGCAAAAAAAAATGATCACTTTTGGGTGCAAACATCACATTTGAAGTTGAAAGTTATAGTTTATGCTGAAGACCTGCTGAAATTCTTCAGAAGAAAATATTCTGTATAATATGCATGTATTGCTAATCTGCCAAACCTCTGAGGCTATTGGAGTAAAGCAGGGGTTTCTTTAACAGCTTGTGATCTGGCCGATCCGGTCTGTTTGTAATATACAACACTTATCACTTGTGGAGCTTGACTGCTATAATAAATCAGTTGGGTTCTACTTAAGTAATTTCTGAGCAGGAGTTAAGCTGTAAGTGAATTATGGGATGATTTCATATGGTGGTCATCAGCCACAGATAGTTATGTGAGGAAAACGGAGCAGAGCTTCATATCCTGATCCTTTCATATATTCTTCTACCTTTAGTAAAGTTTTGTTTCTTCTGCTTCCTGTCTTATACAGGTACTTATTGAAGACAAGAAGAATAAAGTGATTGTATAAGAGAGAGGATTTTTTAAAAAAAAATTTAAACATTATATTATTACACAGGAGGTAGTAAAAGATTACCACATTAAACAAGGCAGAAAAAGTTTAAGATTGTAGAGCTATCTTTATCGTGACTTGTGTGGTACATGTTGATGTCTGAAAGTCCGTTATTTTGGGGACAAGGCCTTTCTTTTAATGTTATTTTTCTGACTATGATAGTTGCATAATAAAATTTTAAAATGTGGTGTTTAAGGACTACAGCAGGAAAAGATTTGACGTACTAGCAGTCTGAGCACAGTCTGCTAGTTGTGCTGAGCTTTCAGTTTCCAAATCAAACTTTTTGTCTGTGTCGTTCAGATGGTCTTTCTTCCAGAAATTGGAGTGGTGTAGTTGGACCATGGAGTTTCATCAGTGAAACTGGGTAGGTCTGCTCTGATCTGTTCCCAGTTGAAGCTGGGATTGAGGAAATCTGCAGTCTCCTTCTGTTACAAAGATCACAGTCATTTCTGCACACCTTCTGCTGCATCCTATACACTCAGAACCAGAATTTATCTCTGGCAAGAGCTGTGCTTCCTGAATTATGTTTGGCACGCTTGTTCTCAGTTGTGAAGTATTTATCCATTTCCGGGTGTCAGCTACTGAATCCAATGGGATTATGGTCCCATTTAAATAAAATAAAATCTTGTCATCTGCTACTGAATCCAAGAATTATTATCACTTGTTTCATGGGCTTCTTATCAACAGCTTATTTTGGCCTGTTGGTCTTGAAACAGTTTCATTTCACCTCATCAGCACCTGGTTTTACTAATTCATTATGTGGCTGAAGTGAAGGTGGCTCTGCCATCTAGTTTGATTTGGATCTATTGCTGACTTAATAATATGAGCAAAAATGGCAGATGAGTGTCTGTCTGCCTTTTTCTGTAATAAATGTACATAAAGAATCTCTGCATCTGCTAACTGACACTGCAGATTGCTTTCCCTTCAGTGGAAGTCTTTCCAAATGGTCTCAGAAGCAGCAAGAATAGATGCTTGTGGTTGTTTTTCCTGGCGTATCAGTGGTGTATGGAGATACATAGTTTCTGCTTCCTCTGTTTCTGTCACTGCAGTTTATAGGCTGGCCATTAATTTTTCTGTCAAATTGCAGTCTGGAGCGTATGTGTTAGATGGCATCTACAATACATGGCACCTGCATGCTCCATACTGTTTGCTTAGTTCTGTGTCAATACATTATCATTATATTCCTTTCAGTGATCACTTCAGTTGCTCTTTCAATGAGTGGCATGTTTCTAAGACTAGGTCTATTGCTTTGAAAATGTAAAACTGATTTGCTCCATTCTTTCTGAGAATAATTGTGGGTGCCAAGAATGAGAGCTCTGCAGTATAAACATTTTTTCTCAGTAGTCAATGCAAATACTTATTCAGGTAAAGGCGTAACAAAACACTTTTGTATCTACTGTTTTTTCTGGGCTCCTTGAATATTTTGATGATCTGTTCCAGCATTTGGGGGCATTATTCCAACAGGATTGTCCCCATCATCTTCCCTCCTCTGTAGCCCCTCGGTATTATACCAATGACTTTTCTCTCGTTCCGTTACAAATTCTGCAGGGAGACTTAGTTCTGGTGTTCAGTTTTACTGCCTGTACACGGATTTTGTCTGGAAATCCACCATGCCTGGCATCACTCCATGTTAATGATTTCCTTTGTTTCTCACCCTTATTTTATCTCTTTGTAAATTGTGTTTTCTATATTACTGTGGAACTCACAAGATTGACCTCTGCTGTCATCTTCCATATGCCACATGCTGAGTAGTAACATAAGACAGCAACACATTTCTTAAGGCTTTAAATTGAGAGAGCTGTAACAGAACTGAAGCCTTGTGGCAAGCCAGTGTTCCCAGATGGGAAAGACTACATTTAAGGCCTTTGGTGCTATTAATTTTTAAAGGCTGCAAAGAATGAATAAAGTGTGAGTGAGGACTGATGGCTGACAGGGATGGAGAGGCCTGAGCTGACTGTGCTACACCAGTGCCCCTCTCAGCACCAGTGCCCCTGACTTCTCCCTGGCTTCATTTTGGAGCAGTCTCAACATGACGTCAGGGAAGCATTTCCAGTGGGAATAGACTTGCCAAAATATGCCTTTATACTTTAGTACTGTTCTGGCAGTAATGTGGTGCTCAGCAGGTGAAGGGGAGGGAAGTGCTGTTACAAAGATATTTGCACTGAGAGAGGTGGGATTCAGGTGCAAGGTTGCTGAGCTATTTTGAGGGTTTTTCACTCTTTGTAGCCCATTCTGGTTAGCTGATATCTGAGGGCAATATTTTTATGAATTGATGATGAAATGTAATCATTCTTTGTTGCAATTCTGTCTATATTTATGAACTTCCACTTCCCTGAATGCCAGAAGAAGTAAACATGAGAGGCTCATTCCTTTAACAGTCTCCTCAGAAAATTGTCTACCCTATGCCCCTCTTTTTTGCTTCATTTCTTTATCAAAATCATCCTACATGCTCTCTAGTTGTCTCTGGGGCTTTCCCGCTGCCTGCTCTATCTGTGCCTGTACTTTTGCCCTTTCTCATCCTTGGTGAACTCAACTGAACAACATTCATTGCCCTGAATTTGAACTTAGTCCCTAAGGAAAATTGCAGTTGTTGGTTCTTTTACTAGGCCTCTGTTTTGGGTGCTGACCTCCAGTGTTTCTTGTCTTCCAAGGAAGTTTTGTAACCAGATTTTACATTTAGCCTACTATGTTATACTCAATAAACTGTGACTCCTAAATGCTACTCTACTATCAGATGGCTTCGCTATTCCTATTTATAAATGTCACTGGTTTTGTTGTATGCTGTCAAACTGCCATTCTCCTTTTCCCCACATCATGTTTTTCTTGTTTTGCATAAACTCCATGTTTCAGAATAGAAAATAATTGACTTTTAGGGTCATTTAGGGAAGATATTTTGTTTTCCCAGGTTTCTGGGTGGGGCATTTTAGCCAATCATATTTATTACTTTAAGAAGACCTCTCAGACATTTGAACTTGACCCTATTTCCTTCCAATAACACCTGGCAAGAGAGCTAGATAAGTTAAATTGCAGATATATTAAAGATTTATTTTAGGTAAAGCTTGTTTTAAGATGTTTGTGTGCCAAGTTATGTCTGGAGTAAAATTTTATAGCAAACACTAAATCAGAGGCAAGCAGTACAGAAAGAAGTGTAAAGGGGAGTAAAATAGAAAGGCTGACAGATCTGTAACTATAATAAAAATGGTTGTGGAGAATTCTATGGCATTAACTTAGATAATTGCCAGAGTCGTAAAATCCAGATTTTTCTGTCTTCAAGACCCCTGGGAGCTGCTGGAGAAGAAGAAAATTAAATGTAATGGTTCATATATAATTCAGAATTTTGTTGCTTTTTATCATTCTCAAAAGAGTAAAAGTGACCTACTTTCTATATGTTGTAGTTTAGTGGGAAATTCCCCTGACTCCCAGTGTTAGCATGCTTGTTCTCTTCTTAAGCAGGTGCTAACTCCCATCTCTGCTTTACTACTGCTGGCATAGTATGTGCTAAATGTGTTGTGACATTCTTTCCTCTCAGTGTACTGTGGAGATGGTTGTGCTCCTTCCCAAATTCCAGTTTTGTTAAACTTCTGGGATTAATGCAGGCTCTAAATTAATTTTCTGTATGTTAGTTGTCAACCACAGTAGAAGTAATTAAATAACAAGCTCTCCTCTAAGATTTGTGTTTTTAGAATCAGTAAATTATATGTAATGATGGCTTAAAAGAGAAAAAAAGAAAATAAAGCTCAAAGACATGTATAAAAAGGCATCACTTCTTGTTTATTTGTTACAATGTATATTTGGAATAAAATATAAAGGAATAATTAGAAATGTTCTTGGAACTCAGAGGAGAGTCAGTATTAGCGCCACTGTGAGGATGGATTTGAACTGGAAATATTTCAATCCAGAAGACTTCTTCCAATCCATATTTACAAAATCCGAGGAGAACAGTCTAAAAAATCTGAGCGAGGAAAACTAGGAAATTGGACTTAAGGTTGCACATCAAGGCTCTCTCCATTTACAGTACCACACTACAGAAGTATGCTAGAGAGAGTATGAAACCAATGAGTTCTGATCCTGCCCTCCAAGAAGAGCCGATGTTTAGTTTCCTGGATCCAGCTCTGTATGGAGGAAAAGGAGAGAACTTTAATGATTTTATACTTTCCCATCATATTGCTGAACTTATTTGCGATTGAGGAAATTGCTCAGATTTTTCAGTTCTTTTTCTACTCCTTTCAAGAATAGAGGCAGATAAGGGAACATGTTAATCCTCTTTTGCTGAAAAAGAAATTTCATTGACCAGTAAGAGATTCTGGGTTGCATGATGGACAGTGCTCTAGTTACTTTTCCAAAGAGAATTGGCTACACAGTTTGATTCTCAGGTGTATGTACAAGAAGCAAAACAAAATCATTTTTTTCACTAAATGAGATGTATCCTTTAGAACTGTTTGTGGGGAAATATTTGAAAAATAAGCATGGTTCTGTTTAGCCATGTTCTATTTAGTTATTTATTTGAAGTAAGCAGTTTCATCCAGCTATGGATACTAGACCAGCTAGCTAGAGGACTTGTTCATATATTTTTGTTTTACTTTTTTGATCCAAGTCTTAGGAGTTGGGAGTTTGGTTCCAAAGGGAATGAATTTATGTATGCAGGACACGTTGTTCAAGGAGCTAATACTTACAGTAAACAGAGGTTGCTTAACTGTTGAGTAATGCTACAATAGTTATTTCCAATATTTTGCAAGAAACAATGTTCATGCAATGTTTTACCACTAGCAATTTGTTAGTGGTTTTAATTGAATGCCAAAAAAATCTCTAAGGGCTGTAATTTCAAAAACATGGAGCATCACACATTGGGAACTATATCTTCTTTCTACTTTTGTAAGGTAAGATGTACATCAAAGAGACACAGTTTTTTATCCCATTAATAGTACTTTAAAATTGAAGTAGTGTAAGAACACTCTTGTGACATCACAAATAGTAAATGATATCCATTGAAAGGAGATGTATGTGTGTGCAACTTATGTTACAGATTAAAGTCTTTAAAAATGCTTTGAAGAAAATCCTTCCCCAATGAATTACTTCAGGAAGGCAGATACAGTCTGAAGTAGCCTTATTTGTCTTCTGTTGTTGGAGCAATGATGTGTTTACACTATAGTCAGGTGAAACCTAGCAGTACTGGAAGTCTATATGCAATTTGTACAGGGTATTACATTTATTGTGATTAATATTTTAAAGTGACTGGAAATAAATTATCTGTAAAACATCCCTGGATCTCCCTCACTCCAGATCCTATAAACATTCATAATACTGCTCTACTTAGCGTATTTCTTTGCAGCTTAACAGTATTGCTAGAAGTTTTCTTTTCCACTGGAAATAGGAGGCAGTTTCCTAGTGGAGATCAGCTTTAGCAAACACTCCTGTTAATGCAATTCTCATCAAGTTCTTCCATTTGAGATAGAAGCAAGTTCTTATTTTAAAGAGGGAGAACTAAAGGATGAGGCAGATGAAATGTCTTTGAAATGTCTTCTCTTGTTAAGTGGCAGAGAGAAGTAAAAGGTTTTATCTCCTATGCTTTTGCTTTCTCTACTGCTGTGGCATTTTTGTAGGTATGCGTGCCTACATAGGTATACACGTATTTAGATATCTATATTGAATAGAGACATAGTCCTGAGCTAGAGTTGATTAAAATGTACTTTTCTCGAATTAGACATTTGAGTCTGAAATACTGGAGACTAAGCATGAATATTTTGAAGGGAAGCTAGGACTTTCCTAATGTTTCTTCCACCAGTTTAATAACAGTTTCTTTTCTGGTGCAATCCTATCATTACCACCTTCTTTAAAAACAGCAACATAAGATCCTCTTGGCCTGAAGTAAGTAAATTCATGCGTATTTTTTTAATGTGGTATAATACTATGCACACCTATTTACACACACAGTTTTTTTCATGAACATATCTACATTGCATTAGGTGTCATGGGGATTTTCATTCAGTTCCAAGCTAGATTGGTCTTTGGCTGCTTCATTTTGTTAAAATCTGAATAAAACCTTAGGTGGCCATTGAGAAGGCTTGCCTTCAACAAGGACTTAGAATTTAAGTATGAGACATATCAACTGATTATTATTTCCATCAAACTCACTCCAAATTAGCATCCACTTATGAAAATAAGTATAAAAGTAGGTTTCTTCATAACTTCTTTCCTCTCTTCTCTAACCATTGATTTTTTTTAATAACTATGAGCAGAACCTGTATCAGAGAGTCTGTGTGGCCACACCCATGCCTTTTAATACAGAAAAGCCAGGAAATATTTAGGTATTCATGGTAATGTCACCCTCTAGATCACGCTTTGCAGATAATATGTTTCATTAAAATACTCCATGTCTCATATTCTATGGTGAAGCGTCCACAGGAGAAGACTGGCTTTCCATTCAGATGTTGACATACACATGGTTGTACATAGAAAAATATCCATAGTGGTTTGTCAGACTCCTCATGAAATTTTTAATGGGATCCTAGCTTGTCAGCTTGAAGGCAAAATATGCAGCCATGTCTTGTAACATGGAGAAAGAGCACAACACTAATACAATCACATGAAGGAAAGAAGCCTGTGCAGGAAACCTGTGACTTTAGCAAAAGAAGCAGGTTAATTGTGATGAAGATGCTGGCAAAGACTGTGCTTTGGGGTGGAAAAGTGAGCATAGAGTTATCTGGAAGATGACTGTGAGAAGGAGATGAAGAGATGCTGAGCAGGACAAGTTCCAACCAACCAAATGCACATCGGGGGTGTGAGTGCTTGGAAAGATATCTGCATCAGTGCAAGACATGATGTAATCACAGATGCAGAATTAAATATCTGTTCTTTGTTGTGAGAAATGGTCCAACATATTTTCTTTGGTACTGTTAAAAGAGCTGAAATAGACAGAAAAGGAAGATACAAAATAAAAGAGCAGAAATCAGTGGAAAAAATGCAAAGTGATGAAGAGGACCTAATGAGGTGGATTGAGAGGTGGAAGTGGTGATACAGAAGTGAAAATAATACTTCTGTAGAAGTTATATATGAGAATGGAGGGAGTGAAATGAGAAGGCTGAATGTAATTCCATTGCTGTGGAACTGAATGGCATGAAAAGAAATATGAAGGAAATGCCAAGGAGGCAGCAGATAAAAGAAAGGTTGTGTTAGGGTGGTGTGTCACTGGGGAAATGGTTTTCATGCTGATTCTTGTGTTTTCTCCAGTGTGTTTCACTGCTTATTGCCTTTCTGAACTGATAACTTTCTGATAATTGGATGTCAGAATATTTTGTTCCACGAAAGAAAAATTTGCTGATGGGATTTCACAGACTTGTTTTGTGTGCCATTACTTGTCATTAACCATGTCTTCTTCCTACTGCCCTTTAGACCCGATGTAATGCTGGTTTATACATCCCCTCCTAAAGAAACACTCAACATGAGCAAGTTATAAAAGTATTCTACAGAGTTTGCCAACACTTGAGGGCAGGAACACTCAGACATTTTTGAATACTTTGGTTCTAATTTAGGACTAACTGGAACATACCTCATCTCCGCAGTGTCATTTTCTTTAGAAAAGAACATTGGTTTCATATACGGAACAAAAGGATGATCATTAACACCCATCTGTGGGCCTCTTTAATAAACAGAAGCATGAGATAACACAAAGAGCTTTTGCACAGCAGTACGCTGAAACTTCATGTCAGGGAAGTTTGCAATGCTCGGAGTTTATTGGGAAATAAGAAAGTAGAAATCCTTAACTATTAACCAACTACACCATTAACCAACTAAAAATCAGTCCACGCTCTAGCAGATATGAATGAGTCCATTGATACTGCATTCCTGGAATCCCTGAGTAGTAGCAATAGTGTCCATATTTGCATATCTAAACACTTATGAAGAACTTCTTCCTCTAGAGGAGTAGAAGTACATTTGACATAAATAGTGAAGCCTTTTCAATATCTACTTGACACACACATATTTTTCCACCAGTGAATATTACTTGGACCAGTACAGCTGTGAAATACACAGAGAAAAGCTGGTCAAGAAAAGGAAAAATTTACCAAGCAGAAATATAAGTTTTGAAGCGTGAATTATCAAAAATTCTTATTTTCCATGTGAGGGGATGGTAGAAAGTGTTATTATTTTGGATTTAGTTGCATAGGAGCTGGGTAAAATTCGAATTTGGATATTGAGGATACATATAAATACCCTACCATACGATAAAAAATTGTACTTGATATATGGACTTTTATTAGTAAAATTACTTCAAAAAGAGCTGGTCACCCTGTTTTCCTGGGTTGTCTGTAAGTCCAAAAAAAGTCCAAAATTGCACCATTTTGCTGAAAATGGGTGACCTTCCTATTTCTTTTCCGGAAGGTGAGTGTAAATGAAAGAGATAAGCTAGAATGTCAACCAGCAATATGTCAGCTATGGCATGGAGGTTGTTCATATCCAGGCTGTTGCCAAGCAGAAAATGCAAACCAAATGAAAAGTCACTTCTCCTTGATGAAAGGTGGAAGAAGCTATCTTGCATTCACAGCAGGACTAGATTATGTACTATAAAAGACTGCTGTATTTTACCCCTTGCTCTCTAGAATACTCTAAGAGGGAAGAAAGTATGGAGAACCTTGAAATTCAGAGCCAATTATTCTTCCCAAGTTTTGCATGGTTCTCAGGATGGTGAGTAATGGGTTGCTATTCTGCACAGCAGCACAGCTGTACAGCTACTGGATTTGCTTCAACAAAACATCAACTTTTCAGTAAAAAATTGGCTGCAAGAAGATAACAGATGTACAAAAGAAAATAGGGAAAGAGTAACTCTTAACATCTTTATATTTTGTTTACTAGAAATTTTTAAAGGGAGAAAAAGCTTGACTGCTATGGCAAGTTGATATTTTTTCCCTTTTAAACTAATTTTATTGTACTAATTTGTTCATATTATTGTACCACAGATAAGAGTGCTGTTGTTGCAGCTTGGCAGGTTCGTACTCAACCTTCCTTGTCCAAGTACTTGTATCTTTGGTACTATTTAAATGGCAACAGAAGCTGGCAAGAATCTATGGCTACACTTCTTGTTCTTTTAAAGAATGAAAAACACCCTGGTTAACTCTTGTCTTTGTTTAGTCCATTGTTTCAGTTTCTTTGAAAAGACAATGGCAGACATTTTACGGGAGAGAATTATGGTTCAGTCTCTAAGAAGTTTACTTCTGTTTGCTAACAAACTAGTCTTTTGGGGGCTTTGTATTTCTTGTACTATAGTAGCAGTCATGGACACTAATTCCCAAATGTGGCTTGTAATTCCTGTTTGGGGTTATAGTCACAGAAATATAAAAGGCACAGGAACTAGGAATAGTGACATGATCCCAGAAGTGTTACAGAAAAAGAGGTCATGATGCCCTTTAAGTGAAGCTGTGACTGGAAATGTTCAGGACTTACTGTCCCAGTAAACCTATTGTCCTAATTATATGATCTCTTTGTGGGCACCATACAAACACATAACAAAAAAGCTCTCTCCTGCCCAGAAAAGCTTATTTTCTAATTTACAGCTGCTTTGAGCAGCTACTGTCCACAATAAATCTCCAAAGGTTGCTTTGTGTTAACAATCCATTAGAGTTTTCACTGAAGCAAGTGCTGAACTTGGGCAGCACTGACCTGCACGTGCTTCTGAGTGTTTACACTGGAGTGGCTCTGGTGGTCACACTCCGTCCTGTCCCTGCCAGTGTCATAAAAGCTGGTGTTTACCGAGGCATGGAAGGGCAGGGAACCAGGCAGTGATACTTCCTGAGAATAGTTTCCCAGTTCTGCAACACTCTGAAAGTCAGGGACTTCTTGAACCAGAAATAATGTGAGTTTGAGGTGTCTTTGCCTCAATAGATTTCTCTTCCATGAACTTGTCTAATTTTCTATTGAACCCATGTCAGCTGCACCTGGGGCACAGTGTTCCACTCCAAAATTGCACAATATTATTGTGAGTGTGCCTTGTTTTGCTTGTTTATAGGCTGGTACCTGCTAAGTTTCCAGGGTAACTCAGCTTGTTAGGACAAGCAGTATTTCTTGGGATGGCCCCACATAAAAGACGTAACCAAACGCACACTTATTTTACAGAAAAAGAAGGATGAATATTATGACATTGTGGATATCAGTGCTTAAAAAAAAAAAAAAAAGTATTTTAATGATTAAAAGCTTCTATGGGTGATAGCTAACCAATATAATGCCAGGAAAAGTCACTAGTGATGGAAAAACACCCCAAAAAATCAGCAAAGAAAAACCTCCAAACTAGAAAACTCAGTGGGCATAACAAGATAGTCTTCTTGTTCAGAGCCTTGGGAGAGCCAAGGAGACCAGTGTGTCTTTTCGTTTACCCACCATTGGATTTTTTACATATAGTGGTTCAGAGATTACATCAGACAAGATTTTTACTCTCCATCTCCTTTTGCAATTCACTTTTAGATATGGTATGTCTACAGCATGGCTACAAAAATTATCAAAATTAACCTACCCAGTGCTTCATGCTGCTGCAGCCAAACTGTGCAACTGGACTCTTTGTTTGCAGCCAGCAGCAGTGTTTCCTCTCCACTGCAGTAAAGTGCCAAGTACACACCTTAACTTCCAGAAGTGACCACAGGAGTCTTCATTAGCTAAATATTTTTAAAATGTATTTTTCACTACTTGATAATTTGACTGATGATAATTTCATCAGAAACAGAACATGTATTGAAACTTTTACATATCTTGCAAGTAAAGTTTTGTATGTTGTACAGAGATTCGCTCTATAGTTTCACATGAATGCTTAAAATAATTATTAGACAAGTCTTTGTTTTCATGCTGGGCTGAGGTTTCCTTCCACATCTGTAGTAAATTGTCCTAAGGAACATTGATTCAAAAGAACCAGATTGTCTTTTAGTAGCCTGGTTAGGATAGGCAGATGAGTCATGAAGAAGATTACTGTTATGGTTGATGTCAGGAAAAAATCCCCAGTTTTATGTATTCTATTTCAGCAAGTAAAATGCATAAAAATTTGGTTTCTTTAGCAAGATCATCTGGTTTCACTAAGTCTTCTGCCACCCTTTGAGCAGTCTACCTTCTATGTCTATGGGATATGAATGGATGAAATGCTGGAAAATAAAAAAAATGGTAGAAGTTTATGTGGCAGTATATACTGCCACTTGAGAATTTTCCAGCATGTGATTGATGGTTAAGGTTTCTGCATCGTACATAATAACTCCAGGTGACTTTTGCAGACTGGATTTAACTTGAATGGTATCTGATGTAATTTAATGAGCAAATTGCCTTTTATCTGAACAATGGATCGTGCAGCACGAGTTCTTGCAGGTCGTCTCTGCAAGCAACATAAATAATTGTCCTTTCTGAGTTATTTCTTTGCCTTTTTTGGGGAGTATTAGGCTTCATCTGTCTTCCTGGTAGTGAGGGAGAGCTGTGTTACAGTGTTAGAAATCAAGACAATCTATGTTACAAAGGAATGCTTTTCTTCATGGCACTATTTTGCAAAGTAGGTGTGTGTGGCAGGAGACTTACTTTTCTTTTTTTAACTCGAGGCATATAGTATATAAAGTGAAAGCTGAGTGGAAGCCCAATTTGGACTGGCAGATTATACACTAGGATTTGAAGAAACGAGGGCACACTAGTATAACATAGGAGGAAAACCCAGTGTGAACCAGCCTTCTTGAAAAGGGATTAAAAAATACATTAATTTGTGATAATACTTATTTTAGGGAGTAGGAAATGAGCCAAAGTAGAATTTATATTAGTCTTGCAGGTATTCCAAAGAGTGATGTATATAAAAAGACAGCTAAATAATTGTGGGAGTTATGCTCTGCTTTGGCACTTGTGTTCTTCTCTCTTAATTCTACACATGGCTACATGTAACTGTGGCAGGTGAAGTCAACTTTTTGGAAACAACTCTACAATGTTCTGGTTTCGGCTGCATATGTCAAATCTCATACTAGCGCTGTTTCTGATTTCTGTCTTGCATAGTAAATGAGCATTGGCAAAAATCCAGAGAGTAATAGTGTAATCTTGACTTTCAGTTTAGAGTTAGACACATAAGGAAGAAATTTCTGATCTATAATGTAATTTGAAAACCCAACTTAGACAAGAATTAAATATTCTATCCATATCTGATTTCCTTTTTATGGATGATCTAGACCTGGTGTGGCCATTATTTCTGTGAAAAACTGCTCAGTTTTCTTCAAGCATTTCTCCCTATGCTGTTTTACCATCTGTTGATGAATATAAGTAAATATTGTTATTGTAAAGATACTCTCTAGTCTGGCCTGTAACGTGTGATCCAAATTAAATCTTGGCTCTCTGGGGAGTTGGTGATTTTTAGTGGTTCTGAGTATGTGTGACTGAGAGTGTGTAAAAAAACCACAAACCACCAAGGTCATTTTTATTTATTTATTTGCTTTGGAGACCCTGCCCCTACTTGGGGGGGTGGGGGTTGCTAGAAATCTGGGTGCATGAGGTAAGTTCTCCTTACATATGGAATGAATTAGGAAAGGCTGAGAGAGAAAAATACTGCATTTTCCAGTGTCCATCATTAGGAAATTGGAATACGTGTTAAGCAGTTGCCAACTTTACATGCTGAGCAGGATACTGACACTAAGCTTGTCATCTTTAGGTTGCTCATTTTACCAATATGTTTCTCTTTGGTCTTGATGGGGGGAAAAACTTAGGCAATCTCAAATATATTAAGTAGTGCAGCACAGCAAGTTTGAATTGTTTAAGTGGAAAATTTAGCCGCATTAATAATGCATAATAGCTTTTCTATTAAGAGAAAATAAGGTTACAGGAAAAAATTTAAACATAACTAAGTTAAATAAAGACAGAGTGGCCCCATGGTGGGAAAAGAATTAGCCTAAAACAACTTGAGAGGAAACAAACACATAGGAGGTCTATTTTCTGTATCTGTAAATAAATACAAAATGAAACACTGAAAATTGACCTGAGAGGCTCTCCTTGATTTCAGAGGAGATAATTCACTGGAAATTTCAGAATGACAATAGGCATTTGTCAGGTGTAGGTGAAAAAACAACTGAATTCTCAAATACCATTCAGAAAAATATTTAAAATAACACCAACAGTGTGTGGAATGATATTCTTTTAGGTTTTAGTTGTCTACACAGTATAATTCTCAGTAAGTAAAGGAAAACAGGGGAAGAGCTTACTTTTCTGCATTATTTTACGATGTGAAATTAGGCAACTTTTCCAGATGTCTCTGTTATGTATCCAGTTGGGCAAGCCAAAAGGGTATTCTGCTGTTTCATTGAATAGAGTTCTTTGTAAATTAAGCACACTACATTTATAAAGCATTTGGCTAAGCAGCTACCTGAGCTGATGCAGAGAAAGCAGATGAAATATACTCAAAATTAATATTGTGTGCTTTCACTTGTGCTAAGAAATATTTTCCTCACTGAAATGTGAAATGCTAGTGTGAACTGAAATTGAATCTTGAGAATAGTAAAACATCTAGAACTTCATTTCCAAAGATATAGAAAGCAAAATGAGGGCAAAACATATTCTGTGAATCAACCATATAATTCCAATACGAATAATGAAATAAATTTTAATGATATTACTAGAGGGCGAATTAAGCAGTTCCCAACTGATTAAAATGACATTTTGCACTTTGAAGCAACACTGAATAAGGCATCAGATTGGAAATCTTGTGGTCAGGGAAATATTCAAAAGTTCTGATCAAGTATATTTTAAAGACGGGTCTGAATCAATGTCCTTTGTACCCTTATCCAAACTAAACCAAAATGCTGAGGTATGTAACATTAATGTTGTTAGTGTGTCATTCAGAATAACTTCCATGATTCAAATTAATGCAAAATGAATACTCCTGGCTTCTGTTAGGAACTCTATGTCCCCTCTTCTGGACAGCAGAAATTATTTCAACTATATACCCTGCATGCTGGCATAAAAGAGACATTTTCATTTACTCTCCCAGTTCCAAAGTTTAACTCAAAGTGTTTAAAGTGTTTCCACTAAATATAAACTAGGTTTTCCATTAGCTCTTTTATGTTTTTGATTTCTCAATATTTCTCAGTATTTCTCTTGATTTGGCAGGTCAGTCTGTTTATACAGGCACTGACCATGATTACCTTCCGTTGGTTTTCTTTTGCAGGAGGCAATCAGAACTTTGTAGAATCAGGATTATGGGGTTTTTTTTAAATTTCCAGAGTTCTTCTAAATGAGAGATGAAGAGAGACAGAAGGAGACAGAAAACTTGATGTTTTTTAACAAATACTTTTTAAAGCATATTTGCATAACAGCAACTTTCTTAATTGAAACTTTTTTGAAGAAACACCAAACTTGTCCTAATTTGCAAAAGTCCTGCTATAAAAAGCAACACTCTAACAGCTAGTAGTCTAAACACGCTAATATAGAATAGTTCTAGTTTAGGAATATAAAGCTGATGAGATTCAGCCTGGAGTTGCTTCTTGAGTCGTTGCTGTGATCTACAAAATAGCTACCATTTGTAGTTTCTTGTTTCAGCTTTATCTGAAGCGTTTTGGTGTAAGAATTACAGGGGAAAAGTACAGTTCTTCTAATAAGACAAAAACTGACAGAACTGATTTTGCTCAAAAGTAAGCAAAAATTGCTGTGAATTGGAATGAAATTTGTAAAGTATTGGCACTAGCACAGCTTGTTTTAGTACTATAAGTAGAACAAGTCTGAAGCCTTCATTTATCCAAATTGACATCAGTCTGGAATGGCTTTTCCAGAAAGAGTAGTATGGTGAAGAGCAGAGTAACGTGTAGGCATCCTCAGCAGTGGCATGCCAAACAATGAACCATGTGGTTTACTTGTTCAGTATTTAAAAAAGAAACTGCTACAACATGAGTGTATTTCCCTATATCTACCCAGAAGGCTTGACATGGTGCAAAAATGGATAATTTAAATGTGTGACTGGGATACATCTTTAAGAAAGCTCTATCTTACAGCATGGTATGAAATGATCTCATGATTTGTAAATAGTTTTCCCAGACTGATTATAATCCTGAAATTCAGGAATATTTTAAATCACCCTGATTATATAGATAGATTTTAGTCTTTGCGTGTATGCACGATATACATAATTAGAGAAATGTGCTTCATTCAAACCAACTGCAATCATGAAATTACTTTTTCCCATTAAACTGTACAGGAGGCTGTGATTACATCCTTTTTATTTTTAATATGAGTTCCCTGCAATTCCCAAGCTCTTGAATGTTTCAAACCAGCTGTAGTAGTAGGACTTTTAATTATACTCTTGCTTAGTGAGTGACATATAGCTCTTTCTCAGTTTGAATTAGCCCTGGACAAACAGATAGAAGTAATATGAACTAAAAAGTAAATGCAGAACAGCTGTGGACAGAAATGAATGGCTTGATTGAAAACACTCTCCTGGTAGTTTTCTCAAATGTTGCTATGGTACAAAAATTGCGTTTTTATTACAGGTTTTCTAAAGTGACAGGTGTCCTTTAGAGCAGCTTTCCTGTGCTTTTACCTTTAATTTTGAAAACTAAGTTGTTCATTTGCAATTTACTTCTATATATTGAAAAAGGCAGCACATTGTTTTTCCTGCGGTGACTAAACCCCCTTTCCCGAAAAAAAGCATATGGACAGAATCTTTTCTGGGGAAGGGTCTAGACTGCATAATTTCTGATGAATTAGAGGTCATTAATGAGCTTCCTGTAACTTAAAAATAAACAAACCATAAAATTTCTAACTAGTTGAGACATCAATTAAAAGTGTATTTTTGATAAAATGTATTTCTCCTTTTTTTAAATTTTAATTTAGAAAATATAAACATTTTGTTTTAAAAATAACCTGTGCCCTTATAAATATAACAATTTCCTTAATTGAACACTTAATATTTGGTGCAGTTTTACTTAGGGTAGAGAATATTAATAGTATCATACAAAAAATTGACCTGAGCCTTATTTCCATCACAGTATCAATTATTCAGCACCATGGGAGTTTTTAGAAAATAAAGAGGAATAGTGTAACAGAACTGCCAAAACAAGAGTGTCTTAAAGTATGGCCTTTGGAAATGACTCTTCTAATTGCCCAGGTGCAGTTGGATTGTTAACTGTGTCAGCAATAGCTCAGAATCCAACAGATCCCAGGTTTGGTGCTTCGCAGCTCAGTAGCACTTTGTATAACCAACCACACAACTTTGAAACAAACAACAACTCAGGGCAAGAATCCAGAACAGTTGCAAAAGCATAGATTTTTCTCATTGTCTAGTTGTGTCATTGCTGAGCATGACTTTTCATACCCGGCTGTGTTTCTAAATTCACTTTCTATCTGCTTTGTCTTGTTCATACTCAGGATTTAACTAAGTGTTTAAATAGTCATCACAAATCTCTGTTGACTTCCATAGCTAACCACTGAACATGAACTGAAATTTAGACACTTGCTTTTAATATCAGCATGATATTAGCCTGAGGTAAGTGTTACAATGCTTGCTGGGGACTTGGTATGATTAGAGACATGCCCCTGCAGAGTCAGCTGACAGAAACTGTGGCAGCATGAGGCACAAAACCTCAAGTTCTTTGGAATGGCAATATTTTGGATGAGCTATATCACTTGTTTAAGCTCAGAACCTCTTAAGGACGTCCTTTACTGTGGAAGGCTGAAAGTATGTACCAAACTTTCTCTGAAGAGTCAAGGGCAAAAAGCTTCTCCTGGAAGAATTCAATCCAAAAATCTAACCTATGTACATTGACTCTCTCTCTACTGCTGGAGGAACACGCCTCTCTTAACCAGTTGCAGAAGGTGTCACAAGTAGGTACTCTTGGTACCTAACTCCAATACTTGGCTTGGGAATATGTGTAAAATACCCATATCAGTGTATCAAAGACTTTCTGAATGGTTTCATTTTTGTCCATCTCACAGGACATACTACCAGAAGAATCTGCACCAAGCTGCTTTTGAAATCTCTGACTTAGTGCTTGAACATGTAGCACTGCTAGTGCTGAATGCCCTCTTTGCATAAGAAGTTTCTATAAGCCTATGTAGTTCACTTGGATCAAACAATATCACTACTCAGAGAATAAATTCTGGATTCTTTGGCCAAATCTTCTTCAATTCTATGAAATGTTATTGCAGTCTTCTAGCTGGTATTAATTAGTAAATGTAATATTTTCCACTAGAAAAAATAGCTAAGGTCAGAAAATTTCAGTTCATATGGCATGAATTGTTTATATGGCTGACATTTCTGTCACCTGCAGCTTTTTAGAAATTGATGCATTTGAGCTTTTTACATTGCAAGATGAGTTTCATGAGGCTATGCTAAAGAAAGGAGAATGAAGGCAAATGTGGATTTTGCAATTACATCTGAGCATAAATTGGTTTGCTTCATATTGCTTCCAAGTTTTCCGTTCTCTGAGTTTGGATTAAAACAAACTAGTTTAAAAACAAACTAGTGCAATTATGAAGAAAAATTATTGTTCTTTGATTTTTGTGCTCTGATAAAAGTTATGCAATTTTCTCAAAAATCTGGTGTTCAACCTGAATTCTTAGGCTCTTTCAAGCGAATGTATGACAGCTAATCTTTCACCACCAAAATTTAAACTTTAAGTAATACCCATGTCCAGGCCTTCTGAATGTGAGTTGAGCATCTTTTACAAGATCCTAAAAGTAGGCTACAAAAATGCTGCTTTCCTAGCTCCATTTGATAGAAATGGATTCCTGTGGAGTATTTGCAGAACCCCTCACCACAGTTAACTTTGTTCTGGAATCTGATAGCCATTTGCTTTTTCAGCTGAAGCAAAACAAAATAAACAATGCAAAATTGTCCTGAAAATGAACACTGACAATAAAAGCCCAGCTGCTGTAAGAGGAAGCTGTTAGTACTTACTGGTATAGGGGTGAATCACATACTCTAAAGGGCTTTCCTAGCAGACATCCAGAGAGGAGTGGGAGGACAGTCATTGCCTTCCTTTACTTAAGCAGCATGAGAAGGACGGCTCAGCCAGATCTTGGACATGAAATTTCTTCCCACTAATAAAAACGAAACTATTTTTAAAGCACTTAGAATGTTTTGTTAGCTATAGTAATAATAATAATGGAGTTATTAATATAGCTTCACTCTGTCTAGACAGATCTATATCTAGATGAAAATGATGAGAACAAAAAGAAGAGAAACAGATTTATTTCTGAATTCAAACATCTCTAATTCCAAAAGTTTCACTGAGTTCCCACCACCCACCATGCTGAAATGAAATGACACCAGTGTACAAGAAGTTGGCAGAACATGACGCTTATAGCAAGCATGCACAGTTACTTTTTTGGATTGCACCAAGCACTCACTGTCATGTTTAGCAGCCAGGGCTCAAAGGTTGCTGTGTTTGGCCAGGGCTGATATCAAAAGTCAGGTGGCCCAGTTACAGAAATAGAACTAGAATTTGGTGTGAACCAAATAGATGTGTCCCCAGACTCCTGCAGATGAGCATAACTCACCTGTCCTGTCCCACCTAGAAACCTATGGCTCTGTACCTTTGCATCACAGGTCGAGCAGCCTTGCAGCCTTTCATCCTTTCAGTGCAAGCAAGTGCTTGGTTCCTCTTGCAGCAGCCTCATTCCCTCAAGCTGCAGGTAATCTCTTACAAACCTGTGCCATATGTGACCTTCCACCCCCGGAGAAACTGTCCACTCCCTTCCTTTGCCCGAGAAGAAGGTCTTCCTTTGGGAGCAGCTCCTTCAAGCCAAGCAGCTGCCCCAGACTTTTCTGTAGAGCAAACTGCCCTTTTCTTGCCTATGGTGCTACTTTCCTCCTACCACCTACCTGGTGCTTCATGGTTTAACACTTATCCGGGATAAACTGTAACTCTCCCAGTAATGGTATTCTGAAATTTTTATCCCATGTGTTGTCTGGCGTTGGGAATTTGGCTAGCTTCTGAATGACAAAGATTATTCCCCAGACTAACTCTCCCTCAGTGAACTTTTCATTCTACTCCTAATGTTAAAAGGTGTATTTCAACATTGTTTCATGATGTTGCGGGTCTTCCATTTTTTTCTGCTATGTTGTGCTGTACTTACTATCAGCAATGTCAAATGCTTCAGCTCCACTAAAAGTAAAGAGCATGACTGCAATGCTGACCATTTTTCTTTCGGTGGTTCATAACCCTCCTCAGGCATAGTGCAGCTCTGTGGAAATATTCAGTGTTTTTTCATATTTCTGGATGTTTTAAACTCTGCTTATTACTGTGATTTCGAACTCTTGTATTTCCATCATTGAAAAAAAGCCTTGAGAAAACGTGCTTGCAGACCTCCTCACTGGGAGGGAAAGGAAGGGGGGAAATACTGGATATCAGTGGGGGTGGCAGTGTTTTACCGTGGGGAAAGCATCAGGCTATTGTTATACCCTTAATGCCAAACTGGGATACTGCACAAGGATCCTCTTCTACCTCAACCCTAGTCCCCAGGTCCTCAAATCCCCCAAACACGTATCCCACCAAATATCACCCAACCAGCAATCTCCTCTTCCCTGATCTCTGTGTACCAAGGCCTTCTCACTCATATCAGTCTACTCCGGCACTATTGATGTAGTTTCTTTGCCAGGTCACCCCAGTCTTGCTGAGATTATGTCTTGAAGCTTTCTCCTCCCACTGTGTCCTGGATACTCATCTGTAAGTTCCCTATTTCTGTCTACATTCAAATCCTTTTCCACCTGTGCATTCACCCCATTAACCTACCTCCCCAGTCCAAGTCTGTTTGTCTGCAGGAACAATTACTGACAAGTCCATTTCTGTTTTGAAAGCTATGGATTTATGAACCTTCCCCATGTGCTCTTTCATTCCCTTGGATGCTAGCGTCTGCTAGCTGGCTGAACTTATCCCCTTTCTTGGATCTGCCCTCAGAAATAAACATGCCCCAGCTCTTGTTTCTGGCAGAACTCTAAGAAAACCTGGACACCGGCTGCAGTGATCAAAAATCTGCTCAGATGGCAAAGAAAAACACGAGAAGTTTGGGATGAAGTGTCCATATAGAGCCCTGTATGTACTGCTGTCCTTCATTCTTGATTTATTTTACTCCTGGTACACTTTGCTCTTGGTTCTGTAATCATTCAGGGGCAAGAAGGCCAGCTCCTGAAGGCCCACTTAAATCAGCATCTGTGGCCTAACTGATCAGCATTACATAAGATTAACTTCAGCATAATATAACTGAAAGGTACATTGCTGCACAACATATGCAAAATACATGATCATGCGAAGGGTGAGCAAATTGCTTGGCTTCATTCTCCAGTTCTGTAATCTCTTCCATGTGGGACCATCCCTGCACCCAGTCAGAGCCCTCATGGCCTCCATGGAGTTCTTTGCTCCCCTGCTGTGGCCCTGGCCATGAAGCAGAAGCATTTGACATGATCCTTGAAATGACTTTTCTAAAGCTCTTGTTTCCATGGGTAATTTTGTGGGGCTTTAATGAGGCTGGGGGACAAGCGGAATGAACAGGAGAGAAGGAACCTGGGTTTGTGCCAGAACATGTGGTGGATAGTAGTAGTCTGATTTCTAAAATGGAGGTGTTGCAGCCAATGAGCTCAGTATTTCCCATATTAATGAATTTTAAGGTTGGCAAGAAGCTACTTAGACAAACACAAGAAATGTAACTAGGAAGGATAAGAAAAACTCTGTTAATATTACTCTCCCCCACCCATATTTATGTACACAAAACCTCCTCTTTTTAATTTAAATTCTACTCAGATTAAACAGTGAGATGACTTTAAGTGACCAGTTTGGAAACAGTTTGGAAATAGTATATCCACAGATAATTTTGTTCCCAAACTGAATTATATGTGTCAAACTGCAAGTTAATAATTTAGGCCATGAAAGAAATAATAAGATAAAAAAGGGTTTCTTATTGTCAGTCAGCCATATGTGTTTCAGAACAATTAGTGTTTTTGAATATTTGGATGTGGTTTTTGTATTGGCACTTGCTGGGAGGACAGCAAAGTGACAGTGAAAAAGAGTAGTATAAAATTTTAATTCTCTTGATACTGTCCAGAGTAGCAATACTTTTTTCCCCCTGAGTTATTGACATAAACATCCATTTTGATTTTATTCAATCCTGAAAGGGATGATGCTTTAGCATTTTTTTTCTTTTTTAACTAAAAATGAGTTGAAACACTTATTTTTCCAGGTTTCTTAGCTTTTCAAAGCCTGCTGGAAGGAGACAGTATTTGTTTACAGTAGACTCTTCAATTTTTTGAAGGTTTCCATTGGAACTACTGTAGAAAGATAAAATGTTTTGCACATTTACTATTGTATATTCTCTTGTAGTTTTAACTTCAACCCCAATATATTTCCTTTGCATTTGTGCTTTGAATTGGTTTCACTGATGGAGACATAATAAATTATACATAAAAGAAGGTGATCTTCTAAGACGATCATTAGGCAGTTCTAACTTGTAATGTATCAGAAACCATATGCTTTGTGCATTGGCTCACAGCTGTAAAACTGACTTGAAATTACCAAATGAGGGCTTGGTGCCAGTTTCCAGTGAAACCAATGACAAAACTTCATTTATTTCAATGGTTCAGAGCGAACTGTGCAATATTCACAACTACAAATTAAGAGTTTTTGGTTTTGAGCCAAAGTCTCATTTTTCTTTTTGCAGGTTTGCAATGCTGAAAATGTAGGCGAACCCCCTCCCCCCCTTTTTAGTGCATGATGATATTAAAAAATGTAGGTTTTCAGTCATTTTAGTTTCTTCACTGTTTCTTCACTGCAAACCAAGGTTTAGTAACTCAGAGCAACCAGGTTGTAAGGAAAAGGAGACTGAAGTGTCAAGTGTTTCTGGTGACTGACACCTCAAGTGATATAGAGAGCAGCACGGCTGTGTGAGACCTCATAGCGTCTCAAGAGGTTGAAGGCATAGGTTCTGTCCATCAGTGTCCATGACGTTGCCGGACATACCGTTCCACTGCGGATTCCACTCGTAGTCTGATCCTGAGCTCAGGAACAAAAGGAGACACCATTTAGTTTATGGGAAGAGGGCTGTTCAAGAACCAAAGGGCCATTTTGGGAAATGTGCCCACCCTTTGTTAAAAATCTATGTAATTAATTATTGTTTTTGTGCAATATTGTATGCAACTGTCTGTCATCTGCACTAGGACAAAACTTGTAATATGCCTCCAAATTAATGATGGAAGACTTCCAAATATTGAAGGGATTTCTGAACATAACTTTGAAAGAAAAGTGGATGAGTGGTGTCTCTTTCATCTTTCATCCTTCTCTTGTTTACTTCCTGAAGAGCTTTTCCAACTTTTAAAAGATTTCTGCCCCTTTTAACTTTGGAAAAGAGGCTAGGCTTGTGGCAGTGGACTGCAAGTGTTCACTGTCTAAGGAAGTTTGAGCCTCTTAGAAGGGAGTCAATACTGGACTTAAAGCAAAAACCTATCCCTACTCCTGGAATCATCATGAAGCAGAGAATGTTAGAGTCATTTACAGCTGCCTGGCACTGTTGCTGAGGGACAAATTGAAATGGTTGATCTGCCAGGCTTGTCAACACCTTTGAAATCTGCTGCCTGGTCCCCCAAAAGACGCCCTGGAGAGAGTCAAGGAGCCAAAGTGACAGACACAGCCAGAGTCCACCTACTTGTCGCATTTTCTTCCTCTGTTTCTTTTCCTCTTTTATAATTGCCTTTCTTTTTCCTTGTTCTTATCCCAACACTAATGTTGTAACATTGGTAAGTGGTTTAATTAGAAGATTTATTAACTTGTGTTTTTAATCTTTTTACTGAGAAAAAGTACCAAAAAACTTAACATCAAAATAAAAGCTATTACACAATCCAATAGCTGGGTGCAGTCTGTCCCCTTTGAATTCCATGGCTAAATTCCCGTTGGCTTTCATGGGAGCCTATTAAGGAACAAGCTAATGTTATTTTGTAATATTTATGCCACATGGGGTCTCAATTTAGTCACTTAACTAAAGGCACCTAAACAAGTGGCCTTCCTTTTAGTGATGTGAATGACTCAAGTAGCTAAATGGGAATACAAGTGCCTAATTTCAGTACATCCACAGTTGAATATGGTAACCACAGTCCAGTACCGTACCTTCATCTGTATGGGCTGGCATTTATCAGTCATGCTGGGAATGGCTTAACAATGTGTGCTTCAAAACCACTTCTGCTGTGTATATACCATAAATCTAAAATAAAAGCAGATAGCAAAGGAGAGAAATAAATATGAAACAAAAATCTGGGATTAGCTTGACAAAAATGATGCCTTTCTGAGGCTTTGCTTCATGTTAGTAATTAATCACCTCTTTTCAGTTAATTTCTAATGTTTCAAAAAATTAATGTTTTAAAAATATAAAGCAATTTCAGCTGTCGTCAGGGCTGGGGATAGAGTTTTTCCGGAGCAGCATTCTGCAATTTGGTGAAGATCCAAGAACTGGTTAATTTAGAGAAGAAAGTGTGTAATGCGCTTGGTTATTAAACACCAAATGATAAACAAGTGCTTCAATATTTGGGAGATCGTGACCTCAAACATCACATAATTTTAAACAATTAGGTTTCCAAGTCACAGTAATATAAACTAAGACTCTTAGAATTTACAAAGCCATTGTTTGCTCTTTTCATAGGATGAATATTAAAATTTGTCTTGTCAGTTTAAGGATTAAGGCCAAATCTGATTTTTTTGTTACACCTTTGCAAAGAAGAATTGCAAGTTCCACTAGTAAAGATTTAAAAAAATGTATATATTCAGAAAGTATGGTGCATATAAGAATAGATGTATAAGTATCTCCTGGCTTTAAGTGTTAATCAACATATACATTCATACAGAGCATATGAATAAACCCTCTCACTTGAGACCACATATTTTATTCCTTCAGCACTTTGGCGTGTCAGCTTTGTGATTTATGCATATATGTATAATGAGAAATGTCTCATAATGTTTCCCTTCTCAATGACACCATTATGCTGGAGTTCTTTGCTTTTTGACAGCTTTCAGTGTGTGATCATAGGTTAGACTTCCTTTGGTAAACCCTGAACTATCCTTTACTTCATTTTCTCTGGGGGGCTGTGTACAGCTTCTGCATGTTTATCTCAGTTCCCCATTTTTTATTTGAACCTTCTCAAGAAAGTGACAGCATTCCTTGTGGCTTCCATTTACTGGTGTGCAAGATGCCTTTATTGTTCAGGAGAAAGGCATGTTCCAAACTATTCTAAAGTGTCCACCTTTCAAGCCTCAAGCTTACGGGAGAGCCTAATCTTCAGAAATATGTCTGCCAGTGGTCTTGCTTTTACTGTGTTTGGGTCTTCAAAAACCACATACACTGGGTCAGATTGTGTCATCCTACTTCAATGGTAATGATTTCATACATCTAGATTTGCAAGGGCTTGAGAAGATGTTCCTATGCCTGAAAAATTTTGTTGCACTCTTCCTTGATTTTAGGCATTAACCCCAGAATCAAGGTGTGTTAAATTTTCCAGGAAAAGAATTCCAAGAACAAAGGTACTTACCACATTCTGTGCCTTTATTCCAGCAGATCTCTGGGTCCTAGCAGGTTGACCGTGTCACTCTTGTCACAGTAGCAAGACCACTGTGAGTAAAAAAATCTTTATGGATAATGCCAAGTGACTGGAAGTAATCTCTCCACTGTCACGATTTCTGGGACACGACACAAACCCACGCCCTTCTTCACTGACACTGTGAGTGTCCTCAACCCTTCTGGCATCTATCTCCTGCACCAACTGTCTGAACTTGAGGTGTTAAGAGCACATTTCCCTCATTAGCCCTGACATCCAAACCAACATTTCAGTACCAGCAGAAGTTCCTTTGTTTCTCCTCTTTGAGTAAAAAGTGCATTTTATGAGAGGCCATGAATGCAAACAACCATGGGTGGGCAGAATGTCTGTTGGAAGCTGCAGCTCATTCTTCAGCAGAGACAATGCCTTTCAGCATTGCTGCTGGGTCTTTTGATAGGCTTCAGAGAGAGCAGAAGAAAAGGAGTCTTTGGGCCTTAGTAATATCTGCCTAAAATTCATTCCTAGAAATATGTGGAGTGTGTCAGGATGAATACTCATACTTCTTTCAGACACCAGCTTGGCTTGTTCTGCTTCTGCGGCTGTTTTGTTATCTTTCTCCAGGAACAAGTCAAACCCTGGATGTTATTGAAAAGACTAGAGTGCCTTTTCATAATTGATTAATCGAGTTACTTTTTTCTTTTTTTTAATCTTTTAGGCCATGGTAAGGGGGAATATGGTTACAAAGTGAGCAGTGTACTCTGTTTCTTGCAGATGTATTTCTGGCTCCTGGTCTTCAAATTTCTGAAATGGCTGATGAAATTGATTCCATTTCTTAAGGGCTTTCGTCTTCCATGAGACTTGAAACTGGTGCTAATGACCCTCGCTTACATCCTCTCTGTGAACCTGCAGCAATTTCCTCACTCGTGTATCTGTCAAAGATGTGTTTATTATTGCATATTGCTTCCTTTGGAAGGGCTAGAGAATCTTTTTCTATCATATTCATTCTTCTTGGGATGTTTCTTTCAAGAGCTATCCTTATTTCTGGCTCTGAATTCCATCTCGGTCAGAAACTTAAATTTTGTCAATTATTTGTGTCTTTCCGCCACACTTTGAATGCTAGTAAAACTCTACCTTATTTCTTGTTTCTCTTCTTATTTCTGATTTCCTACAGGATAAGAAATTCCAGGTGTTTTCTGAGGCTCTTTCTGTCAACAGCTTAATCATCTGGGGATGTAGTCATCTTTGTGTGCAGACTATTCATATAGATGAGAGGCTGTCATGGCCTGTTTTGAGACTGCACCCATGATTGGAGTGAATGCCACTAGCTCTTCAGCTAAGTGGGTGGTAATGCTGAGAAATTTCACCTTCCCTGTCATCTGATGAGCATTCATGTGGCGCTGTTTTCAATTTCATGGGATCCTTGGCCATCCGGGAGCATCCGGGAATGGTGCTGCACTTGGCAGTGTTCTTACAATTTTTATTGGTATGGAGAACTTCCATTACTTCTCCGGGGTAAATATGCAGCCTTCCTCTGGGCTCATGTAGTGTCAATATACATGTGTGCAATCACTATGAAACAGAAGAACAGCTAAAATAAGGCATTTTCTTCAAAGTATGCATATAGATGTTCTGCTTGCAGTAGACATAAAGGAAGATGAAGAATAATTTTTTCCTCTAGACAAAAGAGTGGAAGGGAAATAATGCAGAGAGAATAATTACATGGTCAAAAAGCAGATATTTTTGCTACTTTCTTCCATGACATGACTGTATTTGTGTACTGAATACATTTGCTGGTAAGTTGCCTCTCTTCCTTTCCAAAATCTGCATGTCAAAAATGCTAACAGAACTATTAGCACATTGAATGGGCCATCGTATTGCTTTTGGGAAAGCATTAGCCAGGGATGCTAAACTTCACTTCTTGCTTTCAAAATCTACCACATGAATAAATATCACCAATCATCACTGTTAGTCATTAGCAAGTAACCAGTTGCAACTACTGGGATCTAGAGGCAATTTTTTTTCTGAACATGCGTTTCATGCTGTCATTTGCTTAATTGGTGGCAATAAAGCAGCTATGCTTGCTGCTAGGGTGAGAAAAATCTGACACCTGCTGCATCCTGGGTATAAATATTTCATAAAGATCCTATCTACTCGACTGGTGTGCAGAGTTCAGGATTTGACTCTTAGCGTGAGAGAGTCAGTGTGGCCTGCTTATGTTAATTGTCCTGTTGCTGCCTTCTTCCAGTGCCCTTAGGAGACTTGCTTCACTTTACCCCAGTTTTATGTCTGGCTCCCTTTTCACACCATGGATAAGAAAGACTTTATGATGCTTTTCTGTGCTATGTTTAGAATCTTAAATTCAAGGCTTGTAATTTCTCAGACAAATTCAAAGTTACTCAGGACCTCCCAGGATCTGTTTCCCAGTAAGAACAGAGAAAGGAAGCCATTGCAGTGGTTGGAGGGCAGAGTTATACAAAAGGTTACTAAACATTATTGCTTGTGCTTGACGACTTCCAACTGCCCTGCCACCCACCTTCTTGCTGAGCCAGAAACAAATTTGAAAAAGAAACTGCTGTGCATCACTTCCCTAGCAGAACATGCTGCAGACAAAAGGAATCGAAACCACAACTAGAGAATTGGATTTCCCCTGCTTTCTCCAAAATAAATATTTGTTTGCGAAAAAAGCAGCTGGAAGAATGAGACATGTACCTTTGACACTAAAGGCTTGTGTGTTTGTGCCAGCTGCAGTAGAGGTATGATAGTCCACTGAGTGCTATCTGAGGCCAGGCTGAGCTCCATCTCCCCTAGCTTGTGAATTAACATCTTCAGCTACTTGCACAAGGCAGAGAGAGGAAGAAGGCCCAGGGAATCCAGCAGGAATCTCTAGCAAGTGAAAAGCAAAATGAGCACTGGGACTGCCTCTTGGAGTTGCTCCCTACACTGCTCCTTCCAAACAGCAACATCCTTTCTTCTGAAGCTATTGTGGGGCAGCCTCATGTGCTGGCTGTCTTTTGGAATGAGCTCCAAAGGGATGACATTGGTACAAAAGTATCTGTACAGGTGCCCAAACTCAGCACGTGGCTCACAGCCATTATCTGGGGAGGAAATAAGCAGCTCCAGGAGATGGTTAGCAAAAAGGAGAGGAAATGAAGGTGAGCTCTTCAGAGTACAGGCGCTGCGTCCACTTCTGGATGCTGACTTTGAAAGGATCCATGCATCTCTGGGCAGGGCTCATTCTTTAAACAAACCTGGTACTACAGATCTGTGCTTTGTGTAGTAGCTTAGAAGTTAGAAGCTTTAACTACAAAGTGGACAACATTGGTACCAGTTTTCTATTTTTTTGAAGGTGGGCCAAAAGAATATATTCCTTCTGTGAGTGGTTGAAAAGGCAACAGATAAGTAGTAGAGGAGATAGTAGAGCACTGCTGCTATCTGACGGACTCAGCTGGAAAAGCCTTTTCTGAACTCCAGAGAGCTGTTCCTCAGACATCCTCACAGTAAAGCTGTGGATGTGACAGATATTCTCGTACTTTGAAAATCAAGTGCCCCATTACTTGCTTTTTTTTTATTTTACTTGCACCTTAAGCTTCACTTTTCATATAAAGGTGCAATAAAGAAAATATATGGGACAGAGATTTGCCATTAAAGAATCAATTTTTATAAGCAGTTACCACATGAGATTATCTGGAGCACTACAATTATGGCCTTTCGCAAGCTGAGGGAAATGTTGTGGTGTCTCAAATGGCACCATTTGCTAACACTTAGCCAGAAGAGATTTTTATGGTCAGCAAGCACTCTAAATTCATAATGTTTAGCTTCACATTTTTCTTCTCTTGTCCACTTTTCCAGTTCTCATTTTCAGCTGTTACCTGGCATGAATTTCCACAGAAGAACCTCCCCTGTCATCAGAAAGCCAGAAAAATCCATTCAGATTAGGAGATAGAAGGAGATTTAGAAAGAGAGTCTCTTTTGGATCATGCTTGTGCCTTCACAAAAGCCATATTTTTATTATGCCCTTACATAACCTGTCCCCTGCTTCAAATGCAGCTTGAAAAAAACCTCCTTCGTACAAGAACATGACCAGCTGAGTAAATAAAAAAACCTGTTGAACTTGTGGATTGTACTTACTGAGGCCCTAACTATTTTGATACATGTGCCTGCATAGCAATACATTTTGGAGAGAAATAGTGATACTGAGACACATGAAAACAGTTGGTAAAGGCTACAAGTTAACCTGAAAACATATTCCTGGTAATACAGTTAAAGGAAAGGGAGAGGAGCTCAAAGGTAAATTCAGGTCAATTGGCGTCTTCAAAAACAAGACTCGGATGACTTATAAAACAAAGTCATATGCAAAGAAGGAAAAAGTCACAGAAACACCAAATTTACCACAGTGTCATGAGAGTGGAAAGGAGGAAAAAAAAAATGACAAAAAAGAACCCAGCAGTAAAATGAATATATTCATGCACTGTCAGTCTCTCCAGACAAGAAATGGTGCCAAGCAGAACCGCATCAGCGTGTGGCCGCTTCTTGCACTGACACTAAAAACATCTGTTGAGGTACAGCGTTTATACTGTCTGCCAAACAAGAGTTTTTTAATCTTAAAACATATGCTGGAAATAGGAAAATTTGGACAAGAACAAAAAGAAAAAAGAGGGATGGGTGGCCAATAAATTAAAAGTGAGAAGTGGGAAAGGACAGATTGGAGACAATGTTTTCCACAAAGTGCATCATAGTTAATTGAAGTCATCTCAGGTCACCAAGGAAAGGAAAGCTCATGAAGGAATTCACAGATTGCTCAGAGAAGTTGAAAGAAACAAAGTGATGTTATTCTTGTCAGACTTCATCCTTCAAATATTGGGTTTTGAACAGTTAACCATAAAACTCAGATTTTAACAAGAGTTTGGGAATACATCTAATTTGAGATGCAAGAACTGATGCTGACAGCAATACTCCTCTTTTTCAGGCATTCATATCTCACATTTTTTGCAGAAAGCATGTATTTAAGCCCCTCAGCTAAGCCAGGGCCTAATATTGGCTCTTCAGAAATTATGCCTCCAGCCTATTTGGTTAAACACTTATGCAAATAAATTTTAGATACATACAATGAGTAAATTATTTAAAGATTCCCACCATCACATTCAATTCTCCAGTTGAAGAAGCTAGAATACAGAATTCAGAAATATTTCAGTGAGAATAATTATTAGATATGACCAAAGAAGTTATCCAACTATTTCTAAGACATTTTTCAAATAAAGTCCCTAAGTATTCCTTATGATAAAATACTCTCATAGAATGTATGTTATTTTCATTTCTGAAATAAACTATATATTTTCAAGTACTTTATTTGGTGAAGTTATCTAGGTGATCAGTTTCCTGAATATCATGAACATATATGAATAGAAGATTTGATTTTATGTCACTGACCCTTTGAAGTCAAGAAATTCTTTCATTCAAATCTGTCTGTCTTTGGTACCATCTCAGGTCTACAATATGTGGTGCGTGTCTGAAGACAGAAATAGGCAACGAACCCACTTTAATACAATTTGTCCACTCAAATAATTCCATGTCAATTGTGCTTCTAGAAGAGAAAACGTGCCTAGAGTAAAATGAAGGCCCCTAGAAATCAAAGAGGAAACTCCCACTCTCTTCAACAGATTTGAGATTTCATCTCTAGTATACTTGACTTTCAAGTACAAAAGATTTATGCTTAGTGAATCACAGGATATGGTAAATTGCACATTTTAAAAATCTGCCTAAAATTGATTGTTCTGTATATCTTTCAAGATTTGCTTCAGTTTCTTTCTATTCCATTTATTAAATGTTATATTTTTTGAAAAACACCATGGAAATGAACAGATGAATGGATTATACACACCATGGCTTACAGGAGTTTTTTGTCCTTCTAATGTGGCAAATGGAACAATTTAAACTTTGAATTATGATAGATTACAACCACTGTAGACAACTTATTTCTGGGATATAAAAACATGCTGGACAATATGAAAATCAAATTCTAGAATGAGGTGATGGGACAAAATAGGAGATATTTCCTAAGGGTAGCACTCAGAGCTACATAATTTTCTGCCCTATTTGATATTTAATGGCTTTGATTGAGTTCTGTACGTTAGGTGAGTATGTAGCTGAGTTTTACCAGATGTTTACGTTCTTGTAAAAATACAGAGATTTTATGTGCCCACATAACAGTGTTTTCAAATGTTTTTGTTTCTTCCTGAATCCTGAGAGAATATTTTCTACGACCATCAAAAACCAAAAGACAGTTTGAGCCTATGGATATCTGTCCCTTTGTTGTCAATACATCACAGTCTGAAAAAGTGCAATTAGCACCGGCACTGGAGCAAAATCTTATTGGTCCTTCCATTAAAATGCTGGTAACAAATTGCAGTTAATTCTTCGTGATTGGAAGACAACAAAGTTTTAAAAGACCACTAGGAAATAAAATATTCTCAGCCGAATTTTTAAATCAGGTAATTTCTGTTAAAGTTCAAGATCATTCTGAGGTTTCAGAGCTTTTTGTCTCCCAGTAGGAGACTTTCCAGTCGTCTGCAACAAGTGGCAACATAGATCATGTGGAAATGCATCTTGCAATATCCTTCTTCCAGTGAATGTTAAGTTTCTTGTGAGACCAAAGTTTTGGCTGAATCTTTGGTGTTTTTGAACACATCCTCACTTTCAGGTCTGTGATCTAAATTTGTGGATTATTTCCACTTTAATTGGCATTCTTATTTCTCAAAGAAAGTTGACTAACCTTTTCTTCCTTGCTCAACATCTGTTTGTCTTCTTTAGTGAGAATTGACACACTGCTCAGTGCAATATGGAAGCCTGAGATGTAAGTGACATTTTGGTGACTAATAACTATTGATCTCCATGTTCAGAACAATTTCACATACAGTGGATTAAATAAATACATATATTAACATGATAATGTGATTAGAAAAATCATCCTCTGTTGCTTGTCTGGGCTCAATTGACCATAATCAATGACCAAATTAGGTCTCTGATACTATAAAAAAGCCCCAAGACCCAAAAACCCCCAACTGGTAGTATTTATGGGTTTTTTAAAACTTTAGACAACGCAAAAAAAAGCAGTTTAACGTTTCACCAAACTGTTGAGTTTTGAAAAAATATTTTTCCCTTTAATTTGAACCATCATTTTCTCAAAGAAAATTAAATTTAAGAAACAACAAACATGTTTTTTTAATTAAACAGAGTATTGAGCTATGCAAACAATAAAGATCCTTGTTTGAAATTAATTCTTGTCCTGCTTCTGGGATTACCAGGGGAATAAAATTATAGCAAAACAAAACAGTAAAACCTGCTACAGCCTAGAACTTGCACTTCACCAGAAGCAAAAGGAAATTTAGACTCAATAGTTTAGAGATCTATTCTGTCTCCAAAAAGCATGATTTTAGAATTTGTTATAACTTTGACAAAATGAAAAATCTCATCAGTCCTGTCACCAGAAGCCAAAGTCGTACCTCTAATTTTTATTCTTTATAGCTCACTAGTTTACTTTTCCTCCTCTGTACCCAAGGGACATTTTGAGGTGATTCTCAGGAATGTGAAAACAAGAACAGTGCACCACATCAAGAGATATTAACCATCTGAATTTTAGAGGAAAATATTTCTCCTAGGGCAGGAAGCTTGCCTGGAGGTGGGAAAGGTCTCACAGAAAAATCTGAAAACTTTTAGGTTGACTGTATTCTTCTTTTATATTTATGTGAAAATTAAAAGAAAACAAAAAAAACCCTAATAAACAAAACCACAAGAGGCAACATCTGACCTGTGATACTGTATTAAAAACCCCAGAAACTGTTTTTAGAAGCAGATCAGATTTCTGTGAGGAAACACTGCTTGTCAATTAACATACTGAAACACTCAAATTGGCTTCAGAAGTTTAGGTCTCATAGGATATAATAGTATTAAACATATGAGTTTTGGGGGTCTCAGTTTTCTGAGGGTGTCTGTCTGCTGTAACTACCCCATCAGTCCTTTGCTCTGTTGAAATCTCTCCATCTGTTTTGTGTTGAGCCACTTGAATAAACGATTGCTCCCCTTATTCTTTGTGTACAGAGCTGCCTTTTGGAAGGCAGTATTTGGTCAAGTTCCTTGGCCCACAGATTTCTTCTTCTCATCCAGTTGTTCTGCCCCAAGTGCCCCAGTTGTGCTTGGGTTCTCGAGAGTCCAAAGTCAACATTGTAGAGGCACGGGCATGCTGAGTTTGTGGTTGAGGGCACATCCAAATATTGCTACATCCCAGATTTGGTTCAAATACTTAGCATAGCCCATTTATTCTAATTAAATAAATGACAGTTCTGAAAAGGAAAGAAGAATGGGGAGAGAAAAGGAGCAGGGATCAACTGCTGAAGTGTTGCCTGTGTCAAAAAACATGAGCATTCCTGTAACATTACACTGACTCTGTCACCAGGGACCCAGCAGCCCAGTTTCAAGTTTTTGCTCAGTGCTCCAAGAGTCCCAAGTCACAGAGCTATGCCCATGACTTAATACTGCCAGCATTAAGCAGATTTTCCGGGGAAATTTTTTGATTTTTTTTTTTTTTTCTTTTTTTTAAAATCTTGTTTTCTTCAAAATGAAAAGTCGTATAGCCTCCCTAAGGGCCAGAGGCTAACACGTGGAATAGATATCAATGAATTGTTTTCATCCTCCAAGCTAATGACCATGTCAAAATTCCTTCAGTCTCTTCCTTCTCCATTGGGGAGTTTTAAAAATACAATTTTCTTTGCTATGCCACCTATCAGCTAAATGGTTTGTTGAGCATTTTAACACAGTTTAAAATGTACACATTTAAAATGCTTAAAAATGTGGCAGAATGTTGATTTATCTTGTTATTTTATTAATTTTTGTTCCAGCTTCCATTTCTTCAGGCTGGCATTCAATGATACAAATTTTCAGTGAACGTGTATGGTTATTTTATATCCTTTTAGGACGGGGGATTTTGCTGTATCATTCACTACATAATAAAATAAATGGAGGAAAACTTCTCAGAGCGCGTACTGCCAATTTATCCTAGAATGTCTCGGCTTGTACTGGCGCGTGGCCTGACCACTGCAGCAACACGGTGTGCTCGCGGCCGCGCTCCGGCCAGCGGCTGCCGCGCTGCTCCATCGCCGACTCGCTGTGTGGCCCTGTGCAAATAAACCAACCTTGGTTTTCCTTGCTCATAAGGATGGCAGTGCTCATCTCCAGCACTGGAAGACGAGACTTGTGAACACGGAATCCAAGGGCAGCGGGCTTTGATCCTGCAGCTGGGCACAGGGCAGTGGGCTGGCGGCACAGCCAGCCTGGCTGTGCCAGCAGCATCCAAGGCAGGATGGGCAGCACAGGATTCACTCCGGGAACCCTCCTGCTGAAGCCATGACTGGGTTCCCTGACCCATCGAGCTCTTCCTGAGTGTTTCGTAGGTGAAATGAACCCCAGCAAAATAACTTTTTATAATACCATGAATGTAGCAGAAGGTCTGACACTGTAATAGAAAAGCATGCTTTGTGAGTATTGGTAATATTTTAAATATTGTCAAGAGAGAGTTTCCACTTATTATAGTATTTAACACTGCTTTCAAATATATAAACAGAATATCCAAATAGATCATATCTGTTTTACAATATTAACAATATTAGGATCCAAAACTTAATCCAACCCCCTTCTTACTTTTTCAAAATGCAAACTTGCATTTGCCCCATGTTGTAGACAACTTGGATCTGCATACAATATTAAATCGGTTTTCTCAGACCGCTAAGTGCCAGCAAATGAAGAACAGAAATAAAACAGTAAATTTCAGCAAGAATCTAATTTATGAAAAGTGTTACTAGCCCAGAGCAAATTTGTGCCTGGATTTTCAATTTTTTTTAGAGATAACCTAAATTTTGTCCATACTTTTAAGCATTGGCTATTTAATGCAGGACAGGTTATTAATCTCTACTGTAAGAAAGTCTGTTTCTCTTTTTACTTTTCCTTTTTCCTCTTTTTCTTTTTTCTTTTTTTCTTAATTCACTCATTAAAGAAGATAAACTAATAATGTTTTTGCCTTTTCCCACCCCAAGAAAGAAAAATGTTGCAGGTCAAGATCTGCTACAATGGGTTTTATATTTTAGAAGATTTAATCTGCAGGGATGAGTTAATATTTTCCAGGGAGCGGCATCTCAATACTAGTTAGTATGTCTCTTATAAATATGAGCTCACATGGTTGAAAACAAAGTTTGAATACTAAGGCAGTTAATTAGTTTGGCTCCAAAAGGCACCAAATAATATCTCCTTCAAAACAATCTCTAAGTGGATGAGGTTCTTGGAAATACTATGACACACCGTAATACTTGGTTGTAAACATAGGTCTGGAGCCTTGCTCCTGACAATAATAGAAGATGCTAGAACATACCAAATCACTTCTGTACATACCATTGTTTCTTCCTGGAAGGATAATTTCTTCTTTTAATATTGATATCCATCCTTTATAGCCATAGGATATGGGTGTGGAAACACTGTTTCTGGAATATGTTTAGACTGGTGTAAAACCAAATCAGGACTAGAATCTGAATTTGAATTCAGAATTACAAAAGTCTAGCATAATGTTATAATTCCAGAATTGAAACAGCCAACTGGCAGAAAACTTTCTCTATGACCAGGTATAAGTAACACCCTTTGCCTAAAATGCAAATTTTTTTTTGTGTCTTGCTTTAATGTATTGTAGAAGGAGAACTTCAACAGTATCATCATTTATGGAGTATTTTCTGAGAGGATCTTAAATGATAAAGAAAACCTGCATCTCAACGTGTTTGCAAAGTTAACTTTTCACTGACACTTGGTTTCAATGTCAGAGTAAAGGGACTTCAGTAGCACCAGTGGGTAGGGAAGCAGAATAGAGAAGGAGCGAACAGAGAGACCTGGGAGACAGCCAAGTTCTAGAGAAAATATGCACTATTATGGCTCATTGTAATTTAAGTTAATACAAAAGAAACCCAAGAGAGAGGTATATTTGGAATCACACCCAGGGCAGTCATTCTTTTTGGAATCGGATGAGAACTTATGTACTGGTATCATCCTGTTCTTATTATTAACTCAAATAGCTGTAGCATAAATACCAAAATTTCTGAAAAAAAATAGCTGCATCTATGTATTCTATGGAAGACTGTCAAACACTGGTAATGTCTGTTAAAATTATTAGGTATCATCACAGATTAATCTATTTTTTAATGTGGGACTTGGAAAAATTCAAAGAAATCTTACATTGTGTGTGCAAAGGACACACACAAAGTCCAAGTCTCTTTTCTTTGGCACATCTGCAACTTTAATATGTCTCATGCAGTTTTTGAAATGTTTTTATGAAAAAATATAGAATATGCATTCTTATATGTCAAGGAACATATAAACTAATTTGTGAAGTCACATGGGCTTCATTTTGCCCTCAGACACAGTCTTCAATTCCTTTGTGTTTAGAAGATTTGAACCCATCTGTTTTTACCAGTAGAAGGAGAACAAATGAAGCAGTGTTTCAACAACTGAAAACTATCACAAGAGACACAGATCAACTTAGACTAGAATGAAACCAATGGCAGAAACATCACCACCACAACCCTGCAGTCCTTCAACTGGTACTTATCTGACCAATAATGGCTGAAAGCCATCTATCATTGCTTAAACTACATGATGATAAAACCAGAGTCTGGAAAATATCATTACTTGATCTATTTGGTAAACTTTCAAATATTTCTTTCAGAAGATTTGCCAGGCAAACAGCATAGTATAAAATTTAGTTTTATTTAATTTGTGTTTTATTACTTTTAAATTTAGCTTGCAAAAAAGGACATGATTAAAGAGCTACAGCTGAGTGAAGGTACAAAGCTTCTGTTGTAGAAATCTGAGTGAGTCTGGGTCTGTAGATCATTTGTAGCTGCCTTTTAGCCCAGAAAATTGTGCTTCAGGGGTGTTTAGTGGTTTTAGATGTGTGTCTGAAATGAGCTGGGTAGGTTGAAGGCAATATCTTACTTGACCTTTTTCTTTGTTATGGCTACTGTTGGTGGTGTCAAGGCCAAAATATTGGTACATCCAGACAGGGAGACCATCCATTCCTTATTTCAAAGTAATATTACAAAATTCGTTCTTTCATTTCCAGAATGAAAGTAAGGCTCAGTCAACAAACCAGTGCTTTACAAAGACATTAAATAATGAAACTTTTAGTTGATCTTTGTTTTCACTGTAGAATTCAATCAAAACAAATACCATCTTTAAGTAAAACCTATCCACAAACCTTCTTTAAAAAAAACGAGTGTCTTCTTTTGGATTTTCTGAAGATCTCACTTGAGATCTCACTGAAGATCTCAAGTCTTGCAAACTTGAAAAAGGAAAAAATCCATTTAGGTTAATTTTAAATCTTTTCTGTTAAAGGGGGGAAAAAAAGACCGCATTTTATTAACACAGATCTTTAGTTTTACATGTGTGACCCAGGAACATTTCTGGACAAATTTAATTAACTGTTCTGTATACAGCTAATGCGTGGTGCCTATGAATGCTGCGAAGTGTATTGCAGAGTTTTGATGGCTGGCATGCAGGATTGGAATGTACAACGCGGCAACATTTTCTGAGCTGCTCTTGGGGCTGCAGAAGAGGAAGCTTCCCAGCTAAGGGCGAGGTACACCAAAGAGGTTTTCTCTGGGATTTAGGCAAGACAGGTTGAGGCTTTGAAGTCTTTTGAAGGAAATGAAAGTTCTGCCTCAAAAAATTGAGGTGGACACCAATCAGCTCCAACACTGCTGGAAGACTTTTTCTTTTGTATTTGGTAAAAGCAAAAGAACCAAGGACTGATAATGATTAATGCAAACATGACAGGGTTTTTTTCTCAAGGGGAGATTTGATGAGTGACGGAATCTAAAGCCTCTTTGCCAAATGTGTCTTCATTTCCCCAAGTCCTGTCTGAAAAAAAAGGCATGTGTGACTAAGCTCAAGCAATACCAATTTGCATTTATGCAGCATGTTCAATATCAAAAACTCCCAATATTTTTTAATAATTTGCATGGCAAAGATTTCAAAGACTTTTAAAATGCAAAAAGGTGTTAAATGCATTTATTTAAATGCAGTCATTCTAAAGGAACTGCAGCTCGGATACGCCCAGGCTTCAATTGTTCAAAGATTGTGATTGTTTTAGTTATTTTTATTTATCTTTTTTAATGGAATAAACAACCCGTATTTATAGGCAAATATCTAGGAGTATAAGCCCAGAACACATGTAATATAGAGTAGAAAAATTATTTAAAATAAGTCAAAACTGGCTAATTCAGTTGAATATGAATTTCTGTATTTTATTTGCTCAAGAACCAGGAAAGAGCACAATAACTGTCCCAAGATTTGTTGTCGATAAAGCAAAAAAGTATTTTAATTACTCATAATGAAATTATAATAGTAGTTCCAGCGTAGCTGCTAAGAAATAAACAGACAGAAATTTTTATTTAACAAATATGAAATTACAGAAAAATGTATTATGGCAGTTTTGAAAGTAAAAAACTGTATGTCCATTTTATTGTCTCATGACAACAATTTAAAACAGTTTGGTTTTCTGATGTTCTCTCACAGGATAATAATAATATATCTTCATAAGAGAAAATCTCTCTACAGTCAACAATATAATCTTTTTCAACTGTAAAGACAATGATTAATTGAAAAAGGCATGTTTTCCTTTACGCTCATTAATGGCTTAACCTCTGTAAATTAAAAAAATCTCCAGTGATTGTTATTCCACCACTGAAAGAGGAAGAATCAGTTGTCTGGACAATATTTTTGAAGATGGGAAAGAAATGGCAACAGGAATATGGTAATACAAAAAGAGTGATGCAGTCAGTGGTTAGAACTTTGACAATGCACCAGCTTTTGCATAAATGTAGAATAATGGTCTTGGATATGATAAAGTGTATGACAGTGTAATAATTGCAGGTTAAGTTAATGACAAATTATTTGCTGAGAAATATAAATGTTAAATACAGAAGCATCATGTTAAACTAAAAAGGGTTTCACTCAGTAGCGTAACCAGCTTCCCAATCATCTGACTTCATGTTTTGATTCTCACCACTGTCAGTGAAGAAAAAAAATCCATTCTGGAAGTCCTAAGCACCACTGAGACACTGAAACCTCAGAAAAGGTTGAATACCATTTCTTTGTATGAAGAATTGTGCATAGAAAGATTACGTAGTACATTTGGATACTTCTAGAATATACCAGAATTTTTTAAACACTCTACCCTACAGTTGTAGTGCTTTCAATTATCAAACCTTCTGGAGTTCTTCACCTCTCTTCTTACCTCAGTGCTGTAATCAAGAGAATATTCTCCTTCTGTGGATAGACATGCATGCAGAAGCTATTTGATATTGATTCTGATGTGCCTGAGCTACAGATCAGAATTAATTTAAACCATGTGCAACAAAGAGTTTAATGAATTAATTTAAAACAATTATGTATGGAAATTATACAGACAAATAAGCATAATTTCAAAAGTAAATTCAAGTGTCAAATAATTTAATTGCGTGCTTGAGGGTTTAATTGCATGCTTCAGGGTGTTTTAAACAAATGATAGAAAAAATGTTATGTGCTAACAAAAGTGGTGCATCCTCTAAAGCGCTGTCTTTCATTTTTCACATTGTTCCATACTCCCATTCTAGGAAGACTGCCATGCTGTTTCAGAGACACTCCATAGTCAGAAGGGATTTGTACACGCACAGATCCTTTCCAGACTGGGCCTTTATTTCAGATTTTTAACAAAAGAGTAAAGACTTGAAACAGGCACTGCTAGTGAATCGACAGCTTTGAGAATACACAGAAGTGATTAAGCGTCTGCAGATGCATTTAGAGATTGATAAATAGCTCTAAAGCAAAGATATTTAATGTAAAACAATGGATAACAGAACACTACGGGCATTAGAAATATCGGATCAGCTCACAGAGCACCATGAGCCTGTATAAATATCACCAATGTGTCCTCCAGTAAGTTAATTCAGAAACAACTTCTGAACTGTCAAGCAACATGAAAATGGGCCAAAGAGATTTTCAGAATGAAAAAGCAATAGAGGTAGCTCCAAAGTAGTAGTAACTATGAATCACCTTTGATTGACACCATTGCCTCTAGCAAGGAATTTTAAATTCTGGTAATTTCTTTTCATTAACTAAAATATTTGAAAATATGCTTTGGAAAACCACAAGGATACAATAACTAGTTCCCGGAAACAGTACACTGACTCATCTCTCACTGAAGTCAATGGAAAAACTGATTTACTTCAACAGGTTTGACCAGCTTCATGTCTGAAACAAACAAAATCTCTGACAGGCTTTCATGGATCATGAGGTAAAAATATCCCAAGACTGGGGCTTTGAACTTCTCTGTATGTGAGATTTTTCGACTTTAAAATACCAGGGATAGACCCTTATATTTAACCTTGAACCAGTCACAGTAGTTGCTGTAAATGTCCCTCTTCCCTCCACTGCAGGTTGGCCAACATTTGGTTACACTGAAAATTATTTGTGGAGAAGAGAAGCATGCCCTGACAGCCTCCCATGCTCACCAAGAACACAAAGCTCTACAGAAACCTCCTTTTGTGTTGGTTCTCAGAATTAAAAAAACATTAATCAAAATTATCTCCTCTAATAATAAAAGGACCCATCATCTGGCTAAAGATAAACACTGGAAACAAAACATAAAAACTGCAAACTTTAATTAGAAACACAGAAAATTGAACATGTCTGATTCAAACCCCTGGCTTGGATTTCTGCCTTGAAAATAGCACAGCAAATCTTGGCTAAATGTTGGATTTGTCCTGGACAGGCATCAGGAGCACCCAGGCTTCTCAACGCTGCTCAGCCCCCAGCCCAGGGCAGCCTGGGAGATCCTTTTTCCCAGGTTCCCCTCACCCATGCACAGGAGGGAAACGATGCTTGCTTTGGTTGATCCACCCCAGACACCACACTAATTTACTGTCTCCTCCATCAGCTGAAAGAGCAGCCTAGAAGATTTTCCTAGTCATGAGCTGACTCTTTTAGATGCATTTGAAGGGAGTAGAGTGTCTCTCATCCTTTCTTCAGCCAGTTTTTCATGTAGTCAATCAGCAGAAAGTGGCTGTAGTTAGTAGGAAGCTCTTGTCCTTTTAATCAGAATTGCAGGAATTTTGACTCCCTTGGTAGCTGTTCTGGGGTACTTGCTAAAATATTCCTGTTGTGGCTGAGTTCAGAACCTCCTGTTCTAGGAGACAAATCTTTTCCTCTGACTTTAACTCAAAAGACCAGATGATATAACTTTCTAAGATACTTGATACTTCTATGCACTGCATTGCACTAACATATACGAAGTCAAATATGCTTCAAATATGGGAATTTTTCTGAGGCCAGGGGCTGCTGCTCTTTGTAGTGCCAAACACACTGAGGTGCTGATCACTGAACAGTGGGGCTGCTTACCACAATACAAATAAACAACAATTGAATAACTATCCTTAGCAATTTTTTCCTTTATGATAGGCCACTACTTACATTGCCATAGAAAGAAATACAGGAAACAATATCTGGCAATTTAAAATTATAGAATTCTGCATTACATTTTTTCCCCTAAGTTCTTTAGTTGTCTCAGGAATTAATTAGATTTTTTTTTCATGATGGCCTTGGTCTGCCAAGCATGTTAGAGGCAGTACTTTCATGATTAACTGTTAGGGTTGGAATCTAAATCACTTCTTTCAAGTATCTTGCATCACTTATATATACATAGGAGTACAATACACAGAATTGATAAGAGTGCACCTTTTATCCAACTTTTTCAAACATTAATCTTTTCATAGCATGCCATTGAGCTGGTAAAGAGGGACATACTTATCTTTTAAAGTACTTATGAACAATTGTCTTATAAATTTTTATGCAGCCACATAATGGCTGACATCTGCTGACACTCAAACTACTATGTTATGAATTTAAATTAATTTGTGAATTCTTTTGTCCTTTCTGATTAACTCTTGTATCTGTCAGGTACAAATTGTACTGAAACACGGAGGTCTAGAGGAGAAAGGCTTTTAAATATACATAGAACCCCATTATTTGCTGGTCACCTGGTGCAGCATTGCTGAAACATAAGATTGCTGTGAGGCAGCTTGTGAATAAAAATCTTTTGAGATATTGGCAGATAGATGGTTCTGCCAGTGACTGTGCTAGCCTGGGTTAGCCAAGGCTGTGTGTCAGCCGTGATCCCTAAACACAAAGATCTTCTCTTACTTCCCCTAAAGTGAGCTCTGGCCCTGTAGGCAGGCACACTTCATACGTGTGTAAGTACAAAGGAAGAATCTCTGTTGCTTCTCTCTAAAAACAATGAGAAAAATTCTAATTAATCTAAAAGGCAGTAAAGATTGTTCTGTGGTTTCAAAGAAATATAAAATAGGAAATTATTTCCAAAACTCAGGTAAGAAATACATGAAGATACAAAACTGAATGCATTAAGAGGACTTTGAGGACCAGAAATTGAGAAAGGAATACAAAATAGGATGAACGTAAAAAATGCTATAAATCTGTAGGAATAAAGGGAACAATAACGGAGGTGAAAAAAAGAATTTTAAAAAGAAGAACCTGGATTGTATCAAGAAAACCTAAATAAGAAAATTAAAAGAAGATGATTAAGAACATTTTGATTAAAGCGTAAGCAAATAGACCAAATAAAGGTCAGGCTAAGGACGATATACGTGATATGTACGTTCAAATCAGCAGAGACCTGTAAACTTCATCTCAAGTTATTCAAAGCTCTAGCTAAAGCAATCTGCAAAAGATCAGGGATTTTTCTGAGAATTTATGGGGCATAGAAACTGGAAAAGACATTGTCCATCTTACTGGCTGTGTAGCTTAAATTTGCCTCCTAGAAATTATTGGTACACATTATTAAAGAATCAATGACATATGACAGGACTGATCTTTTTAGAATTACTCCAAAGCTCCATTGGGTTCTCTAGCTTTTCCCCTGCAGTGGCCAATAATGGGTACTCAGTAAGAAAATAGAAATGGAGAATATTTAAAATAGCATTTTTCCAGCATACGCTTCCAATTTTCAGTGACCAGTGGCTCAAGTACCTCTTCGTGTTTAGTAGCCTACAGGGGATTTATAACTCCTTATTGTGTCTGGTTTCCTCTTGGACGCCTGTAACCTTTTATCATGAACACAATCATGCAGCAAGGAGTTCTGCTTCTGATGCATAGGTTCTGTGAGGAACCATATAAGGGGAAAAAACCAAACTAAAATGCCTTGCGGGACCGATAGGAAAAGAATGTCAAAAAATCAGTTCTATTTGCATGACAGAACTCTTCCAGTGATTAAAGAAAAGTGGATGAGATGATATACTGTGATTTTAGGAAGTGATGGATTTTGCCCAGTGACTTTTCCATAAGCAAAGTAAGAAAAATAAGTTATGTGAAAAAAATGAACTATATGTTGCTTGCTAACAAAACAGGGAGGTGGTTCTGACAGAAGCCTGAAAGGTCTTGATGACATTTTTATTAAGATGAATGATGCTACACATTTTGAAGGGTTGAATAATACTCTTGCAAAAGTTGCTTGCAAGATGAAGGGAGAAGAAATTGCAAGAGTCAGTGGGTGTATTGGTATCAGAAGAAAAAAAAAATACGAAAAATCTTTCTAGAAAGCCCCTGTGGAAATCAAATTCTGTTAAGGACTTCAGGAGACAATTTCCAAGATATTGCAAACAGTCTTAATTCTCAGATCTGTTTCTGATGCAGCAGCCTGCTTACCTCAGAAAAGCTCGCGTAATTGCAGGTTGAGTGATTTAGTTCTGAACTGGTGCATAACAGTGTAACTACACTGTCATCAGTGGAATAAGGCCAAACTTCACCACCAGTTAAAGATCTTGTGCTTGTGTTTGTTTTGTTTTACAAAGGAAAAAATGTAGATCATAAGGGAAAGCTTAATAAAAAACACTCTCTGATAAGGTTGCTGGGTAAAAGATTTGAAAGAGTGTCTTGGGATAGAGAAGTTCTGAAACACAGTGGATTCAAAGCAGTGGTCAGTTTGTGAGTGTTAAAATGTTAATTATATGTGTTAAATGTTAAAATTCTAATTATATATGAAACACATTAATGTATTCATGCTATAAAACCAGAGTTAGTTGAATGCCAAGTGATTCCAGAATGGAATCCAATCGGCTGAAAGTTCAGGGTGCTTTTTGGCCAGTGAGCAGCCATATGAAACCTCACTTTCCTGACATTCAAACTGGATCCTGCAGGCCAGACCTACAAAGGTATTTAGGTTCCCCATTCTTTTATAGAATCCCAAAGTAAGATGCTTAAGTAGGGGTTGGGAGCCTGAAATCTTTGTATGTCTTGGCTTGTATATGCAACATTTTCTATAGACTTGTGCACAAATCACAACCACGAAGGAACACCTGGGGAGGGAGAAAGAGGAACTGATCTCAGAGCTTCATATGTTTTTTATTACTAGGTAACTCTTTCCATGCAGTGTATGTGTACAGAATGGTTGCCACACTTGGAGTCTGGCTCCCGGGGAGGCCAGCTTACATCACAGAGTTGGGAATAAACAGCCAAAAGTTCAGCACTATTTAGTAAAACCCAGACCAAGCTACTTGATCTTCAGACATAGAAAATACATCTTTTGCAGTGCTGTGGAGTACTTTATGAGCTGTCAGTAGATATAGCATGACTTGCATTCCAATTTCCCATGGCTGCAGTGTGTCACCAGAAGTATCTTTGTTAATTCTGAATATGTTCTGTGTTGTTGGATGGGGTGCAGGACAAGGTTGAAATGTCAAGAAATGAATCTGAATTGTTCTGGATTTCTTCCACATTGTGGGATCCAGCCCATACTGCAGGTGGTGGTCCTATAAACCCATTGTTTTTCACAAATCATTCTGCCTGTTCATTAATTCAATGAACTGGAGGGCCATTTCCCTGCAGTCTTTTTTAAGAAAAGGGCCATCCAGACTTACATGTCTGCTCTTCATGGTCTGCAAAGAGTTACACTTCACTTGTCAATGTATATGTGAAGACAGAGAATTCATTGGGCATTATGGAGCAGCCAGCTGAAAAGGGAGACCAGATCTGTAAGAAGCATAAAGAATCAAAGACATTTCTCATGTGAAAGTTAAGATATTTCACTTCAAATTTCTGAAAGTGCAAAATTATCTCATTTTTAAAGCTTTATAGAGCAGTTTAGAAAAAACCCCAGATCAGCAATAATTGACATCTGCAGAGTTCATCTGTTGGGCAGACTTTGTCCTGTTCATGAAACAGACACAGTTGCACAGGTCAGCATTTTCGAACAAGATTCCAAACTGAAGGCTCCAGGCACAACTTGCTAAAACACAATTAGTGCTCTGTTTTGGGGTTTTTTGGTGAAAGATTTAGGGGTTCCAACATTTATGTTGTCTGAAATCAAAGCAAAAATGATATCATCCCATTTCTGTTTTCTGAGGAAACGATTTAGAGAAAAGGCGCTATCCAAGAAAGTTGTCTCAGTTTGAGACAAATTAGGAGGAAACGTCCTAAGACAAACATATCCACTAATGGAAGGCAGGTTTCGGCAGCCCCTGCCCACCACAGGTTTGAAAGGAATTTCTTGGAGGAAAGTGAAAAAAACCCCTGTTTATTCAACAAGCAAGGTGCACGCAGGCACAAAGAAAAAAAATGAATAATGGTAGATAATAAACCTTCTTGTTGTGGAGAAGACCTGGTAGATTCAGAATCCTTTCTGTAGGTGTGGCTCTGCTCTCTCTGGAGCTGGGGTGCGGCTTGGGCCCCTCCGGGCCGTGGTGAGGGGCCTTCCAGTGATGGTGTTCTGGAGCAAAGCTGAACAGTTCCAGGAGAAGAAGAAGCCGCAGTCCCAGGAAAATTTCTTGCCTCAGCTACGGGAATGAGAAGCTAGCTAAAAAGCAAAGGAATGCAACTCTCTTCCCTGCTGCAGAGCTGAGAGCTGGGGAGAGAGCGAGCCAGTGAGTCATCTGTGTTTTTTGAACACAGCCGCTGAAAGAATTCCACCAGCTTCTCCTCCATCTCCCGGACCTGGCTTAAATGTACAGTCTGGGCAATAAGCAGATGATAGGGAATACAGTATCATACAGTCACCCCAGGACAAAGGTGCACCAGACAAATGGTTGGATCTTGGACGTAGAAGCTCTAGGTAAGCACCTTCTCGGCCCACTGAATTACCCAACAAGCCTTTCTGCAGTCTCTCCTCTGCAGCCACTAGTGTTCATGTAAACAATCCAGTGTTGATTGAAGAAGACAAAAAAGGAGAGACATTTAATCTAGATAGATCTGGGAAGTGTGAGAACCCATTTGAGCCCTTGTTCAAACTGTTCAGATCACAAGGTCCTGCATACTAAAGGGCAAATGTTCATTCTGCCTCTTCAATTGCACCCTGGCTCTGAAATGATTTCAAATTCAAAGAAGTATATTTCTGTGGGCCATGCAGAATTTGCTGCCTTAGCAGATTCAGTGCTTCTCCAAAGGAGTCTTTAGCAAGGGACATTTCAGGTGACATTCTCCAGTGGTGCTGAGTGTGTGCGTGCTAACAGGCCCCACTGCCTGTTCTCACCAGCAAGGAGTTAGAACAACTTTTGAGCTCAAACATGCTGGAAGGCATGAGTTAAACAATCATTTTTGATTCCTACTTTCCCTACAAACAAGAGCTAACCTATAGCTTACAAATTCAGATAATTCACCAGGGAGCAGATTCTTGGAAAGAAGAAATGATAGATGAGATGGGATATAGAAGATCTTTCATACAGAAAACTAGATAAAATTGTGTTTTCTCCTGAGTGCCTTTGTGTTGTCAGGTCACCTCTCTGGTGGAGAGAAACAATATTGGCACTTAGGCAAGATTAAGAGCAAGAGGGCATGGCTGCAATCTAACTTTGGGAGGGGTGGACAGTACTTGGAGGAAGGAAAGGAATTAGAGACTTATGAGAAAGAGCACTGTAAGCAAGCTGAGGAAATGAAGGGCAATTTAAAAAAAATAATTGGCTGACTATGAGCATGAGCTGGCTATTTAAGAAACGGGTTCACTTTCACTTGTGCCAGGTACAAACTGTCTCATCTGCTGCAGGGAATAAGTCTAAGATGTCACAAGATGAGAACCTAGTGTAGTTTGGAGAATTTGGAAAACTTATGTCAGACATAATTTTATTCATTTAGGACGGTCTAAACTCAGGTTGTTATTCAGCCCCTGTCTGCCAGGTAGTTTAGTCCTTGAGGAGAGACGAAAAATGCACAGACTACCCTGAAAGAAGACTACATCCTTCCTTCCCTACCCTTCTGCCACCATCCCATCCACCTCCTTTCCTCTACAATTGCAAGTCTTTGTGCAACTAGTCAGTGAAGGTGATTGGGAAATGAATCAGTTTAAAAATAAACCTTCAGCTGAGTTAGTTTTAACCTGGATTGGTTTCCTGATCTGATTCATAATGCAGCCAACATGGCTAATGGTGTCCGTATCTCGCTTTATGGTCACAGTCTCTGCCTTCTGTGATTTGCATTAGCCTTGCAGCTGCTGCACGTGTGCTCTGTAGGACTCTCAGACCGCACTAAGGAACACTGTGCTATGGAAAGAGAGGGCTGGGTCTTCCATGTGGGGAAATAACACTGTATTCAACTGGAAATATTTTACTGGAAATGTGTCTATTGCCATCATTCAGGCTTAGCTTACACAAAATAACTCAGTGACTGAAATATACATGTCATAAAACTACGTGTGCTAATTTCAGACTTCTCTGTGATTTCACGACTATTATAAATGTTCTTATTCTCATATAGCATTGCCAATTAATGAGTTTTATAATTCTGTTGAGAAACTATCATGGAGCATTCATTCTGTCCTGAAGAATGGCCCTTTCTAATGGGCCTTTCTAATTCTCAGAAGAGAGGCTTGAATATATGAAGACTGTAGCTTTTACTGCATTTTATGCTCATCTCATTACCACTCAACTTTACTTTTTCAGTTCTGCTATCAGTCTAGCTGCAGAGCTGTGCTGTCTCAAACTTAATTGTATTCTAATCTTTAAGTCTCTGCTTAAACTCTCATTTTCTCTTGACAGAAGGTCTTAGCAAGTTCTGCCTTTGATCTTTTTCTCTCTTTTCTTTCTTTCTCTTTTTTTCTTTCTTTCTTTCTTTCTTTCTTTCTTTCTTTCTTTCTCTCTCTCTCTCTCTCTCTCTCTCTCTTTCCCTCTTTCACTTTCTTTCTGTTTTTTTTTTAAACATGTGACATGATATTTCCTCTTCCTGTTAGCTTGGGACCCTTCCCCTGTTTTGCAGATTTATCCTGCATGGTTATGGACACAGACATGCTTCATGTGTTCTTTTCTGTTTGCATCCTCTTACCCTCTTTCTTCCTAGCTCTTTGTCTCCCGTATGCCCATTCTCTTCCGCTATGCTGTTCCTTTCCTTGACCTCTTGGTCTTGTTTGTTGTTTTCACTGTTTCTGTTCTGTTCTACTTGCTATACCATATGTTAAATGTCTCACATCATAAATAAAACACTTTTGACTCCTTCCATCTCTAGCTACTGGCCCATCTGCAGTTCTTTCATCTCTAAGCTTTCTGAATATGCTGTTTACACTTTTTCTTCCTAGAGCTTTTCCAATCTGGCTTCCCTCCTCTGCCCTTAAATGAAACCATTCTTTCCACAACATCTAATGGCATCTACTTTGCCAGATCTCAGACTCACTGCTATAACCGTAACTTCTCTTGGCCTCTCTGCTCCTGCTGTCCTTGAAATCTCTCTGGGATTCATCAGGTCTGGCTTTCCTTGGCTGCTTCTCTAATCATTTCTTTAATACATCCTCTGGAGGATCCTCCAGTTCTTGGTAAAGAAATTGAGGATTTTTAGCCTTGTGTAATTTTACCCACAACCAAAAACTCCCTTGTCATCTCTTTGTTGAAGATTCACAGATCTACCAATATATTTCTCCCCTTCCTCATTTTGTCCTGAATAAACTTTTAAACTGACACTTTTGTGAATGATTTACTATTTGAACTTAATTTGGCTGAATGACAGATTTTTCTACCGCAGACCTTTTCCCTATGTTCTTCTCAGTAACTCTGGACTTTAGCGTGGCTGATGTCCCTACTCTGATTATCATCTAGATCTCCACAGCGAAGTGATGTAAAAATGTAAGGAAACTATGATTTCCGAGACATAATGCTTCCTAGACATGCAGGTTGCTGAAGCTCTTATCACAGAATCAGAGAATCACAGAATAGTTGGAAGGCACCTTTAATGGTCATTTAGTACCAACCCCCTGCTGTGACCAGGGACACCTTCAACTAAATCAGGTTGCTCAGAGCCCCATCCAACCTTGCTTTGAATGTTCCCGGGGATGGGGCACCCACCACCTCTGTGGGAAGTCTGTTCCAGTGCCTCACTACCCTCACAGTTAATAATTTCTTTCTAATATCTAATCTACTCTCTTTCAGTTTGAAGACATTACCCCTTGTCCTATCATTATGACCCCAATTAAAAAGTTTGTCTTTTCCTTCTACTGTTTTTTCCTGACAAACAATACAGTATATTTTTCTCAGCCCCTACTGGTCCCCTAATGTTCATTCAGGAAGCAGGAGAAAAAACAATATCCCTACTTCCAAGTTTAGGGATGTTTCATGTATCTCTCATGTATTTCTGGCTTTGTAGCCCTCAGTTATATTTTCTATTCCATCAATAAGAGCACTGCCTACCTCCAGAGTCAGAGCTCTTAATGCCTACTTACATTTGCCATATATTATAAACTCCTGCTCCCCCCATTAACTTTCCAGACAAGGATCCTTGTAGTTTTGATGGCCAAATTTCCTGTAAAATATCTGTAAATCTGTCTCATTGCTTTGCCTCAAATCCATCTCTAAATCCGTTTCCTTTGAGAAGCACAGTTAGGCAGCTTAAAGTGATGATACTAAAGTCTCAGGTTTTCTTCCTTTTCCTTTGTTTCATTCCATTGCTTACCCTAGACATTCAGTATAAATTTTTCAGATCCTTTCATCTTTTTTATTCCATCTATATTCACTACATTCTAATTATAACCATAACATCTATATGAAGCAGAAAAAGTAACAGTCACGATTGCACAGTCGTTAATTTTGAAGATTCTATGACTACATGAAGCTTTTTGCATATGTGTATGTGTATGTATATGTATGTGACTGGCAACATGAGATGTGAAAGGCAAATGTTCCACATCTTTCTATGTAAAATTTTTAAAACGTGGGAATTTTAAATGAATAATAGAATGGACATTGTCATATACCTGCTGTCAATGTCTAGATTTTATTTTTATCTCAAAATGGATGATGCTATATGCATTTGTGTTTGTGTGTATATATATATATATATATGTGTGTCTATATATATATATGAGGATTTATATATAGCCTACTGGATATTCTACTTGGCTGGTAGTATGTGTTGAACTTTTGATGTACTCTATGAAAGGTGGAAAAAGTATGTAAAGTAGTTAAAGTGGTGTTGACTGATGAGTGAGTAGTTCTTAGTAAAAGGAGATAGTGTTTTGTTCTGCCAAGTGAAGTTATCCTTTGTATGGGGTGTGGGGGAGGCATTTTGAACCCTTTTTTCTTTTTTCACTTGGTGTGTGGTCATCCTGAAATGCTTTAGAAATGTCTCGTTTTCTTCTTGTGAAGCAGATTTGTTTTTCTTTCCTTCTTTCTTTCTTATTTTCCATTTTGGTGGATAGTTCATTTTCCTGGTAGGGAGCTGTTGTCTTGTGGATTTTAAGTTTTTAGAAGTAATATCTGTTTGAGCAGGAAAGAGACAGATCCTCAGATGTTAACAGCCGGGAAGGTTATTTTGAATATGAGGCTTAATTAAAGATGTTTGCCATATTTCTGTATTTCATATAAATTAAAAGCCAAGAATAATTTATTATTTAAATTATTTAATAATATTTGGGGAATAATATATTTTTTAAAAAATTTGAATTTTTTCTCAATAATTTTCAGAAATTCCCACCAGAATTTAACATAGTTCTCATTGAATGTGACATATATTAGTCTGACCACAAAAAAATACACACAAATGCATCTATATTATCTTTTTGCAGATGAAAATCCTATTTTAAAATATAAAGGTCTGGTCTGAACTTGAGGGTGGGACCTTAGCTACAGAGTGCCATTCCAGATTGCCAAACTTGAATGACAATTCTTGTTTGCCTGTTGCCTCCAAGAGCACTGTGTTATGAGTTGCACACAGATGGACAAATTGGAAGGCTCTTTCCTCGCATCCTAAATGAATATCTACGGGGTTCATTGTTGCAAGATATAATTCAGCAATGCTTTCCTTTTCTAGAGCAGAAATTACATCTGTCACTGCTGGCAAATGCCGCAGTTCTGAAGGTCCCATCCAAATTGAAAGAAATAGAGCAAATGACTATAAGGTTTTTAAGAGTACTGGGTAGCCTCTTCTACAGAAGAATGAGATTGGTGTGTTTATCTTAGTGATACAGAGGCTGAGAGATTTAAAACCTCTCCCTGAGTGCTCATGAGAAGAGGGCATTTCAGGCTATTTCAACACAAGGGGAGATGAGTACATGCTAGTTGTGACAATATTTCTGCTGCAATCTACAAGAAAGTGCTACAGGTCAGAGCTTTTGGATGTCAGTCATAGTAACCTAGAGATCACAACCCATGTCCAAGCCCCATTTAGTTTCATTATGGAGCCTATTACAGTCCTGGAAAAGATATGTTCAACTTGCTTCTGTAACAGTCATGCCGATTTGCTCTTCCAAAGTGCCTCTTCCCATCCTCCATCTTTATAATAACTTACAGCATACAAAGATGTACTTTATTGATCAATATTTTTAAATAAAGATTTCACAGTGTTCTTGTTCTCTTTACTTTCTAAGTTTAAGGCACTTTTACATGAGAGTTTAGTAAACCTTCGAATGTTAGAGGCTGATGGCCAGCTCAATGACCACGCAGAACCATGGTGGAAACCTCAGATAAGGTTAGCAGAGCTATTACTAAAAATTGAATCTTGACATGAGTCTAAGAAATAAGTGCAAACTGACTCTAAAAATTAGAAGACAACTCTCTAAATACCACTGCAAATACCACTGGCAAGAGACATGTCTCTAAGCTGTCTTCAGACTCCAGAGTAAATAAATAAAATATTTCAGCGAGAAGAGGGCTGTATATATTGGCAGTATTTCCTGACTTTGTGTGTAAAACCGAGCACGATTCGAACTTCCACTAGGTAAAGACACCAACACAAGAAACTCATTTAAACTGGTCAAATTCTAACAAACATTTTCTGTGAAATTTTGGTGAGGTGGAGTTTGCCAGAAGTTTTTCCAGGAATTAACAACCTCCAAAGACTGCAAACACTTTTTCTTCTGAACATCTCTGGCCAGAATCTTTCTCCAAAACTCATAAAGCAAGAACTTGAGAAAACCTGCCTGAAAAGCAGTCTGCTTTGTAGAAATATAGTAAGAACTTGCCAATCTTTGAAGCCAGAGAGAACCTAAATAAAGGCAGTGAAGACTTTGCACTCACTCTGCTTCCCAAGCACTATGGAAGAAAACGAAAAAGTTTTAAACAATCCACTGGGGGACTTGACCTTTTTCTATCCTCCCTCTTCTACTTCCAACCTCCTGATTTCTCTACAGGAAAGTCATGTAAATGGTTGATATCGGTTAATGTCTGCTTAAACTTACTCATTTGGGCCTCTCTCCCTACTCTTTTTCCCCACTTTTAGCCCTTGGTAATCAAAACTTGGCTTATAGTCATTCCAACTCACCCCCCAGAATCAAACAAATAAAACACCCACATTCAGTATGAGATCACATTACTTGGTGATCTCAGTTCTGGTGTTACCTTACACTTTCAGCTGGTCAATTATCTCTTTGGAGCAGTTTGAAATGTTCTATTGGCCTATTGACTCAGTGGTACAGTATTTGCTCTCTTCTAGCAAGCCTAATGGACAAATGGCACTGATCACATATTCTTGGAAGAGATGCACTTGCCAAGATCTCAGTTGAGAATCAGCTCCATACAAAACTTAGGGGCAAAATTTGGTCTGTGTTTTGTTTTTGTTTTTGTTTGGTTTGGTTTTTTTTCTTTTTTAACAGGACATGAAACATTATTTCTAACTCAAAAGGGATTTTAACTTTAGACACTGCCTGTGCACACTCCCCATAAAGACAAGGGCTGTGAGAAATGTGATGACATTTTGTTGCATAATTTTAAATCGAATCAGATTTAAATATATTTTTATTAAAAGCAATGCAAAGAGCATGCATTCTTGGAGGAGATTAATTTGTCAAAGTTCAAAAACTTGGTGAGCACAACTACATTAAATGTCTGGTCAAATCTTTTGAGAGGCAGTTATGTAAGATAAGACAGTAATTTGTGCCTATGCAGTCATTCATGTTCTCTTGACTTTGTCGACCTTAAAACTTTACCACCATCCCACAACACTTGACCTTTGGGATGCTTTGATCATACTTTCAGAATTCTTACTAAAGAATGGTTAATTCTGTGGTGCATGAAATTTGCACAGTACTAACTTCATTTTTTTTCTTAATGGAACACATTTTTACTATTTTGCAAGCCATCCACAAATTATTGCTTCACGGTTGGTTTTAAAATACAGTTAGGAAAATCAAAACAAGTCTTGATTACAAATTAATTATGCAGTGAAATAAATTAAAATACAAAATAAAATGAAGTAGCTTCTCAAGTGAAATGTTTAATCAGTTTCAAGTGTTCTGAAGAGAAATGATAAATGATATAGCACCTTTCACAGAAAGTGTTAAATATGTTAAAAATTTTGTAGCCTGTAGCTGCACGAATAGTTACAGTTAATTTAAAACAGCTTTCAAAGTACTACAGCAAGATAGAGTTTGGCATAGCATGGTTGAATAGAAAGAAGGTTCTGTTTTTTCTTCCTTTCTTTCCTTCTTTGTCTACCATCCCTATAGCTTGTATCTAACTCTGATTTATCATCAAAACATCTATGACAGAAGTCTTGACCTGTTGGAATGACATTCATGACCCAGAGTTCTGTATGTAGACATCTTCAGATCATCTGGACTCTTGACCATTCAAGATTCAATGGTCATTCAATTACAATGCACTCAGGCATAACCTTGCCCTCAGCTGACTGGTGACTGCATTGCACCTGATAAACACTTTAGTCTCTTTGTTCTTGTGTTACTGAATTCTGCGTCCCAGTTAGAGATTCTCTCAGACAAGGATGGCCTTTGTTTCTCTTTGGTACTATTTCAAACATAATGTGATTTTGATCCCTTTGAACCATAGTTATAAAGTTAATAATACTAATAACGGTAGCAACACGAATAGAGATATATCTGATATGTCATTACTGTGGGCAGACATGGCAACTTCCTTCATTTTCTGTTGAAGTTAAGCATCATGTATTCTAATATTTTTCATCCTCAAGAACTATGTGCTTTATCTCCAGTCAAGTAGCAATGGTTCCAGGCTGCCCCTGCGGAACAGACAATCTGCAGTGCAATCAGTAGGACGTACAACACTCAAGGGCAGTTCTGAAGCACAAAGCTATAAGATCACTGCTTGTCAGAGTTACATCCCTGACAGTCTGAGTTCTGTGCCAAACTCACTTCAAGACTAAGAAACAAATAACTGTTCCAAAAGAAATCTGTTCATATTCTCAGGAAGCCTGGAATCCCTTTGGCCTACCATCAACACTTCTATTCTACAGCAGATGACAAAGTTTTTTCTTGTCTTTATCATGAACAGATCAACATAAACTCCAGTCAAGATTTTTTCCCATATTCCTTCATTTCCATTTCATTTCTGAAAGCTATTCTGAAAAAGTTATGCTACTTCCCAGTTAAAGACTACTGGATGCCAGCCACTGAAGTGTAAAGACTATGTATATACTGAACTTGAAAGACTTCTATGTGTTTTGACACCATCTTGTCTATATCAGATCTGTGTTGAATACCTAAGTAGTAAATACCTGTAGTAAAAATATCTCTCACTTCCCTTTATTCACTGCATACTGCTGAAATATGCACTTTCTGTCGTTCAGTCCTGATTATGAAGTTCTTTCATTCAAGTCCCTTTGTGGTAAATATTTACAAAATCTCCCAGAGCCTGTCAAAAACAGGACCTTGAAATTGCAGTTAAAGTTTGTTACAGGTGCCAACAAATATCTTCTAAATGAAGTTAAGGATATGGCACGCCCTCAGAAGAAATTAATTCTAAGACCAATTCAATCAATTGAATCAATCAATTTTCCTTAAAACAATCTTGTACCAGGGATCTGAATTATCTGTGGGACTCATGAGAGTTTGGTCAGCGGCTGTGCTGGGGAGCTTAGCCCCAGAACACATCAGAATGACCACATATTTCGTCGCCTTTTTGATCAAAGGAAAATACTCACTTACTTGACGTAGCTTTCCCACAATAATTGCATGTTAGAGAAAAGCAGACCAAAGCATCTGATGCCCTAAGTAAATAGGCACAATCAAAGGACAGAACAAACAACGTAACATGCCGTTCCACCTCAAATGCTCTTGCTTCCCTCCTTTGCTCTTTTGCTCCTCCAAAATGCCTTGGAACACAACCACCATTACATACTAAAATAATTCAGGGAAATTTTCACCAAACAAGGAATAAATTATGAAGACCCACAGTGAGAGTGCCTATGTTATTTCATCTTGTGTGGTGACATGCACTATGGCCAAACATGTAAAACAGTTACCTCTCAGAATTTTAAACTCAAATAAAATTGGTATCTCTATCTCTCTTTGACTATCTCCTGTCTCTTTGACTGTCTCCCTCATCTTTGAATTTCTTTGAGTTATTTCAGATTTTTTGGTCTATGTATCTCATCTAGATTTCTTGTAGATTGTAGAGCTGCTTTACATAAAATTTACATAACCACATACATATTATTCTAGGATTTAGTGGCCAAGTGACCATTGTGTTACATTTCCCAAGAAGTCTCGGAAGAGTTAAGAGCTCTGGTGTTGACTGTAGCACAGAGGAAAGGCTAGCCATGGATTCCAGCATTGCTTTTTATTATGTTGCAGCTGTACTGCACTCAATTCTACTTGGACAAATTCCTGAACAAGAATCTATTTCCCTCACTTCACTTTTGGAATAAGTACTGTTTTGGTTTTTGGCTCGGCTTTGAAGCAATGTTCTTTTTGTCAGTATTGAAGGAATGAAGGGTATATTTAAAGAATAAACTTGGGATGTGTTTGGTGATTTTGATTTAGGATGTAGGAATAAGGTTCTCAAGGGATGGAAAACTTGAATTCTAAAAATAATGAGCATCTAAAGTTTAGTGGAGGTATTATTATTGCATTGATTCATATGGGCCTTGCTTGATTTACTTGTCTGTTTAGGAACAGGGAACTTATTTACAATGCAACAGTATTTATAGCAGTTAAAATTTATAAGTGCTTTATTCTAGTAGTTATTTAAATACAATTAATAAAATTCAAATATGATAGGATATGATATGATATGATATGATATATGTTGGCTGTCACACCTAGAAAATCCATTAGCCAGAGTTTAGTTTACTGCAGTTTTTAAACACTGATGCAAAATCACTCGTTCACTTGTGTGATTTTTAGCTGAGTGCAAAGCCTGAATAAACTAAGTTTTCTGAATATGTAGGTCACAGTAATCTACCTGTAGACTATTTTAAAAAGACAGTTCTTGACTGCCATTTCCTCTTTGAGGCCTTAGCAGAGTTAAGCCTCAAGATATACAAGATTTGATGTTTTTCCACAGGATACCCATAGGTTGCTTATCCCATCCAATCCCTGCACTATACTTAGAACTGTATTAGCTCCATGGTCCCGGGGGTCACTCTACAGCACAGTCAGGTTTTGGATCTAAACATTTCCTTTGTAAAATAGCAGTGTGGAGAGAAAACAGCAGTACAACACAATTATAGGTTAAAGTTACCACTTTGTTCATTGCCTGCGGGCATTTACATGTATTTAATGGTATGCTTCACTGCTGGGTAAAGGTAATCCATACAGCACAACAAAATCTTCCAAAGAGGTTGGCCAAGAGCTGTTCTTTAGTTGCACTGTGGCTTGTAATTATGGAGTTGGAAAGAAGAAATTTTGACAAAATAACAAAAACAAAGCAGACCCTAAACCAGAAAAATCAAAGGAAGCAAAGCTCATTTTCTGACAGGGTGAATTATCAACGACTCTTGTCTGTAACGGATATAGAAGTTATTACAGATTTCCTTTGGAAAGGTCAGCTTTCAGAATTAAATAATCTTTTGGTTGATGCCAGTAACTAAATAGACAAAGCCCTTAGCAGAAGGTGTGAATCTCTAATTGGACAGAAGAAATAAGGCTTTTCATGAGAGACTCTATATACCTCTGCATGTAAGAACAAGCAAACATTGAACAATGAATTTCACCGGTGTGTTTTAAGACTAAGGTCTGGGCAATCACCTAATAGCAGGGCAAGCAACAACTCACTTCACACAGGCTGGCCCTTTGCATTGCAACACCTGCATAAAGTATGATGCACTCCCTACATGAGCCACACAATGTCAATCCCTCACCCACATTTATTTAAAGAAAGGTATTTTGGTCTGCAAGCACAGTCACAATTTCAGCAACCCCTTTTTTTACCCTTTCTCTTACTAAATCATTAATTTGTATTATCATCACTTAAATTATGTTGTTTTCCAGGAAAACAGAACACGTTATCTCTTTCTAAATCAGGAGAATAAGAATTTGTTACTGTATCCCTAATCTGACCAGTGTTGCTATATTGGTCAATTTATGTACCTTTTTGCCCTCTTAAACACAGTTTCTTCCCAGAAACAAGACTTTTTATAGAAAAAGAGCATGAAGCAAATGGTTCATTCCACTTTCTTGCCTGATAAGATTTTGCATTGAGCACATTTGAAATACTCTTTTATTGCTCTATGATAGATTTAAGCAAACACATTTATTTTTGTAGTGATCAAAGAGATATGGATACATTTGTCATCTGTTACAGATCTAGAGGCAATAGAAGGAAAAGAAGACTCCCCAAAGCATTTCACATGAAGACGTTTCTGCCCAGTTATGTATTCTTGGCTAGGTTACAGCTAAGGGGCCCTGGTCTGGCAGAAGTGACATTCTCATATACTCAACTTCATGACCACAAACAATAAGATGAAATTAAAAGGTCTGCTCTCCAGGTGCCAAGCTAAGCATACATTTTATACTCTAAAGTGCTGAAAACTTCACTGAGACTTGTGTGAGTGTCCTGACTCTTGAATCAAATATAAAGTTCAGCAGCAGTTTTTGACACCTGTGACAGACCTGTGGATGACAGGTCAAATGCTGGAGTATGGTGTGAGAAAGCCTGAGGGAAGTTGCACCACCTCCTGAGAGGCTGAAAGGGCAGACTCAAAGAGCAAGGAGACTGGATTGCCAGTATGTAGCCAGGATGATGAAGAAAAATGACACTTCTTAACATTCTTTTGCTTTTTGTATAAGGATAGGAACTAAGGATTTAGTCAAGACTTCAAATAAATGGTCTTCTGCTTTTACTTTCTTGTCTTTTTTCTGATAGCCCCATAGCTGTAATGCAAAGATTGATGTTGGAGAAGTACACCTATTTGAGTCACTGTTTATGTCATGATGATGGCATGAGAGCATTTTAAAAATCACAACATACACTTTGGGTCACAGGACTCTGAGTATGTTTATGAGTATGTCTTTAAATAAAGGGATATTCATTGCATAAGATATCACACATGCCCCAAGCTGCTTAAGAGTTGGAAAAGTAGAATATTTTGCATCTGGATAAGGAGCCAAATTCACAGTATGAGATAGTTATCATATATAAAATTTCAGAGAGATCAAAATATCTACCCACGTGCTTATTTTCAGAGCATGGTTATGAAATATAATCTGTCTTCAATACCTTTTTTGTGTTGCAGTGTGTGCATGTCTTTTATGAATTTCTAACCTATTTTTTTCATACTGAAAACAGGAATTTTAAAAACAACAGAGACGTTTCCCTTTTTTCTTATTTCAGGAAATATATGTCTTTAAAAGTAGATTTACTTTGGTCCCATTATTCAAAACATAAAAGACCTCAATAGCTTTGAGGAATTCTGTTTAGAAGTTGCCAATAAAATGAGTTTCATAACTAATATCAGTTTTGATACCAATAAAGCTGTTGAAGACACTGCCAATCATTCATTCTCCTCCAGTTCAAATGTAGATCTTTATAAGGATGACATCTCACTACACTGACATCTGGAACATAGCAACAAAATGCTGCTGGCTCAGAGAAACAGGAGCAATATGCAATATTCATTGCCAAATGTCACTTAGCAACATAACGTGTACAGTGGAGGAAAACTCACATCAGCCATACCCTACCTCTCCAAACAAACAAAAGCTCCTTGTAAGACATATTTTGAAAAGGCAAATGATGTAATTATGCTACCTAGGAAAATTTTCTGTTAAAAATACACGGAAGAGAAAGGGATCAGAATACAAGTTCTGATTCATTCCGTCAGAGAATGGGTACAAGACACATTTAGCCTTTGCATTGCAATGCCAGCCCCCCAGCTTCTTGGAAGAAGGGTGTTCTGAGTTAGAGGCGCAGCTGCAAAAACTCTCTGGCATGTTACTGATCTGTTGTTTAACTTAAGTTACTTATGTAATTCCAGGGTTATATATCAGCCAGGTTTAGCTTTTTGGATCCCCATTTTTTTTCTTAAGTGTCCAGTTGTCACCCTTTTCTCCTCTGAGTGCCTAAATATTTATGTAGTCTCTGAATGTGTAAAGAGCCTAAAGTTCTGAATGGACCACTGCATCCATGTGCCAGAGCACAGTACGGAACAGTTTGGAGGAATTTCTTTAGTTTTTAAAGTCACATAGTTGCATCAATGTGTTTCTTAGCCTAAGTAGATTCACTGTGTTGATTTGGATTTTTACCTGAAAGAGACAGAAACAAAGAGAAAAAGGTATAAAACACAGCGAGAGTTTACCCAAGAAAGATATGCAAAACCAACCAAATACTTTCACGCATTTTCTACCAGATATTTTTCTAAACTGTATCTCTTCTATCTTGCCTGGGGGTTAAACATCTTCACAGTAACTGTAAAGAAGATGAGAAGCTGGTTTGCAGAGGGTCAACAACAAATACATATGAAAGGTTACCCGTTGAAAGTGGCAAGAGATACAAAGAGTTACTACTGACAACAACTTGCGGTTTTATTTTGTTTGTTTAGGGATTTATCTTGTTTAAAGATGTCAGTTCAGTCTTCGCATTTGGAAGAATATTAGGTTTATGCTAAAATAAAAGTCCCAATTATCCAAGGTGGAGTCATCACTAACACAACACGATATCATGTTAAAGCGTAGGAGAACCTTGAGGTCCTGCAGAGATTGGATGCAACTAAGTAACCTAAAGAAACAGTAATAACAACATCTGGTAGCAACTAGGGGCTTAGCAGTTAAATGTTTTTGAGAAAGAGCTAGAAATACTTGTCCAGTGCAAGAGGACTACGTGCTGTCAATGCAAAACCGTTACTAAAATACAAATGTGCAGTGGTGCATTGGGAATTTGCAAAAAGTTAGACAAGTATCAAAGTCATTGACAAAACATCTGTGGAAATCATCGTTTGACTGCTATATTCAAATCTGGAGAACTTTGTTCGAGAATGATGAAGAGGAACAACGAAGAAAAGAATTATTAGTGAAGGAACGGAAGGAATTGAAACTCAATGTTATGCGAGAGATTGCTTTCTTTTGGGCAGCATGGGTAAACACAAGGTTGGGGAAAAAAAACAATTAAAAAACTATTTTGGAGTGCCAAAAAAAAAAAAAAGCTAACAAATTTTGCATTATAAACTTTGATTTGAAGTTACAAGAGAAGTATCTTAACACCAGAGGAATAAAGTTCTGCAACAGTATAATTGTGGCAAAACGCTTAATTGGTGGTAAGGTGGAGGATGGTCTCTTTCTGAAATGGGAACTTTGATAAGAGCACAAGACTTTCCTTTCGATTGTAGTAGTCATGCCTGAACCTCTCACAGTGACTTCACTTACACCATTAACCCTGCCAGAGAGGGAAATTTGTTTCCTCTTTATTTTGGTAAAGATAGGATGCCAGATACTACTCCCAACAGCAAATAACACAATAGCTTTCCTAATTAAGAAAGTTGTTAATTTTGACAATGACAACATAGAAATTTGTTCCTTACAGTTTGGCAAGCATCTACATTTCCTAATTTTATGACAATTCTCAAATGATTTTTTTGTTGTTGTCAACAGAAACCAGGTCAAAAAGTAGAAAGAAAAGCTGGATGCTATCGTGACCTTGAAATTTTATTTACTGAAAAAAAGGCACTCCTACTGAAGGACTTTTTATTAATTGTACATTTCCTGCCAAGCTGCATTTCAGCAGAAGCTTCCATCAGTTCTTGTCCAGATCATACACATCATCAAGTGGAATTTATTAAAAGCAATATTTCAAAAAATCAAGACCTTAATTAAAGGAAGAGCATGAGATGAAGACCCTGGCCCTAAGAAATGTCTCGGCTTGTGTAAAGAGGGGATCTGGTTCCATACAAACTGTGTTCGAAGTAGATAGTTTTTAGGCCTGTTTTAAACCCTGAAGGAAACATCGATGTAGGAAACTTTCATGTAATTTCCTCAAAGAAAAGAACAAATTCTAGTCTCTCTTAAGTTTTTCAGGGACTGAGAACACGATTTCCTACAGTGTTTGCTCAAGTACAGTTAATGTCCTTGGCCTTCAAGTTCCATTGGATATTCACGTTGTCCTACCTGAGATTCATTTAGTTCTGTACTTTGGTAATGTGTTTTGGCATATATCAAACATTAAACCTGCTATTTCTTCCTTCTCTTACTGGTTCAAACACTCAGACATGGGTAAGAAAATGCCAAATTCTTCAGAAAATCTCAGTAAACAGAAAATGGGTCCTGATTTTGCATGATTAGCAAATACATTAGCCCAGTGATCAAATTTTCTGGTGGGAAAAATATCCAGTTAAACTGGAATTTTTTTAAGAACATTTTTTTTAGTGTCTATATCAATATTACTTTTGAACTTCATTACACGTCAAATAACATCAGTCTCAGAAATCTGTGAGTCCCTGAGACTCTTTAGAAATTAATTTCTGATGAGAACAGACTCAGAATAATGAAAACAATGCTCAATTTGAGACAAATAGTTACATAGTCACTTTGAGGCTCTGCAACGATTGATCTTACTCTGGGGTTATATATACTTTTTTCAGCTTAATAAGAACTTGTAGAATGTGGGGGGCACAGAAGACAACATAAATTATTTTCTTTGGTTGCTGATTTGCCATGTGATGAAGATCAAGTAACATTTCAACGAATAGTTTGGGAAGGTCTACTAGGGAAATATCTATGGATACAATTTAGAGTAGTAAGTGAAGAGAAAAGAGCTGAATTCCCTTCTGATTTATTGGCAGTGTGATTTTACAAATTGTTGGAGGTCCCTAGTGTCTGACGTTTTCCTTTGCTGTAAACCTTAAAAAAAGCCTTTAAATATTTCAGGCAGATAGAAACTGCCCTTCTGATGTAAGGGTGGGAATTGCTTTGACTGGAATGTTTGCTGAGTTCTCGTATCTGTGATTTTACCCACCTTTTCAGTGTTCTAGGCTTTATATTGGTTTTCATGAATGACGTATGCTATACAAAACACGTAACAGTAGCACATAGAGCATTGCTGTCAGTCTTGCCATTTAATATAAAACAAACAGTTTTCAAAAAAAACAATATGGATCTGCTACCAATGGCTGAATTGGCTTCTTGGTATATAGTAGGATAAGTAGGATAATTTAGATTGAAAGAAGGCTCAGGATCAGGTCCAGCCTCTGCTTAAAGGAGCAGATTTCACACTGATTTCAAATCAGGTTGCTCAGGGCTTTATCCAGTCTTGAAAATCTCCAAGAATGGATGTATCCATTTCAGAGACAGAACTGCCATAACCTCTACACACACAGCCTTGTGTTTTCTCTTACTAAATGTCATTCCATTCCTAAAAATGCTTAATTGCTCTGTCCAAATGCTTTAGCAGTTGCCAAATAGATCCAGCATATTACGTGGTGGATACTTACACCCTTGACTGATTTGGAATTGTGGATCCTTCTTTTGCAAGGGATGCTCAACACCCTTTAGAAAATTCGCATGTAAGGGTAGTTGTACGGAGTAGAGGAAATATCAGAGGTAGGTTTGTACTTCCTGGAACATCACTGGTGTCTTTAAATAACAAAGGACTGGGATAAGTTGGCATGATTCATCTTTAGAAAATCTATGTATTTTTTAATGTTCTGTTTAAAGGGAGATTTTCTGCTCACAAAATAAAACTCCTGTATGATAATTTTTTACACTAGAATTTAATGTATCTGTTTCTGAGAAATTTTGAAGTGCAGAACATGTGATATTGAAGTAGACTATTTTAAACTCTGAATTTTGCTTCCTCTTCTATTCCCACACATCCCAGTTTCACCCTGGTGGTCAACATTACTGCTCTTACTGAAGCCTGTAACAAATTATTCCCTTCATATACCTGTTTCTTTAAGTGTTTTTTTTCCACAGGTCAAGGCATGTGAGTGAAGAAGTCTTGCTCATTCTTAAGTGCCCAAGTGGCTAATTTAGCTTCAAAATTTTGGAGAGGGAGCTCAGTTGGGGGTCATTTAAAGCTTGGGTTGTGTTTGCTTTTGTTATATTTCTTTGGAGCCTCATGAAATTGACTCCAGACCTTTTTACTGCACCTGGCAGAAAGTTGTAGTTGCTTTCCAACCTCTATCTGGAAATTAAGGTCTTCCCGAATGAGACTGTTCCCTGTCAGATTTCTGCCTTCAATAATGTTAACAAGAGCTCTGTTCCCCACTCTCGCTGCACTGGCCCATGGCTGATTCCCAGGACTGTAACAATATAATTGTGTTCATTCTTCTTCCCTTGGATGATTTAGACCCAAAAGGATTCTGTTTCACCATTCATTCTGCAGAATACCACATAATTAACTTAAGATGCTCACAACTGTTTTTACCAATTTGATCATATGATGACTGAACAGTGCATATTCTCCAGCACCTGCATTCTAGTCATGAGTGTAGGCCCACTGGTTTTTGTTATAATATCCAGTTTCTCAACGTGTGCTACTACTAAAGCTCTTCTATTTTGTTGTTCAAGGTGGTTGCGCTTACTATGTGAACATTTCAGTTGGGCTTTTAAAAATTAATTCTTATATATAGTTCATGTGGCAGACTACATACTTGCATAGCAATTCTCGTCAATGATTTCTTTCTGCGGGAAATCTTCTGTTGCCTCTTAGTTTTTTATCAATTGCCACTGTCTTCTCTATGTAATTTCCCAGTACATTGAAATCAACTGAAGAAACTACATGAGCTTGTCCTATTTATCTCCTTTTGCATTTTTGTTCAAAGCTCCTCTAAGCAACTATGCTGGACCTCAGAAAACTGTGTGCCTTGCTGCACAGGCATTACCCTGTAAGATAAGGTTACTCTCTAAGAGGGTATTCCACAATTCGTCACTGACACCTTTTTTTTTGGCTGCTTCTCAAACTGCCTGAGGTTGCTAAGATCAGCCATCTTGCTCTGCAAAGAAATAAAATTCCACTGCAGATAAACTGATCTTCATTTCTTTCCATACCTTGCTCGGTTTCATGGGATTGTCCCTTGAGATAATGAGCCTCATATTCCCATCTCATACCTTGGACCTACAAGACCCCTCCCCACGCCCTCTGAAATTTCCTCCAGTTTATCTTCATGCGCGCCTGCCTGGGTTCAGGCTGGTCCTTCCTTTCTGCCCCTCCTCATCTTTGCCATCTCTTGATCCCTTGTAAATTGTTTGTTAGCTCCAGGCCCTATCTCTTCACCATTTCTTCATTTCTTCTTGTGGGGCAACTGCTCTATTCTTTCTATTTTCTCCTGTTTCATGAAGAGCCCTTGAGCAGCCAGTGGGTAACAGATGTGAAGAGCACTCACGGGTGCCACATACTCACTGGTGGCCCTGACGTCATCAGCACAAGACACCCACATTGCTACTGTCTCTACTGGCCTTTACAGAACAGCCAGAGGCACACTCTTGTTCTTTTAACATGTTGGACCTCTTCCAAGACATTGCAAGAGTGAAAGTGGCACAATTTTGATACTAAAGAGTGCTTCGTCCATGTGCGTCATACGACGCAAAGTTGGTTTCATACAAGACAGAATTTAAATACGTTTACTTGAAAAATGAAAATGTGGAATTTGCAACAAAGTTATGAGAAAAATAGAGCAGTTAAGATCATACTCCAGAAGCTCTTTAGCTGTTCTAGTTCCCAAGCTAGCTTGTGAGGCTGACTGAATAGCCTCTGCAGCTTACCTGGGGCCAAGACCAGGAGAACATCTTCTGTCTGGTGCTGGTGGCTGACAGAGCCACACAGAATGCCTGTGCTGGGTGACCCGTTCTTTTCCACCCCAGAAGCACAAGCTGCTTTTTTTCCTCTTTCTTATTTATCCAAAGCAAATTTCATTTATCAGAGTGTTGGGAAATCACAGTGGTTGTTTTCTGTGGGTGAAACTATTTCTTTTGTCCTTTCTCATTATGTTCTTTTCACTAATGTTTCTACTTATATCCTAGTTATTGCATTCTGACATTAGACTGGTTTTTACTGTTCTGTTTTTCTGAATATACAATGGTAAATACTGAAACTGAAATATCTTAGGCACAGACCTTTGATCAACTTCAAACTACTTAGTGCCTCCAAGTATTGTTTTAAAGTAAAACATACTGTAACATATAATGAAATTGGGCCTAGGGAACTCAAAGAAAGATATGCCTGCATGCAAACTTACTTCTGAAAGAAATCTCCTTCCTCCAAGCTGTCAGGTATTCAGATAAAGATTCAGGCCCCAAAATAATATCATCAATATTTTCTTTTTGTTTTTAAAAAGAAAAACATTTCCTATTTGATTTTTGACCCCATTTTATTCATGTTTTGAAACTTGCATCTCTGCAAAAGTGAAGCATAGATGTTTATTTTTAAATTACTTTTTAAAAAATGTCAAGATTCAGACCATCAACTTTTGATGAATTCCAGAATAAGCAGGCATAATTGTCTTATTGAGGGACTAAAATGAAAATCCCTGCTTTTTCTACATTATCAAAATGAGTGTTTTGACATTATAATTTGTGTTGCTTTGGGAAGAAACCACCAATATATTATGAACTGTAAGAGTTTGTTCAACATTTTATTATTTTATATCTATATAAAAATGCCTTATGTAAATGGCGATATTTTTAAAATATCAGTAAATGAGATGGATACTGGCCACTGAAGATGAATCTGTAGAATTATGTTAAACATAAACTTTGGCAATAGACATTTTAGGCTAATTTGTTAACTAAAGTTACTGATTTGCTTTTTAATCAGTACATATATATTGCACTGACACTCTTTGGAGTACCAATACTGTCTTCTGGACCAGCATACCAAACCTGTTGCTGGGGCCAGTGTGTTCTCACTGCTCAGGTTTATGCTAGGAGCTATTGAAGCTGTGGAATTTGATGGCATTGGCCTTTCAGACTTCCACATTTCTCTTTGTGATGTTTCTGTGATTAGTCTGGGTTTGCATAAGGAGAGGGTCCAGGGATGCACAGCACTGTCATCAGCCACTACAGAGGGATCCCTGTACTGCAGAAAAGCTGCTGACATCTGTGCATACACAGAGACCATAGCATACTTCTGTGAGATCTCACAGCCTTATCTTGGAAGCCAGCTGCTGCAGTGCCAAGCAGATTTGGCTTCAGACAGAGAATGGAGGAAATGAAAAAGAGTAGCTACTTGTGGATTCTCTTTTCCTGGAACAACCTCATTAAGAACAGAGCCATTTCCGGTCCCAGCTAACCAGCACTGTTCAGTAGAATCGCTTTTGTAACAATTAGCACTATAGATGTTTATACACAATTTTTTTGCTGAATTAGATCTTTGGACATAGCTGAGTTATGCAGTAATCTATCCAGATGGATATTTATTTAGAATGTACCAAATACACTGCAACTGCTGAGTGTGCTCTAAGTGCATTTCTGTCACAGATGGAGGGTTGCACTTCATAAGAGAGAAGTAGCAATATGTTAACTGATAGAAACCAGTGTGATTCAACAAAGTTTGGTTGTAAATAGGAGAGTAGTTTGACAAGATTTGATGGTAAGGTACAGTTGATAGGGTCAGACAAAACTGTCAGAGACACCCTCCTGTTGAGTTTTGAAGTTCAGAAAGGATCCCCTTGCTTTCAAACCCCATCTCAGAAGGGAGTTTAGGTGCAGCTGAATCAAACTTAATCCCAGACTTGGTCAACAGTTTATGTCTAAAGGATTATATGTGCACATTCAACCCTTTATATCACCGAGCTGAGATTTCAAAGTTTCAACATGCTTCTTCCCAAGTCACTTACCAAGTTATCAGATGCAGTAAGGATTCTCTTTGACTTGAGAAATAACCTTGTATCTGCTCGAGGTGAGATCCATGCAGCCCACTGCTATGCAGTAGACCTCAAGGGGTCCCACAATTTAAGGAGTTAAATAATTGACTCATAGTTGCATCTGCATATCAACTGCAAATGTTTCTTCCAAAGTTGGCTTGACTCAGACCTTGACCAGCACTGTGGTTAGGTGGATAAATTGCTCAAATTAGCCTTTGGCTATTGTGTCTCCCCCAAAACCAGCTTGAATTGGATAGAGCCCTCATGACCAGACACACCATTACAACCAGCACTGGTGGTTACCATCTGAGCAGATTATGGGATATGCACAGATATATATGGGAATTATAGGATATATATGGATATATATGGGAATGGGAGGGAGAAGCAGACTATTACAATTTCCTTTGCAAATCTTGAAGGCCATGTCTCAGTGCTTCATTTGTCTGAGCTGAGTGAGAAACTTGACTACCATGTGGATTCAATGCCCTCCCAGCCTGCACAATGTGAGTGTCACCTTGTCCCATCCTGAAGGAATCCCATTATGTCAAAGAGTGGGATGGGAGACTTGGATGCGTAAAGAATAAAGGCGTGGGGTCTAGTTGTCAGACCTTCTTTATTTGAGACATAAAAGTACTCTCTGATGGGGGACAGAGACCATTAGTCATAGTATGTGATTTTATTAAAACCACTCAAAGGGCATCGGACAAATGAAATAAAGAAGCAAATACAACAATTAGCAACAGATTTACAGAAGTTACGTAAATGGACATAAATGCCACAAAAAACAAAATCTCCAGTAAGAGCAGGAAACTTTAATGTGTTGGAAACATTTTTCTGGAAAGATGTCAAACGGATGTTTCAGGCCTGGGTGTCGGTGGGCATGCCACACTTGTGTAGATCGTGCGATTCAGCAGGGATTTTCTGATGGCCTTACATTTGTCCTACTTGGCAGCACAGTGCTAACTCTCCACTTTGTCACTAACCACACCTGTCAGGGCATCTTGGAAGTAGGTCTTTGAAGAATCTGGAATATTGATGAGAAGTGTATTTGGAGGAGGCCGATGTTTTGGACTGGTAGATGCTAATTTTGTCCCACAACATTCCCCTGACACACGACCCAGTCCTGCTGTACCTTGATGTCTGACTTCCCTCAGGAACTGAAAAGTGGCTTTGACTACACTTCCCATTCCACTTCATGTTTGCCTGCATTTCAGATGGAATCCCACTTCCCTAAGGTTTACATACTAGCCTACCAAAATTTTGTTTCATTTTTGGTTTCCTTCTGTCAGCAATCTGTCATATAAACAAAGTAAAATAGTAATGCCATTAATTATACAAATAGTAATGCCAGTGACATTAAAGTAGCAATAATAGTTATCACTGGTTGTTTATTAGCCTTATGTTACCCCAAAGACAAGAGGAAGACCACCTTTGGACAGAAAAGGTGATTGTAAAGATCTGCAAAGTTAGAAACTGAGACATAAGGAAGTTATGAAAATCTAGTCCAGCATCTTTTCATATGAGGTGGATATGCTGCTGGTAAACAGAATCCCTCCAGTTTTTCAGGGATCAGAACACATAATAAAATACAGGAGCAGATCAGGAACAGCATTTTATTTCCTTCTTTGCAAATTTTTAAGAACAAGTTTGACAAATATCTCTGAGAAACCAATCAGATATAACTCATCCTGCTCTAGTTCTGCAGAAACTATCTCAATGATCTTGGGACAGAGTGTCCACATTTCATATTAGTATGAAATCTAACAACTAACACTACAATGCTACAAGACTCAAAACATTTGGAATAATCACCTACCTTTGAAATTCTAGACTTTTGGTGTTTTCCATCACTAATTCTTGGTTTTCTTCGGTTCCAGGGCCTCCCAGTTTCTTGCCATGAATCAAAGGAACTTCTCTAAGGCAAAATTGCTCAACTATGAATCATTCTAATGAGATCGTTCACTAATAAAACCTCTGCACATTTTTGGTCTTTTCTCCTTAGCACTCCTTCTTTCATATACTCATCTTACCTACAAATATGATACTATAACTCTTCAGTTTTTTACAATTGTCTACTTTCTGTAGCTTTCCTTGTTGTCGCAGGTTGACGCTGGTCAGGCGCTGGGCACCAATGAAAACTATTCACTTACTTGCCTCTGCTGTAGCTAAGCAGAGAAGGGGACATGGAAAAACTTCATTTTTATGAAGTTTAACTTCCAAACCACCACACCTTATAAAGAAGTCTTCCTATTTAACAGGTCTATGCAACTTTTTAGAGCTATATCCTGTTTCGGTTGTGCTTACCAAGGATAAAAGAAAATTGAATTGATCTGACATTTGAGTTTACTCCATTCATTAAAAAAAAGCATGCATGTTTGAAAACAATGTCAAAGATGGGGAGTTGAGTAACCATTTCAAACAATGCAGTATGGACAAGGGCCGTTTGCCAACCCCACTTCTATTAAGTGTCCCCATGGACCTTAATGGGAGGTGGACTATACACTACCCCGTTGTGGCAAATAAAGTAAAATTTCACTTCAGAAACAAGCAGAAAAGGCTTCAGGAAGAACGTTCAGATGTCTGAGAGAGATACTGTATAATCATGTCTTCCCTAGTAGGTCTAATCCAGTCCAGCACAAGGAGGCTTTTCAATAGCCCATTATCTCCCCAGATGAAGCTGATGCTTCAAAGCCAGACCTACTCATGTTCTATTACATACATTTTTCCTTACTTACCTGAATTCCCAGAGTCTACATTACTGTCAGGCAGTAAGGAAACATCATTTTGATAGCCAGCTTTTCCCCTTTCTACCAGCAGTGCTGAGCAAAAAGCTCCATCTTTTTTTTGCAGCTTACTCTGTGGTTTGAGTCACAAACTGTTCTGACCCATATGCCATAGCTCTGGTCCAAAAGCTGTAAATTTGTGCTGCTCGGATGCTGTTGCTCTTTGGAAAGTTGTGGAACTGTTATCTTCCAAAATTGTACCTGGAAATAAAAGCAGTATTTACTGAGAACCCTGTCACAGACACCATAGCCTGTGTGAGGAATCCTAGCATAATACAAAGGGATAACCTTTTCAGTATTTTTGATGGAATGTAGTGGAACAAGATGAAAATTCATGACAATATTTTATTACTATTGCCTGTAGCTATTAGCAAATAAGTCTCCGAACTGATCAAACCTAAAGTTAACTTCAGACTAAGGACAAGGAGAAAATAATGAAATTGTCTTTACAATGCTTTTAAAATTTCAATTCAGTGTCAATTTAGTTTTGCAAGTGGCAAAAGCATGGGTTAGAAAATTACAAGGTTTTACAAAGGGATCAAGTTGCCCATTGCCTTTGTCTGGTTTTGGGGATTTTCATGGTGTGAAGCTGAAGCATTTTGTCTACACACATTAATGGAATTTCTCAGAATTTACAGTGTGCAGCAAGGACATTTCTTTCATGACAATGGAATATTTAATTTAACTTCCGGATCACTCTTAGTTTACTGAAATTTAGGCACTTAGTAGGGCACAACTTCACAGACTGGAGAAGTAGTGTCAGGTTAAGGCTTCAGACTCAATGATCTGGGGGTCCTAATTATATCTGAATTACCCATTGCTCGTTATTAACATTATTGGTTCTTTGGTGTTTTATCTATTTAGCATGTATCAGTGAAGACTGTCAGGTCTGATAGATGCTCTTTCTTATTAATATTTTCTAAATAGAAAAGTCAAAACCTGTCAGTGGAAGTCAAGTTTCCTGTGTATGGCTAGGTGACCTGCTGTATATGGAGATCTACAGATAAAAATGCTCTCAGTTCATGCCTCTGCTACCACATACATCAGTGGATGTGGAAACAGCAAGATAAACACAATAAAAAGCAAACCCTAAATATAAGCGAGGGCGTCAGCCTTGGCCCTTCACAGAATTGAGGCTTTGAGAAACAGAGAGGAAGATATAAGTGTCTTCTGACACACATTTCCCCATGTTTGGGTCATTACACAGCTTGCAGGAGACAGTTCTTGACTGTCAGTCTTGTCTACATACCAAAGTGAGACTGGAAGGAGTGTTCAGTGAGATAACCTTTGTTTACACTGAGCCTTACAGAAGAAAGTAACTCAACTATCAGCAGGACTGAAGGAGTTAGGTTTCTTATATATTTGTCTCTAATGGATACAAGGGAGAGAGAAAAGAAACCCTGCAAATTTTCTGGGGTCTAACATTTGGTGTGCTGCTATTACCATGCTTTCCTTTTCATGGCAACTTTTTCTCAGGAGATATACCAGTCATTTGGTATTTCAGACCTCTTCAACCTTCTGGCATATTTGGTTGAGACCAGTTGAAAATTACCAGGAAGGGTAAGGGCTATAGGGTACTTTTACAATGGCCCTTTCCACAAACACGTGAAGGACCTGATCTCACAATTCTCACACTATTAGGAAATCAGGCTAAAAATACCACTCTTTTCCACAGAAATGGTAAGCTTTGCCCAGGACACAGCTGTCACTGGGATGAAAAGGGAGCAGAACAAAGAGGACATGGTGGGAAGACAGCATGAAACTTCCCCTGGGCTTGTTTACACCAGCGCAACATGCCCTCCAGTTACACCAGCATAACAGATGTTCCCTAAAATAAATGGGTTTCAGGAAAGGGATGGAGATTTTTAATGGGAGTAATGCATTTCGGAACTAGGCATGACTGTGAGACTGTGTCAGATTCTGTGTCTGGCTCTGTGCCCAAGGCAAACCCAGGTACTTCTCACTCAGTTTGCAGCTGTGACACCCATCCAGCTGATGTGAGAGATCTTGCACTGCACGACAGAGCAGAATGGCTGATTCTGGACGAGTGCTGTAGAGATTTTTGTCTCTGGCTCACTGGAATAGGGACGTCACGTTCCTGCCATACATATTCTGTGGGTGAGCTGGTGCTATGCCTCTGTGACAGGGGAAACATACCGTCATCACTCCTTCACTCAGTCTACTGATGACTTTGTGTGGCAGCAAGTCAAGAAGAGAGAAACTACAAAGAGCAGTAGACTTGCCTTGCCTTTCTTTGAAAGTGAGTAGAAACTGAGCAGGGAGGGACTGTACATCTTTCCCAGGGCACAGATGAGCTTCCTAGAAGGTGCCTGTTTTTGGTACAGAGCAGATTACAAAAGAAACCCAGAGAATATCCCCTCTGAGTGATGGCAGTTTGCACAAAGCTGAACAATATCTCAGAGAAGCAAAATTTATCCACAAAGAAAATACCTGCTTTTGCAGGGAAGTCACAGACAACTGAACTCAAAGGCAGAGACAGAATTAATCTGCTGCAAGTTAAACCAAAGCTCAGAGCTATTTGAAGTATGAAAGGGTTGAATTGACATCAGGGGCTTATCAAGCAACAAATAGTTGCTTAATATTGGAGGCAAGAAACAAAAGCACCAGAAAGAGTTAGCCAGGAAATTTTTCTGGGAGTGTCTGCTATTTTTCTCCCCCAACACAGGTAAAATATACCTAATTTTAAATATTTATTTTTTGAGTGGCACCTAGTTAATTTGATTAAAACCATTCCTAATGTGCATCTGACTGGAAACTCAGTCAAAATTAGTTACAGCTCTTGTAAAAGTTGAAAAATCTGTTGTGAAGAACAATCCTTGGAATTTGGTGACACTTTTCAAGTTAGTTATTTAGATAGCTATGTAGCTGACACTGAAACCTCCTTTTAGTGTTAAAAAAAATCATGGTAATAACTTTGTTCAAAAATAAAGGATGAAATAGACTTTTTACTTTAAACCAAACTAAGGTTCACATGAGCTGTCTTTTTATTTGGGTCCCAAACCCTAGCAGTTTTTGGCTATACATACTTATGCATCTTAGAGATTTAACATATGGAGCTGTTGCTCTATTTTCTTCCACAAAGGTCCAGCAAAGCTCACTGGCAGGATCTGCCACACTTCTGTAGTACGCTCCAGAAATTCAGGTATCATGACTATCCTTCCAGCCACAAAGTTTTGGAGGAAACTATGAGCAATGAACAATATTTTGCTCAGAGTACAAAGCTTTACATGACAAAAAGGCAGCCTGTGGTGATGATGAGTTAATAACACTTGATGAAGACAGAAGTAATGGAACCAACATGTAATAATGATCCAAAGCTGTGTAGCAAGCCCCACTGCCTCTGGCTTTTGTCTGCTTGAAGAGAGCACATCCTTGGGCTTCTGATGTACTTTTTATGAAGTTAAATTCTTGGTTTCAGCTTCTAAGATCCTTCATTAGCCATTATGTTCTCATGCCTCTGATTTCCTTCCCCTTTCCACTGTGTTGTATCAGCACTCACTGCTTCACGTCCCTTTAATTACATTCCCTCATGATCACCTCATTGGTGTTACACTTTTTTGAAATTATTTTGTCCTTTCCTTCCTACAGATATATCAACACCAAAACATGCTTAAACCATCCTGGCAGATGCACACACACTAACATCACAACTTGTCTCTCCATGCTTCTTTTCGTTTTTTTTTCTGTATTTTCTTGGTGTCTGATCTCTCTACTGCTCTGCAGATGGATGTCTGGACTTTGGGAAATATAAAGGGTGCAGAAAGACCACAGTGCTTGCTATAAAAATTTTGGAAATTTAATGGAGAAAAAATGGGCTGAGCCCTCAAAGGAACAATGGAGCTCCCCTGTCCCTGTGCCACTGCAGCACTCACATCACCAAATATCTAACTACTGAGTGCCCCAGTTAGGAGGCTTTCTTCACTCCTCCTAAAATCACCGGAGACACAAAAATACCTTTGCAAGCAGTATTTCAGGGCACATCCTTCTTTGAATTCCTCTTAAGGAATCCATTTCTTTCCATCTGCTCTGTATATATGGGACAGGTTGGGGAGTTCAGCCTCCTAATGGTGATCTATATGTACAATATGAGCTTCAGGTCATTAGATGGCAATCTTCTTGTCATCCTATCGGTTCTGGGAGCTCATGGAGTCGGTTTGCTTTACAGCCAGCAGAATTGGCTGGTCAAAAGAGGAAGGCATATTCATCACTGAGCTCCTAAATACACTCTTCTGTTATCCTGCATTGCAGTTCATCCAGATGCAACTGGTGCCACACATCTCCCTAAATCAGAAATACTCTGGGCACAGGAATATATTGATTTTGAATGTTGTATAAGGTACAAATTACATAATACAAAACTACCACTAATAATAATAGCAAGACCAGCATGCTGTTCACATTATATCCCAGGATACTAAATACTGTGGTTACAAAAAAAAAGGAATATCTGTTTTCTTCCTGATAAGAACATTTAATTGAAGATGAAGAAAGGAATTGACAGGGTATGAAAAATCTAAGTGAAATAATAATTCTTTGTGATGTACTGGATGTCTTTGTGGATGTAAAAAGTGTTGTGTAAACCGAGAATTTGCTATACTATAAGGCAATGGGTCAGAAAGAAACCCATGGAACAGTATTGCTGAAATTCAGAGAAAGTAGTAAAATTTTGAATTCCATGATGCTTTGATCAAAGTTAAAGCTTCTTCAATAATTGTGGATCCATATCACCCGAGCCATATGGCAGGATTCAAAAAAGTGGAAGGTAATAAAATAATAATAATGCTTTCATCATGCTTGACTGAAAACTGGAGGTAGACTGAAATCTTTTTATTTTTAATTGCCTTTTGATATTTAATTTGATTACTTGATCAAAAGATTCTGGGTTGACTCTGATAGTGCCATAACTTGGCTTTAAAAGTTCTTTGTATTGATGAGACTACTCAGAGAAAATATCACAGATAAGAGTGCATATAATATAAGAAGCTAGCTTTGGTACAGAGGTAGGGATGATTATTACAGAACAAATTTATACATGAATTTACAGTGCTTGACCTTTATTGCTTAGTTGCAGGTGATTTGAAGAAATTTTTTCATTGCAAAAGTTAAGTTGGACAAATGCTTCTGACTGGGTTTTTTGTTTGCTGTCACCACACCTCTCAGGCCCAGGGGAAGAATCTTGTGTTTACTGGAAAAGACTGCATTGGACTTCATAAAAATGTAAAGCTGATGTGGCTGGAAAAGCATGTTCTTTATTAGTGAACTGAATTCACCTGCAGGAGCCATGGGATTAAAGGATCTATTTACTGTTGAGAAATAGATAAAAGGAGATAAAAATACAGAAGTATTTCTGTGAAGCACATCCACCTACAGCTGGTCAGTGTTTTGTGATGGCTGCTTCCTCTTTGGAAAGTTCTGCTTTCAGTTTGGTTTCCCTGGGAACGATATGGAAGAAATAGTCTCTGTTGTGCTGTCTAGAGGCTTGACTTATTCATCAAAATACCCATTATATTCCCTTGAGACACAAATACATTCATATCCAGAGATAGCTGATATCCACTGGCCTAGCTCATAGAAAGGCTTAATTTTAGCAAAAAACCAGCTGATCATGTTGCTCCACCACTCAGATAGTTGTTTTTCTACTTGGTTTGTAATACAAAGTCATAACAGAGGGGTCCCAAAATTCTGTTTTCAATATTAACCACTTCAGGAAGTGGGTGTTTTCCTCCCAAAACCAGACGACTTTTTAAAAAAAAACCTAAAAGAACCTGTTTATTTTCGCTTCTTTTGCCAAATGAAAAAAAATCAACAACCCCAAAAAATCATTGCCAATAGACTAAACTTTTCTGTTCTAGCTTGAGTAAATATTTTTGATGTAAAAATAAGCAGAGAATTAATTACCTGACATTGAAACTTTGTTAGAATACTTATGGAGAGTCTTACTTTTAAGGGCCTAGAGAAAACTGTTCCATTAGAAATACATTCATTTCTGATGCAATTTCTCTTTCAAGCAATCTTATAAAGTGTTATATATTTATATACTGCCATTAAAACTGTGTGAAGTCTGACTATTCAAGTTCATGGGGTTGATGTAACACCACTGATTCCCAGCCCTTTTTTGCACTGGTGCACAATAGGCTCTAATCAGGTAATGCTACTAGCAAAGTGAGCTCCAATCTTGTCCCCGAACTTGCCAGAGTTCAAAGTTCTTCAAGCTGAGGTTGGAGATGAATGGTGAATGGTGCTCATGCTCACTAAATCTGTCACTAAACTGGAAATTCGCTTGGAACAAGAGTGTTAATTTTTGTGTGAAAGGGATGTCTGAACTGAAATGGCAAAATCTAACACTTCCAGATATTGAGCATTCTGAGGCCCACTGAAGTCCCTAGAAGTTCTGAGTGATAAATACTTCTTGCAAGGCATTGAAGGAAGATTATTGCAAAACCTATTGAAGTGTAAAGACTATCACTGATTCCAGCAGGCATCAGATCAAGCTCAGTGTGAATGAGTATCAGAGAATGTCTACATAGCCTTTTGCAGGCAGAATACAAGTTTTTCTGCCCAAGACTTGAGCCAGTTGGATGTATGACAGCCTTGAACTGGAAGCCATGTTACTGCATTTACAGTGCTGAGCCCAAGTTAAAGCCCCTGCTGAAAGACAGAAAATATCAATTTGTGCTCAGCAGAGTGCTCTGTCCAAGGATGCGTAGCATGAATGCACATATGCTCAGAGCTCAAACAGAGTGATTTCATGCTTGCCTGCAAAAGACCACGTAGAAAAATGTTCTGAAAGGGGAAAAGCATCTCAACTCTGACGCGAACACTAAAATGCTCACTCTTCTGGACCCAGGGAAACTGAGGAAAACAGACAGATGGGCTCTTTCCTACCAATATTTTTCTAGTTTGTTTCTTAGATGAAAAGAAAAGAGATAGCAAGAGAGTTCTGTAGATGGAAAAAAAAAAATGTAATTAAATTCCAAACCCACAAAATTATCAACTTTCACTGGCATGAGCTCTGCAAGCCCCCAAACAATACTTTAAAGTGTTTAATTTTTTCACATCAATTTTAATTAAGCTCTCATTAGGCTCTTGTGCCCCTAGAATTTGGCGAACAAAAGAAGCTGGCTTGCCCAGCAAGTTTCCCAAGCTTGCACGGCTGTATTCCTAAGTAGATTTATCACATTTTTTTCCTCCTCTTGAAAGAACCTTACATGAACCAATTCAAATGAAAACCACATGGACTAAAAAAGACTTCATCATGCCAGATACCTTTTTATATCCAAAGCAGTGAACTTGTAGTCAGTTTGTCCTTTCATGTGTTGTTTTTTCTGGCTTTGGGACCTAAGAATGATTTTTTACTACGTGCAGTAGTAAAACAACATATTATGCAATTCTATTTTTCAGGGAGAACACTATGTAATTCATAGTCTTTGCAATGCCACATTTTCTGTTCAACAAATACAAAAAGTGGCTTCTCTTTCCCTTGTGGGCAGACATCTAGAAATTTGTGTTCAGCAAATGGTATTCCAACTTATTTATTTAGTGTTTTGGAGTTTTAACTATTTCAAAAGTGACTGCATAATGCAGCAATAAGCAGCTTCCAAACTGTATTTTTATCTCTGTCATTCAAGAGCCTGGCACGTAAGAGGGTTAATATCTTTTGTCCTTTATTCCAGTCAAAAAATTCAGGTGAAGACACAACATACTATGACTAGCTTGTAGCCCAACAGATCTGATATATGAGGGAACTCTTTCCATAAAATGCACATGATGGATTAGCAACTGTGTTGAAATAACTTGTTGGCAATGTACTCACTGGGATGATTTTGAAGATTATGCCATCTTCCAAGGAAAGCTTTCAGAGCTCTCATATTTTCTAAAGCCAGTCTCTGAAAGAGTTAGTTAAAAGCACACTTTTAAATTAATGCTTTTGTTTTTTAACTTGAAACAGTCATAATTCCAGAAGACTACCCCTCTAACACTTCTATGGATTTATGTGGTGCCCAGTATCTCTTCTGCGTGCAACTTGCTAGATGTGTGTTCACATGATGGATACTTAGATATTGATTTTTGTAAACCAAAGCTCACAGCTGAAGAATAATCTTTAACATGTAACTGGGAAAATTTTCCCAAAGAATTCACTTACACGGAACTTAGAAATTTCTTAGAACTTTGAAATGTGCTCCTAAGGAAGATATGATTAGATGAAAATATGTCTTCTTCTCATGCTCAGCAGTGGTGCTAAGACAAAACACATCTGAGCTGCATCCAAGTCATGAAAATCCATTTGCAATATTTCCAGACAAGTTCATGGAAGAATAATCCACTTATTGCTATACAACAATACTATATCAGGATCAGGAAACCTTTGGGTTCTGGCTTGCTGGAGGTTGGGAAGTGTTGCTGTATACTTGTCTTATTATTATAGTCTTCTTTACATGTCTAATTTTCATGTCATGGCCCTTCTGTTTAAAGTGTGGGTGGTTTTGAAAGGGAGGATCAAGACCCTAGGAATAGCTGGTGAAATAAAAAGTCCAGAACTTCTGCAGACTGGTCGGGATTGAGGTAATGAGCAGTGATGTTTGATGTGTTCACTGAAGATACGTCCATGCCTTCCCCGGGAAAGAAAAGTACTACAGCAGTCCTTCCCTCTGCATCTGGATATCCCTGCTCATCCCAACTGACCTCCAGTTCATCCCAGCTGAGAGAGGCATCGGTGGCAAAAATGATAATTACATGGAAAATAGAGCAGGCTGGTTTGTAAAGCATGCAAAAAGGACACCATGAGACACTGTCACCCTCAACCACCAGGCCAGCACTCCAGACCTTGCAGATAAGCTGACCTTGGCTGCAAGAAGGTGATGTCTGTTGCAGTGGAGGTTTTTCCAGATTGTCTAGGGAGAGATGATCTAGGATTTCCTTATATATGTCTGTTGGGACTAGAATATCTTCCTCCATTATGGTTCTGGACATCCTGATGGTGTTAAAAACCATGCAAAGGACCAGTCAGTAACAGGTTAATGTGTGAGAAATAGAGCTCACAATTCCTGTAGCTTGCTGGCCATTTCCTCACAGCAGGAAGACTGCTGGAGAGGCTATGCCTTTGTCCTGTTTGTGGTCATGCAGGCCTAATGTTTCCTTAGCCCCAAAGGGGTTGGAATAAATACACTCTAGACTGAATCTACTGGATCTTGTAGCAATTTGTACCTTCTAAGCAGACATATCACAGCTATCAAGCTGGGCAGGGCTGTGCTCAGGCACAAGTAGGAGGGAGTGCTAAGCACACCACACCATGTGGCACAAAATGAATTTCTGGCCTGCCTTGTCTCTGCTTCTTTACTTTAAATAATGCTCTTGTGAAAAATTAGAAGATAAAGCATAAGAGGAGATGTTACAAGAGATGGAAAAGATGCTCTTAACTTTGCATTTTCCTCTGGCTGGCCATAACGCCAAAAAGTTTATGATGGAATTGAGCAACCTTGCCAGAAGACAAAGGGGTCTTTTGCAGTCCCTCTATTCATGAAGTCATATTCTTTTAGCTCTTTGCCCTAATCCTTCCGATTCAGATGGTATTCCTAACTTGTCTTGCAAGAAGATCTTCCTTTCTGAGGGTTCCCTCACATCTGTTCTCCTTGAGGAATATTCCTTTTGGCTTGAGTTTCCAGTTGGAGCTTTGTTGTCTTCTCCATAAGTATCAAGCCCCGTAGACAACAGTGACATAAATTCCTGTGCCATTTAGTAATGGGTGAAGTGTACTGACTACATAGTCCAAGTGAAGAGAATTACTTAAGTTATGTCACATTAAATGCTCTAAGAGAAAGCTGTTTTAATAATCTTCTATGCTGTGCTTACACAAGATAGGATGGCTCCTGGCATTATATGACACTTGAATTAATTGCTGCATCTGAAACAATTTGATAAATGCAAACATGCAACACATTATCACTCACCCTTTGTACTGCAAGCATCATCTGCTACACTTTAGATCAGCGTGGAAACCAACTGACTTCAGCTGGCTTTCACTGTTCAAACCAAAAAGGAACAGAGAAATTAGTACCTCTTTACCTCCTCTCAGTGCTGTTACACTTCTTGATACTGGAAGTCCCATATTGTTGTTTTAAATCTGTATATTACATCATCTCCACTGTAATGTATGCCTGTGATTTCAGGAGTACAGGCAAGTTTGGAGGATCTTTTGAAACAGGTTATTTACTCAGTGATATATCCATGGTTTTGTGTTGTAAAGATCTCCATACTCTGTCAGAAGCTTTGGGAAATTAATCTGACTAAAAAACCCAAACGACTTCTGATTGACCTCTCCATCTTCTGTCCACTATTTGTTTTGAACTCTCACAATTTGTAACATGTCCAGTATTTTGCCTAGACGTGTGGTACAGTTCCTTTTTCCTAAGCTGAGTGCAATTTCTTGGATCAGACTGCTGCTGTGAAGTCTCTATGTTAATTTCACTTTCACCTCCTGGAAATATTTAGCATTATTTAATTAAAATTTACTCTGGATATCCCTTTTTGCAAGACAAGCTACAAGAATGCTTTGTGGGTGAACCTGCATGAAAACAGACCGAATCATTTAATTTGGTAAAACAGAAAGATTTTCACAGAAAGTTGGTTGCCTGCCTCTGCTTCAATACACTGTATGTACTATGTTGCTGTAAGATGCTCAGTAAGCCACTTTACAAGTTTAATGCTAAACTGTCAGTTAAACCCTTTTTCCCCCCTAGTTTTTCTTCTTTTTTTGGAATCTGTTTAAGGAAAAAAAATTAAGTTCATCTTAAAGTAATTGAAAGGGATAGTCTGTGTCTTTTGGTAACCTTTTGGTTCAGCCTCAGTGGAAAAATAATGTAGATGGGAAAAGAACATTAGAGATACTATATGGCTGACACAGTTCAGGATTTCTCCCTCCAGAACCTGTTTCATATTTTCCAAGGAATTCACTACCACCTTACAGTATCTCTTACTATCAATTTGAGAACTGTTCCAAGACATCTCCCGGGCTGAGAATGATAGAGATGCTCTGATCACTGGCAGCATTAAGAAACTATGTTCTTTGGCAGGCACATCATCTTCCAGTATAAATCTGCGGACCAGGATAGACATGATGCCAGAGTAAAGAGGCTTTCCCACCATCTGGGAAAACCTGTTACTCTGCCATTCTTGGTACAGCTGGATTTTAAGTTTGTCCCTACATCTTTAGGAAGCTGAAAGAAACCGAGACAAGGGCAAAGAAATAATTGCCTAGACTGAAGGGCATTTCTCAGGGTGACTTGGCTCAGCAGATCACCTCACCCATGCCCCAACCTGAAGTATGCAGACAGTTTTCATAGCTATTGTCCAATGGCTGTCCCAAGAGAGGGACTGGAGTAATTCCAGACTAGGAATTTTCAAGGGCTGCCATGTAAAGGAGATGGTAAACTTTCCCCACCACCAGATACAGAAAAACTTGCAGATAAAACAGATAGTTTTTATTTGCCCAATATACCCTGCACAAACGGAGTTCATTCTGAACCATCTGACCCCTTAAGGTGGCTAGAGGGAATAATTTCATTGTGCAAATTCCTTGTTAAAGCTTTGCAGTTAAATTTTGTGTGTGAAATAAAAGTACATCTGTGTTTAATTTTGCGAGTTTGCCATACATCATAACCTCAGAAGAACCCCTCAAGATCATGTAAATTAAAAGCAAGTATGCAGATGATTTGCATACATGTTTTTCTGGGTTAGACATTACATCGGAATGCATTGGCAGTGAGTGGCTGTGACTGATGTAACAGAGCATTACATTTAACGTGCTGCATTATACAGTTTTATGCTCAGTAATGTAATAATTAGTCAAGATATCTGTAGTGGTTCATGCTCAGTTCAAATTTAAATAGTGTTGCTCTCTGCTGGCTAGTCTTATGAACTACATATTTGTTAGTGTGAAATTAACATTAAATAAATAAATGTTAATGGACAGTGAAAACTGCCCATTAAATTGTTCTCAGAGGCAGAATTTCAGGTGCCATTCCACCAGCTGCTATCCAAGCAGAGCAATTTTGTGAGAATCAAGGAAGTACATGCAACAACAAATCACTTTGATCACATTCACTCTTTTCTCTGGCAGATGTTATTAAAAACAACCTTAAAGACTTAGCTCTTATTCTATAGAACTTCTGCATGGGTTCTCATTAACCCATCTTGTATTTTCACATTTGATCATTCTTCATATTCTTTTCTATTCCCTCTTCCTCCTAGATTTCCCATCTCCTGAATAAATGTTGTGAAGAGCAATATTAAAAGATGCTTCTCTTACTCTTACAAAAAAGTAGCAGCCCAAATTGCATTTTCTGAAGAAAAGGAACTAGTCAGCTCATTAAACATGCTCTGATTTTACCACTTGGACTGAAATTTTAGGAGAATTTTTTCTCTAGTTTCTCTATCAAAACCTGACTAAGATCTAGAATACTCATGTGCAGTGCCCAGGTATTCATCATGTTTGCAGGTACAATCCTATACACTGGGTGAACTGCAAAGCTTAGGCAAATATCAGGTCTTTTAGTAGCAAGGAAGGATTTTGGTTTGCCTTTGGGCATCTAAGTTAGCTTTAATCACCACTGACCAAGTCACTGACATCTTGTTTTTCTTATACGCAGGTGAGGAGCCTGAAGAGAAGACAAGGTAATGAGACCATGCAAACCATTCTGTAGCACAGAGCAAACAGTTATGATCTTTTTCTCTGACCCTCTATCATAACCAGTGCACAACAGAACAAGTGGAAAAAATTGAAATTCGTGAAGAAGTGTGCATGTTATTCACACTGATGTGAATGTTTAATCTGGTAATCTTGCAAGTTTAGCTGATTCTGCTCTTAGAAGTACAAACTCTGAGAGATATCACCTTTAAGTTATTTTCATCCCACTTAGCTAGGATATGTATCATAACTCACTCTACTATGTGTATCATTTGTTGACTGTATAAAACGAATACCTGACAGTTATCCAAGAAAGTTCTTAGATGATTATAGATAAAGCAAAATTTTCAGCATAATTATTGAATAATGTTTATGTGAGATTTTTTCAAATTGTGAATTCCATAATTTACTTCAATTCCATATTTTAAATTCAAATTTTATGATCTATGGTGTAAGTCTTTCCCTGGCTTATGTTTTAAGTGCCAAGAACATTACAATACAGATCTTTCATATCTCATCCTATTTATGACACTAACAAAAGCTCCTTGCTGTGTTTACTTCATCACAGATGTGCATTGTAAGAATTCGAAGAGATCTTCAAATACCTCTTTGTCTATTTCTCCTTCCAAACAGACAATCCCTGCAAGTCTTCTGATTTTAATTTTAATTATACGCATCAGTTGCTGCCATAAAGCAAGTTAGTCTTGGCCCTGATGTTATAGGTTGTCAGGAAACATTTTATATGGAGAAACAATGAACAATGAGTATATGATATAACTTGGGGAAAAGTTGTGCTCCTGCAGTTTTCACTCAGACATTATTTCCACTTATTATGGTCTTTGATGCCAGTGTTTTCCAAAATGGCAAAATCAGAACTCAAGAAGAAAATATGAGGGACAACATGTACTCATAGCAGCCTGAGGGTTTATTTTGGGCTGTAAAATAGGGACACTTTAGCAAAATTACAGTACATAATATTATGTGACAAATCTCAAACCAGGACAGGGAGTGTGCCACATAATTTTACTTTAGTACCAACAAAATGTAGTTTAAAGTGAATGTTGGAAGACTAAGGTTGTCCAGAAAATATTGTAGGGGTGTGAGATATCCAGTTTTTTCTCCTTTACAGCAATCAAATAGTAAATAATTATGATTTTTTCTTTTTGTAAACATAGATAACTCTGCTATTCCAATTCAAGAGTGTTACATTTGACTAAGATAGCTTACATTGGTCATTTCACCAGGGTTCCTGTCTAACATGTCAGAGCCACTGGTGTACCATGGCTTTTTCTGCTGACTGGCTACTGCCTAGGGGCAGCAGTGGTTCTCTGCAGTCATCATCTGCCTTTCAACATTTTATACATCTTTATACTTTTTTTAGGCAGCTGGAGACTTTTTTGTTCTTTAAGGTCAACCCAATGTAAACAGTGAGAGCACAGAGGAGCAACTGCATCTTTACCACGCAGAAAAATCTACATCTTCACTATAAAAAGGCAGGCTTTGTCTTTACCCAGAAAGGATTTTGCTTCTGAAGAGGTCTTGAAATCCTTCTTTTTATAACTAACTAATTTTTATCTGCATTAAAGAAAACCCCAAACCTAACAAAAATCACAAACAAACAAACAAACATAATCCCCCACCAAACTCATTTTATATAAGGAACACTGCAATTTGACTGTGATACAGTTTCATATAAGTATGTTGAACTGAATTGATGGAAAGGGAAATGAACAATAGCATTCCTTTCTTAAATAGAACTACATATTACCATGAGAAAACTAGTTAACAGGAAGCTAAAAAGGAGCAGCTAGAAGGACAATTTTTTTATAGCTTGCATGGAGAAAGTTTAAAACCACCACATCAGAGGACTGCAGCTAATGAACAGTGCTAATTAAACAGAACCATTCAATGAAAACAGAACCATTCAATGAAAACTCAACCACAAAATAAAAAAGGATTCAGCTTCATGAAACAGTCAAATTAAAGAATAAAGTAGCTCTTAAAAATACATCCTCCCAAATAGGTGGAAGTCATATATAGCTGGGGGAAATAGAAAAGGGCATAAGTGCTACCAAAGGACAAGCAAAGAATACTAAAGATGGAAAAAAAGTTGTAGAATTTTGTGAAGTTGTGAAGAGACAATCTGCCAGAGAATTTATTTTGTTCACAAATGATCAAGATGCAACAGGAACACTTAAGCAGGATGAAGACATAGTAGGAAAGTAATCTGAAATCTTGGTATTATCTTCCATGATAGAGGAACTGTTTTGGAGAATTGCTGAGAGCAGGCAAGAGATCAATGTGCTGCTTTTAATGCTGCATATTTTGAACAGAGTGTGTAAATCTGGTCATTTCATACAGTAGAACTAAAACTAAAGTAGGTAAAGTAGCTCTAGGAAAGGTATAGAGAAGAACAAGGACAACCAGAAATTTGAAACAACTTCCACGTAAAGCAACAAAGAAGAAAGGACTTTTCAACTCGGAAAAATCGATAAAAATATGAAGAGTGAAGTAATAAATAGGAAAACTGTTGAGCCTTTCCCTCTATATACAAGTGTGGAGACATGGAAGTTTCAAAGCAATAAAAATAAAAGTACCTTTACAAACTTAAATATTTACATTACAGAACTCATTGGCAGATTATGTTGAGGAGACAACAATTGCATGTAGGTTCAAAAACAAGCAAACAAAATTAGCAAAGAAATAAACAGATTCACGGGGCATACACTAATTAAACATGTCAGTCTGGATCAAAACATCAGTTCAGGAAGTCCATGAACTTACAGAAGTAGGGAAAGTACAACAGGGGAAATACAAAAACTGGAGTATATTAATAACTGAAACAGTCTATAAAACCACTTTTTATATTCCTTAATCAAATTATCCATTTCTTTATCATTAACATCAGCAGAACTCTTAGTGATCAACACTGCTATTCTCCTGTAAATCTGTTGTTCAATATACACACCAGTAAAAATTTTGGTGGCTATGCAGAATTTTTGTGGATGTTAACAAGCTTGGAATGTTTGATAGTGAATTAGACACTGATGGCTTTCCTGTCCTTCACCCCTTCCTTTTCTCCTTGTCTTCCACGATGTTTTGCCAAAAAGAGAGATTTCATTTCTTGAAAATGAAAAATGATGCTTCATTTAACCCCAGATTTTGACTCGTTTTTGCCTTCTTCTGTAGTTTTTGATTTAAATATGTGTTTTCTCTTAAATTTCTGTTTCCTACATCACTCAATTTGTTTCCCAGCTCATTCAGTTTGTTTCCCTGTGTAGAAGGCTTGCTCTGGAATCTATCTGAGGTAGCCTGCTACAGCTCCTTCCAGTAGGCACATACAGCCATCCCCAATATGTTATGGTCAATACCAATAGATCTATTGCTGCCTCAGTGCGGACTTAGCACAGTGACCTGTTTTCCACTGTTAACCTACATGTAGCTGGATCAGTTCTGCATCTGAAGAAACATGGTCTTGTGCTCATAAAATATGAGAGATTATCTTTTAGCTCTTTGGACTGCTCACTGCCTGACAGAATTTGCCTTGGACCCAGACTACCAAAACTTATGTAATCACAGGGGAAGCAGAGAGCCCTCCACCTAGGAGGTGGAATATGTATCTTCCCATCAGCACTAAAACTTTTCCCCTTCCTCCTCTTTCCTCCTTATCCTTTGCTTTGGCTGGGTTTGTACCCTGAGTTTGAAACGCTGCTTGACAGTCACCATTGCATTTTATGGCCCAGCCTTGTAAATCCAGGCACTTATGACACTGGGCCATTTTATGCTGACAACCTGATGTAAAATGAGCTCCTCCACATGGAAACAACCCTCAGGAGAACAAGTTCCTTCCAACTGGCTTCATATTTTGTTTACTGAAGCAGTTTGATTGTCTCCGAGTTATACTCACATATCTTGTAATTTTTCAGTATTGCTTCTATTACTTTTGGTAATTTCGAAGTTTTGGGCCAGGTTAAATTCTCCTCTGCCAGCAATCATCCTTTGAATTCTCTCCTTATTAGCATCATAAACCAATTTATATTATAGCATTCCCTCTAGGACATTTCCAAATGAACAACATTCAATTTGCCTTCTTTCTACCACACAGAGCTGCTGTGCTTTCCTGTGTCTCAAATTATTATGAAATTTATCACATTCTACAGAAACACTTAGCTTTCGTGAGTGAACTTTTAAGATCTTTCGTAACTCTTCTAAATTATTACCATGGAAAATGGGACTGGAATAAATCTTGTCCTGAAGCATCCCTCTGCCCCAAGAAAAGAGGAGTTCTACCTGACCGAGCTGTTGTTTTTCCAAGATTATAACAAACTGAGTAGGATGAAGTCTTATACTGCCATTGATTAAAAGTTTTTCTTTATCTGCAGATCTTGTCTACAAGAATAGGGAGATCCCAGCTTGCATAAATTGCTGCCGGCCCTTATTTGATTCATTGCCTGTGTTCAATCTTCCTGAAAAAAATTGCTGTTACGATTATTACTTCCCCCACCCACACTGATTTTGAAATGGGATCAAGCGGCTGCAGTCCAGAACCTATTTCCTCCTACAGCTGAGCTGGTGGGCAACAGCTGGGTGCTCCTTTGGCTTACCTTAGAAACAGGTTTGTTGCTCTGAAGCCCAACTGATTCTTGGTGTTTACTGCAAAATCCCAATTCTGGTGCCTTTCAGACACAGCTCTGAGCCTGGTGCTTCAGAACGTCTTTCTCTTGGCAACTCTCCTCTCTTTTTTCGGGAAGGTAAATTTCTTTTTAGTCATAAAGGGGACAGATGCAGCTGGGATACAATCTCTGGAGCCCCAATGGGTCAAACACCTAACTATTTTGACCAATCTGGGTGCCTATAACAGTTTCAAGAAACAGCCTTAAGGCTCTTAGTACTTCCAGTCTCTGTGCTATTGCAAGAAGACTGTGTATTTGGCTGGATAATTTTTGTATCTCCTTTGGCCTTGTCTTTTTCAGCCTCTTAGTTACTCAGAGAGACTTTACCAAGGTTTTTGTATCTGGTCTTACAGATGTAACACAGAGCTCAAGGGAGATGACATATTTTGGATCTGGTTTAGACTTGGCTTCTCAGGGAAACGTTTACTGTTATGATTTTACTTTGTAACTCAATACCATTTTTATATTCAGCTCTGAACTCTGCAAATGTTAAGGAGCAAAGCTTTCTGACTTACCCAAGAGGTGTGGCATAATTTTATGAACACTGAAGGCAAAGAGTAAAGTAGTGAAAATAATTAAGTGACAAAGTCCATCCTAACCTGGACTCTCTCTGCTGATTTAGTCACTAGACAAAGCTCATCTCTTTCATTCTGTAAGTACCTTCCAGCCATCTGAAAAAAATTTCTAGCATGTTATGCAGACTGCAGGAGGGAGGAGGGCAGATGTACTGCAAAATCTCTGTGGTCTGGATAGATGTGCCTTTGCCTTCTTAACAGTGCTCACAAAGATCTTCTATTCTGAACTGTACCACTTTTCACTGCTGCACATGGAGTGTAGGTGCTAGATTCAATAAGAATTAAATAAAATATCCAGCTTATGATCTAGCTGCATTAGGGTTGTCCACCTTATGTGCCACTTGTAGATCTCATTTTTAATGTATGGTATTGTTGAAAAAACCAGAGTCCATAAAAGAGTGGTGTTAGTTTGTACAACACCTTCATCAATGATCTGAGGAAGGCATGCCCAGGGAAATCTGCATGTTTGCATCTGACATAAAACTTTTTTTTCAGATCATCAGATCTGAAAAAATAGGATAGGTTCTACCCCCCTGGTAGTGAAGAAGACCAGAAAGACCTCACCAAACTGAGAGAATGGGCAGGTAGGAGGAGGTGATTTTCAATTCAGCAGTGTTGAAAACATCGGGTTAGGTATCAAAGGAACAGCAGTCTAGCCCACATTTACATTATGCTGAGCTTTGAACAGGTACGTGCAACCCTTGCCCCCTCCTGCTGCTCTATCAGCCTTGCTGATCTGAGGGATGGAAGGACAGATCCTCCTGGCCCTATATCACTTACTGAGCAGCTCTCGGGGCTGCCCTCACAGTCAGTCTTCTAGTGGAACCCCATCTATGCTTTCTTCCTGGGGTGCTGTAGCACAGGAGATAAAATCCAGCCCACACAAAGACTTGATGTATCTTCTCCTCCTATATCCTGCCATATAAACAGTGTGCAGTTTTACCATTATCCTTTATTGCTGTAAGAGACTGGACAGCTGTTGCACATACTGGGTTGATTAATCTTTCCTTAAAAATATTATTGTAGAGCCCTAAACCCAGTCAAGTGTCTATGCAGCGTACAACATAGCATAAAAGTACACCAAAAAAGACTGAGTTTTAGACTGTTTACAGAGTTACAAAATGTCAGACAAAAAAATAAGAGATGCTGTACGACAAGAAAGAGACATACTAAACACTCATTTCCGTCTTTTGACAGACAGACAGACAACAGTAAAATCATCAGAGACTGTTGACAGTTCCTGTTGTTCATAATAATGACAGTGATCTTATTTTATTCTATTGCCTTGTCCCTCAGGTTCTAATAGATCTTCTTTGAATAAAAATTCAAATGACTTGCCAGATGATGTTAGTAGATGGTTTGATGTTTTTAGCAAGTTTTTTTTTTACCTTGTAGATAATATACTCTCTTTTTCCATGCCCCCTGTACGAGATCGACTCACAGTGCAATTTGCTTAACTTTTTCCTTGGATGGCTGATAGCAATCAGGCACTTTGAACAATCTATGTAGGTCACTGCAAAGCTAATTAATCCTGCTTTTCAGGCTGAAAATTATTTTCAAGGAAATATGTTCTAAAACAGCTGTCCCAATGATTTTAATAGGTTCTAATAATATGCACATTTAGTACCTTCCCAGTATTTCTAAAAAATAAAATTGATTGAGATTCATTGACGAGACTGAAACAGAAAGCTGAGTTACAATTCTGGCTATCTATTTCCCAAGCAAAGGAAGGAAAATTGCAAAGCTAATCAGTTTCTGAATGAGCAGTATAAAAGAAAACCAGTAATATGAGGGAGCAAAGGAAGATAAGTGGATTGGTATTTTCTTCCAAGAGGGAAGTATTTGAACCTTAGAATCTTTAGGAGGAATTATGTCAATGCAGTACCTTTGTCAGGCTCAACATGGAAGTTTCTTCATCTATCAAATGCTTTTCTTGGTGTGTCTGACTAAATTTTAAAGGTCTGTGGATTCAGAAAGATATAGACCTTGTGCTGAGTTTTTGGTTTTACTCCAGTACTGGATCACCATTTTTAAATTTCATTTTTCAGTGAAGACCTTTTTATTCCTCAAAGCGTTGGGCAGGGTGGCAAAAGAGAAATTAATCTGTGCACTTCCTCACATGGTTGCTGCAAAACCCTCTCCCTCTGTCTGCTAAGACGACAATGGTAGCCTTGCCAAACTTCAGCTTTCCCAGTGTTGGTTGCAGTTGTTTGTTGATATAAGACAGCTAATAACCAAATTTCATGTATGCAACAGCAGCAAGCTGCTTACCTGATACAATTCGCTTGGCTTACTTTTTAGCAGATGCATCAGGGAGAGCAATCAAAGCATTGAATGTGGTCATCCACAAATTAATAGATTAGACAACCATCTTAGGAACCAAGATATCATTCAATCTATATCCAACACAGTACCTCAAATAGTTCTTAGAGCCTGTGTTTCTCAAACTGTGCTTTACGCATCACTGGCAGAGTTTAATACATTGGTCTGTGAAATTTGAAAGAAACCACACATATTCCCTGTACTTCCAAGAAAACAGACTTTCATTTCGTAACAAATGAACATTCAAACTTTAGCCTAATTTTAAGTTGCTTGTAAATGAAGACAATTGTGGGAACACTGTAGAGATGGTCTGTGTTTTTCTTTTCCTGAAAACATCCTTACGGTCATTCAATTAAATGAAGTTAAGAAACACTGGCCTACCGAGTGGATCTTTAGAATCAAGCTGTCAGCAGGAATTACAATACCTGGAAATAAAAGATGTATGTTTCTAGGTCAGACTGTCTGCGGTGTTGGATTCACAGATGAAAAATGAGTCTAAAGATATTTTATATAAAGAATGAAACATATATTTCCTGTCTTCTGATGGTGGCTCCCCCCCAAATATTTGTTGGAGTTATGTTCCAAGCTCATAGATAAGCCCAGTTCTGTATCCATTCCTTCCTTCTGTCTTCACAATATTGGCAAAGAGAGAGGAAGGGAAGAAAAATTCAGGGCTATTTCAAGCAGCTGGCATCACTAAACAACTTGAGATTTGATCACATTATCCTTGAACTTTAATTTTCACAATTTGAACTGATAAAATTTGATTTCACTGGATAATTTTAGTAGGTAAATGAATCTTCTCGAAATGCTTCATATCTGAACAGATGTCCCAAACCTGATTGAAAAAACAGCACTGGTGGCTGTTCTATCAGTTCTGGACTCTGGCCCTCACTCCCCCATCTCCCATTCTGAGCCCTCAATCCTCCTTCTCCAGAGCACATTCCTGATGGACATGTTCGTGTTGTAGTTCCCTTTCAGGTGCTATGAGTGCCGGTCCCCCTCCACACTCAGCCCTGATGACTGGTGCTTCTGATGAAGGTGAAACCACATAAAGGAGCTTCTGTACATTCACAGCTCTCCTCAGGCTAAATCTCTGCATGCCTGCCTACATTCCTAAAACCCTCAGGTCTGTGAATCCAGGTTTCGTTGTGTCATCCAACCTGTGCTTACAATTAAAGGCCTAAGCCCATGAGACAGACAGGATTTGAGACAGCTGCAGATGTTTCACCTTTTCTAGACAGGTTTATCCTGTCTGCCAGGTCGCAAACTGGCATTGCACCTCTGCCATTTGCTCACTGTTTTGGGTGCTTCAGAGCCCCAGATTTGAAGGGATGCATCATTGTGTTTCTTCTTAGACTTGTGTCAGGTGACATAAGTGGTCTGAACATTTGATCCACAATTTATAAGAGACTTCATTAAATGCAAGAAGTGTTAATCAAGGAGGGGGAAAAAGCTCTAATAAGCATTTCAGCATTGCTAATTTGCACAGATGGTTGAATTGGAGGGAATATGCAGAAAGAAAAGATAGATCCTGAACATACTTTGAAACTAATTTTTCACCCAAATAGAAATAACTTTGTGAAGCAGCCAAATACAAAAGTTTGCTGAGGCAGCAGCACAGAGGCCAGGTTCAGGCAGTAAACAATTGGGTGCCATTGTGACGGCAACAAGGTATTAAGAGAGATAATGAAAGAGATTTAAAGAAGCAAACATAAAAAGCAGTTTTGTAACTCATATCTCTACCTTCTTCACTCAGCATAACCTTGGATTCAGTTTCTAATGCACTATGTTTCAAAAAGATGCTAGTGGTGAGCATGCCATACTCTCATAAGCAGGACAAAGAGAACATAGATCATTTATCACCCTAAAATATCACCCTGAAAAACTACAGACTGTTAGAAGGGTTACAATTATGTCTATTGAAATAAGTGATATCCGGATATGGGAAGGCTCCTAACTCCTTAAATTATATCATAAATAGATCAATCCTCTTTTCTTCCTCTATCATAAGACTGGTGAAAGGAATATGATAAGGTACACATCTGTAAAACTACTGCAAAAATAATTTTTTGTCAACTGTAAGCACATATTCACTAATTACAATTAGAAATGTAAGACTGAAAAAGTCTTCCTAGTCTCAGATATTGTCTCTGTGCTAACCCAAGTGGCCATGTCTTAAATGGTGCCAAAAGCTAGTCTATCTACATCTAGAAAATAGTTTGGAACTTTTTTCTGCTCTTTATCTCCCTGACGGTGTTAGAACATATATATGAACATATATATGAATTATATATGAACATATAATATGAATTATACAAAATAATATTCCCTTCTAATTAAAAATCACTTAAGATTGCCTCAGGTGGTTATTAACTCAGAAGTTTTTTGTCTCTATTGAGGAAGGTGTGGACTGATTTCTGCAGTGGCCTTACAAGCAGGATAAGTGGACTTTGCAAAAAGGATACATAATTCTTAAACTGCAATCACAAAGTAGCTACAGTTTGAGTTTGTTGCATTACTAAGAGGTTACAATCAGTTCTTAAAGCTTTAAGGTTAATTTACGGTTTAGTTAATATTCCAGTGTCAGTACGCTGGGTTACACATGGATTTACGCGCTAACACACACACTCTTCTAACTGCACTATAAATATTTGATTCATGCATTGACCTTTTTAATCATAGGAACTAGCGATAATTGCAAGCATTCTAAAGTATATGCCAGTGTAATTCCATTGTAATCTTAGAGAGGAAAGTCTTATCTTTTGCAAAGGCAGTAGCAAAAATTCCCAGTGCCTTCCCTAAGTTAGAGTTTGCCTTACTATAAAAAACTATTAGCAACAAGCTAGTAATTGTTTTCTATCTATTAAGTGGGACTGTTTAGTTTAACAGGACACACAATAAGGTGCTTAGCAAAAGCTCCTTCGGTGCTTTTGGTGTATTCCTGGAGCACAGACCCGGAAAGTGTAGGTCAGATAACACATTGTGTGAATGAGCTTTTAGTCTGGGAACAGGACAGACATTTTCTGCTTCTTTAATGTGACATTTGGAACAAGCTTTAAAGGGATATTGAAATAGAAAATGGGAGTTCATTGTGTAGGTGAGAAAAAGCAGAGAATTACAGATGTGGTGAATGATAAAGGAGATTGTGGTGTAGGTAGAAGCCAGGCAATGTATGTGACTGACTACTTCTGTTTTTCCGTTTCTTACCTACCTACTGAGAAGCTGGGCCCTATCTCAATATAGACCATCTTTTCTCTCCTTCAAAGTTATGTAAAAAGTTTTTATGCCATGGAAGTTATTGTAGCTATACACTTAATGTGCTTTTAACTTCAGGTGATACTATTTGCAGATAGAAGAAGGAATTACAAGTTACAAATAATGAGCAAACATCCCATGAGCAATTCTAGTATCCCTATTACAATGAATAATTTGAGCAATTGGACTGTTTGCAGAAACATTATTTTTTTAAGTAGGTATTAGAAAATGTCCATGGAAAATGAGTCAGAAGAGTCATTATCTTTGCCGCAGACCCCCCTTACAGAATTCGTTTCAGCTTTCTGAGAGCAAAAAAAGGCCATGTGACTTAGTCATCCTACAAAAATTACTGGAGAAACTAGATTTTAAATACTGATATCACACACTGAACCGTTAGTGAGCAATCTATAAAAAAAAATAGGTCTGGGTATGCTTGCAGACAGTGTAATTCAACCCACACTTATTCTCTCCATCTCTTTTATTCTTTTATTGCATTATATTAAACTGAATGGATAATTTAAGCAATTAAAAAGCAAAATAATTTTCCTGGCCTAAGAAATTACATTGGTTTCATTAGGCTTGTTAAGTTTTATGTCAAAATTCAGTTTTTTAGTATTAGTGCAATATAGAAATGGTTACATGGATTAGAAGGGCTAACATAAAACCTGCAAAAGATTAAAATATTTACTACTTGACAAAGGCATACATAATCGAGCTGGCACCTCCTTACTACAAATGCATGCTTGAAAGTTTAGGTTTGGAAAGGTTTTAAAGGATTACTTTTATTAAAATGCCTCAGGTTGCTAGAAATAGACCTCATGGTAGACAAACAGTAAACAAGGTCACATACTTCCTACCTGTTGAATAGGGAAAAGTGTGCCAGATTTCTTTGCCAAAAATCCCCTTTTGTGCCTTTGTTCTAAATAAACCCAAGGCAGCTCATTGCCAGAGCCTCTCTGCTTCCTGCACCCCCTCCCACTCCAGGCTTAAGATTCCATTTCTAGAAGCAACAGATAATTGGGGATCTTTTGAAATCAAGTATTGAGTTTTCTATTTTTAGCCACGCTAATAAGGATGAACTGAAATTCTTTCCAGAATTTCACCTCTTCAGCTTAGGAACGAGTAATCAAAATTTGTAATAACGCCTTGGTTTGTGTTTTATGTTAATGGCTGAAGTGCCTCAACAGCCTTGGGAAAGGAACAGCTTGCTAGTCTAATTGAAGCTGGCAATATTTCCACGTCTTATTTCAGCTGGTAGGTACTGTAGCAACCAAGGTCATGTAAGAAAATTTCAGCATATGGTAACAGCTGTGCCTGTGATTGCAATATTTTCTGCAGATGGTTTATTCATCATTAGATAACAGTCATGATTATTGAGGGACTAATTGGATTTTCAAACAGCTAATCTTAGAGGATGGAAGAATTACAATAGAAAAGTTTGGTGTAGCTTAGGGAGTTTCTTTATTCAGCTCCTTGCCGACTCTCAAGTTTTTCTTTAATGTAAGAAGATATTTCCTTTCTTTATTTGCTTACTGCCAAACGGTTTCATCACCTGCTAGAGAAGCAGTCTCCCTCAGATCTTTTAAATACTAATGTCATCTTTATGTTACCTATGGTACCACCACCAAAAATCTGAATTTTGTTTATGCCATTTAAATGCCTGGTATGCTCTACAGTTCAGCATGTCAGAGTCTTTACTTAGGACAGCCTTGCACATGTTTCCACAAGGTCAAGGAGATCAGATTAGAAAGTTAATGAATCACAGTGAATAGAGAACCAAGCATTGTTCTTCTAATCATCAACAAGACACTTTTTCCAAATCACAGCCCTGAACATACTTCTGCCAAAAAAACCTAGAAAAAATCCAAAGAGTTATGAGACTGATGCAGATTGTGAGGAACCCAGAGTTATCAGAGGTGGGGGTTATGGTATGAGAAGTCAGAGGTAATTGGCATGAATGAGTGTTTTAAGATCAAACAGAATTATTCTTCGGATTATGTGACCAAAATTCCTTCCTGGAAGATGGCAAACCGAAATAGGTATCTTAAAACACTTTTATGTTTTATCAAGTCAGGGCCATATGACTCACATATTGATTTAGAAGGAATACTTGAAGACTGAAGTACTACACAGGAGCATAGGTAACAGAATCCATTCCTTAGAAGATATATCTCGGACTCTAATACCAGCATTTTGTCTAATAACAGCAACAGTAGAAGGATCAGGCTGTTAAGGGTTTTCATAAAGATTTAGACTACTCGGTGACATCTTGTGTTTAACAATCCATCAGTATTTAAAGATACAGTCTTGAAGACTTTTAGCCCATGATAGTTCCTGGATGTGGGCTATTAGCTATAAAACTCATGTACAACTCTTCAGCAATTAAAAAAAAAAAAGTACCATTTAGTCTTGCTGGATTTCTACATTAAAATCTGCTCTTTTAATTCCTTTCTCTAGAAATATGTATTCTTTTGTTTCAGCTCAACCACAAAAAAGGCTAGACTAAAAGAATACTGATGTCTTACATAATAGAATTTTTTTTTCTCTATCTGATCTTTATTCTTTCTAGGCTGATTTTGCAAGTTATTTAAGGACACCTTAAAGTTACAGTGCTCTAGGAGATTGACACAGTGGCCACAGCTCCACTGTTACGCTGGAGATCTGATAACAGCATTTATTATTAACAAATAAAAGGCATGGCTACTGCAACTCTTTTGAATATGTTATGATCAGCATATTATGTCTCATTCAATCACATGCATAAAGTTTTACTCTGGCAATATTACTGAATGATGACTGTGCTCTGGTCAGTTTAAAGACATGGTAGGCTGAGATCCACAGTGGGAAGAAAAGGTGATATTCCATCCTCCAATCCCCTTCTAATGACAGTAAAACTTTGCTGGGTTTTAATCTTATTGAGTCTCTCTCCTCAGATATGGAAAAGAATGGGAGATAATCATACTAAGAACTGTCTGAGAGGAGAGACAGAAGAAATTGGCAGTAGCTGGCAGGTAAAAAATTTGAAATCTGTACCTGAAGAGCAAATAAAGAACAAGGAGGGCTGGGGACTTATATATTACCAAACAATACATTTAGGCTGGAATAAAAACCTTATTCCCTCGTGGGAGTCCCTCATCACAGCCTGACTAATGTCGACTCTCCTCAAACACAGGGAGAGTGGGTACCCCAGGGGGATGAATTGGTGGAGGTGTTGCAGTTCTTAGCCTAAACTGCAGTTGTAGGAAGCCAGGTCTGAACATAGAGATATCACTACACAGGGTTCTTCTTTCAAACCTACTTCTATAGATTTTATGAATTAACGTCACTTGACATTTGATACATATTTTTAGGAATAATACATAAGGATACAAAAGGAAATTATTAGAACACGGGATAAAATTAAGAACTGGGAGTTGTACTCCACAGTTACTTTAAGCAGATTAATGAAACCCTGTTTCTTAATTTACTGATCTTGTACAATGAGGATAATCTTTATCCACAGGGTTTTGTGAATGGAATTTGTGAAGTGCTTTGAGGGCTTCTCCATGAAAGTCCTATAATCTGGAATTGCAAAGCTTTATTAAAATGTTTTAGCGTGTCTAAGAAGCAGGTAAAGCGAACATAAAAGCTGCAAAGTTATGATTTAAAACGTTTATGTAGACTCATTAGTACTCTGAAGCAGTAGTTATAACGCAGTAGTGTACATGGATGTCTGTAAGACTCCATGAAGTCATAACCAGCCCTAGCATTTTACCACACTGGACTTTCTGCTTTTTTTTAAATATGTACTTAGAAATTTAATGTGTAATTAGAAATTTTATTAAAATACAATGCACTCAGCGGTGTACGCTGAGTATCTTTTCTGTTTAATGTGGCATTTCCATTATTCTTCTACCACAGATGCATTACATTGCCAGATTGCGGGAGGCAACCCTTCCCCTCTACTCAGCAGTGATGTGGCCACACCTGGAGTGCTGTGTCTGGTTCTGGGCTCCTCAGTGCAAGAGAGACCTGGACACACTGGAAAGAGTTCAAGAAAGGCCCACAAAGATGATTAAAGGTTTAGAGCATCTCTGCTAGGAAGAAAGGCTGAGAGAGATGGGAGGGACTGTTCAGCCTGGAGAAGAGGAAGTTTGAGGGGGATCTTATCAATCTCTATCAATGCTTGAAGGATGGTATAAAGGAGACACTGCCAGGCTCTTTTCAGTGGTGCCCAGTGACAAGATAAGAAAGAGAAAACACTTTTTTACTGTGAGAATGGCTGAGCACTAGTACAGTTTGTTCAGGGAAGTTGTGGATTCTCTCATCTTGGAGGTGTTAACAATCTGTCTGGACATGGTTTAAGGGAGGTCCTGCTTGAGCAGGGGGGTTGGACTAGATGAACTCCAGAGGGTCCTTCTAGCCTCATCCATTCTGTGATCTCTGATCTGTGATTTTAACACAGATTTTCTGGCATGAACAAGAATTTGTCAACAAGTTTTTGAAGAGCTCTAGAGATGGTGTATGAAGTTCTAAATGTTTGTTTTTGTTGGATATACTCAATAGTGTAGCTAAAAACTCCTTCAAACCAGTAAACCCTCAAGCTAAGAACTTGCTTAAACTGAAAATGGGAGAAGGAAGGAAAGCAACTTTACAAACAATGAATTCTCTTCATGTTAATGAGAGAAACACAGGTTTATCAAAGCTCAGCTGAGTATTTTGGTGATCTCCCTCAATAGCCTCTTCTACGGCTATTAAACCAAATTTTAAATGAGCAAGGAATAGAAATCCCTCATAATACTCATTCTAAAATTAGAAACAAGGCTTAAGAACATGTTTCCACACAGCTAGAGTATTTCATTATAGCAATCACAAAACATTTGAAGAGAGACTGATTTAGGCCAGTGTTAAAATGATGGAGGGGGAGTGCAGAGTTTAGGAAACACTTATTCCTTTTTCCTGCTGCTAAAATTAGAAAATCTTGCCATATTTTCAGGCCACAGACCAATTCGTGTCTTTGATAGGTGTCCAAATGCATGAAGTTTTACTGATATAAAAGCAGTAAGAGTGAGAGAAGGATCCAGCCTTAAAAGGAGAGATGGATCAAAGATACACTATTGAAATAATTATCAAAACTTCCTAGAGCAAGTTGAAAAAACAAGAGACAGGTAAAACAATTTTCATTCAAAGTGATCTGGAATTTCAGTAAGACAGATGATTCTGTGAGAGTAGGTGAAGTTGCCTGAAGAGGAATTTTTGAAGCTGTTTCAAAATACTGATAATTAAACATTTCTTTTACCCAAAATAATCTGCTTTTCACTCCTATCCTGGTTCCCTTCAATCTGCTCCACAATATTTAATTCCAGTAAAGTGCTATATTTCATTTTCCTCTTGGCCAATTCTCCCATAAGAGCTGCAGCCCTGTTTACTTTTTTGCTGTATTAATTAAAAGTGCTTTCCTACAATACCATTATCTCTGCTGAAGTGCAGTTTGGCCCTACTTTCCAGGCTTCTCCTCATTCTTTTTTTCAGATTAGGTTTTTTTTTTTTCCTGTTGGAAATATCCAGGTTACTTCTGAACCTTGTGGCACAACATGGGAGTCACATGGCTGGTACATGGCTGGAGACCTGTCCTGGGCAATCTGAGTTCTGTGTACCAGACCTTCAAGCCATCAAAGTAATTTTCAAGACACAGTTGGCTGTTTAAATGAATCTAAATTTTCTTCATCTTGTCTTTTCCAAAAAATCTGAAACAACTTCCCATGGAGCAGGACTTCCTACTCTTACTCAGTTCTAATTTGGATCACGTGTGCCTGGAAAAATAAATGAAAACAAGATAGGTTTGGGGGTGAGTTTTTGCTGTTTCAGTTCTTGTGCATGCACAGCTAGCACAGGAGTGTAGTGCTGGTAGATGGGAATGTGATGAAACAGCCTCTTGGTCAGCCCAAGCTGACAAATGAGATGGTCTGTGTTTACTGAGCTGCCGGACACCACAGGTCTATGGCAATGCTCAGCTTTTTTTTGTATTCCTGGTGCTGTGTGTCTCAGTCTGCATCCCCAAATGGGTCTATGTAATAGAAAGTCTCAGTTGTAGTGTAGGAGCTGTGAGCTTATCCACTCACCTTTGCTGCAGCTATTCCCTTTGAATGAAAAGTTTTTTGAGATGACGAGTAGTAGTGCAAGTAGCAGGTACACCCAGGACAACAAGGAAGAGTCTGCACCGGTTCTGTATTTCCTGTGGTATCTCAACAGGAGGGGGTAAGAATCTCCCACAGACCACCCCAAATCATCAAACCAATATGAACTGTACTTACCATACCAAGAGCCAGGCATCAAAGCTCAAGGGCTTACATATTCTATTAAGTGTTTTAATATTAGAGCAGGGAGACCAGAAAAACTGCAACCTTTTGGTTCCCCGAGGTCTCTTAAAGAAGGCCACGAGGGACAAAACACTGTATTTTTTCTGTTCTTCTCTACAATATTAAACCACTTAATAGAATATGTAAGCTCTTGAGCTTTGATGCTTGGTTCTTGGCATGCCAGAGGCTTTGTTACATGTTTCTACAGTAATTGAAAGAAATATCCATCTGTAGCAATTTCATTTTTTAGCAAGCTGAACAGATTCTTGGGAGGTAGGAACTGCAAACATATGAAACGGAATAAAATAGTTTCTATTGAGCTCAATTCTTTTAGCTCTGCTTTTGAGGAAACACAGTCACAGAGGAGTGTTGTAGAGGAGCCCTGGAATCAGAGCTGACATATTTGCAGTCTTGGTTCAAATAATGCTGCATGCAGCCAACCCTGGGGATGCTTACAAACCTGCCACACCACGTTAGCAGACAGGGCTGGGGTTATGCCACCAGGCTCCGGGTGCAAGACAGCAGCTCCAATTATCCAGCTCAGACTCGTTTCCTGAGTCACAACAACTGATAACCAAATCTTATCCACCTTATGGTTCATCTTCCCACTTTCTTATCCTTCACTCTGCTATGGTTTGTTGATATGATTTTGGGACAGTGATTTGTCTCCTGCCCTGTTTGCTTACATTGTGTCGTAATGGGACCCTGATCTTGGTCCAGAAATACAGATTATACTATGTTACAACTAAACAGCAATAGTCACAGAACAGATATTCAAAAAGCAGTTTAAAAATGGAAAAACGGAATATACTGTAATCAGAGGTGACCTGGTGTCTTGGAAGAGTAGATAAAAGCAAAATGGAACCAAGAAAGAACTAAAGAGAAATTTGTAAAGCCAGAACCTTGTAGACATTTGGCAAGGTGCTGAACAGGGAAAATTTCTTTGAATAGCAGAGCATCAAGTTTCCACAGTGAGGTTTGTTATGGCCTTTGAGAGCTCAGAATTTTTACAGCTTCAGCAGATGGACTTCACCCAGGTAATATGTTATTTTTTTGGAACCTAAGATGTGTGGTTAGCAGCACCCCCACCAACATCTTTCATTTCTGAAGTTGGCACTGTTCTAGGGATTGGCAACCAGTTGCCTACGATGCATGCTCACAGCACTGTGATATGCAGAAAATCTCACCACTCTGGAGCGCTCCATGAATACTACCAATCTAAAGGTACAAAACTCCCCAAAAGTAAGGTTTGTGCACCATCTTACCTTTCTGCCAAAAAGCAGCTGGGATTTGTTTGCTACTGTTTGCCCTATGCTATTCTCATCTGAAATGTGTAGCTTCAGAGAAGAATTACATTGAGATTTCTTTTTTCTGCCAGGTGTTAGAGTGAGCTCAGTTGTGCATTGAGCTGGGCTCTCCAGGTAGCTGAGCACCTCAGGGCAAAGAGAGGTTCTGTAAGGCCAGTCTGGGAAATACAATAGATTTTAATTTACATTATGAACATCATAAACCTTTGACTTTATGGCAGCCTCTGCAGAGCAAAGCCAGAGCACCTTTTCTAGGCAGGAATGATCTCAGCAATGAAATGTCAATTCAGAGCATGTTGTTCTGCACAACTCCTCACACTGTTTTATTTTTTATTGATATAGGGATAAAATAGAATCATAGAATGGGTTGGGTTGGAATGGCCCCTAAAGATCATTATGTTCCAACCCCTCTGCCATGGGCACAGACACCTTCCACAAGAACAGATTGCTCAAAGTCCCATTCAATCTGGCCATGAACACTTCCAGAGATGGAGCATCCACAACTCCTCCAGGCAAACTGTTCCAGTGCCTCAGCACCCTCAAGAAAGTGCTGGAACATTCTATGGAGCTAACATCCAGCCTGCAGTAGTCAGTGTCACCAGAGAAATCATTGCAGAGCAGGACGATGCCCACAACAACCACAGCTTTATGACAAGGGTGTCTAGACTTTCTTTCCCTATAGTCTGCACCCCCATAATGACAAAACAAACAAATAAAAGAGAAAAACATAATCTTTAATGTGCAAAACCTAGGTTTATAATGTCCCATTATTCCCACATAGAGAAATCTTGTTGCAGAACAGACTAAATGCATTTACAAACCAAACTGCCTTTGCTCACCATCTCCATTGAGGAACAACCCTTTCTCCAGGCTGTTTCCATCCACTCCAAATCTAAAGCTCCCACTCCAGTGATTGCGTCTTTCCCTCCTCATGAAGGTCTGGCTGCTGTCTCTCACTGCTTTCTCAGCAGTCTGTTTGTAGGGCAAGTTCCTGGCTACTTGCTGCAGCTATTCCTGTCTGCTGCCTTGCCTTGCTCTCTTGTCCCCTCCAGGCACAACCTCTCCACTTTCACCTGAAGGTCCTTCCTGACCCAGTGCCTCTCCTCACAGGACACAACCCAAGTGGAAAACAAGCAAATTAATTATTTCACAGGTGGCTCATAGCAAAGTGTCAGTGCTGACTAAAAAAGATTTGAGAATAGCTGTAAGTGTTCTGGCAAAAACGAAAAAAAAAGAATGTAATCTTTGATAAAATGATGGAGGTCAGCAAACTGCAGCTAAAAATGGAGATAGCAATGAGATAAACACCAGCTGTTTTTTAAATCCTTCTGAAGCAGTGTACGGGGTGAATTTCAGGTGTTTAAGAGGCATGTGCAATGTTCTTGGAAAACACACTGCCATAAAGGAATATTAGAGGAAGAAGGAATATATGGTTGTTGCCGACCAGGATAAATTATTATTAATGTTTGCAATGGATGCCCAAATAGCAGGCACCAGAACAGTGCAATGGTTTGGCCTTAAAAAGCCTCTAGACACCAAACTTTTTCACATAGCAAGATGTAAAAGGTCCAGTTTCTGTGTTTTGCATTAGTAGGGGGGAAGTGAATAGAGAAAGCTGACAGCTGCCAGATGGCACAAATAGCTCCACATTACCAAGTACATTTCTTGTCTAAGTTTATGACAGAAGACTTGCAGTTTTGCAAGAGCTCAGCCTTCAGAAAGTACACCTAAAATTTCTTATTGTATGAATCAGGGTGACTGTACAAGGTTTTCAGCTTCCTTTGGAATACTCTTTATCTCTGGAGTTTCTGGCCATCAGCTTCAGTCCCTTGCTTCAGCGAATTCTGAACGCCACATTACTACCCTTCAGTCCCCTCTCACAGCTCCTGCAATCCTCACAGCATCTCTTCAGAAGGTGTTGGAGCTACTTAGGGCTTACCTTGCTGGCTGTTTCTCCACCAATCCTTTACTGACGTGTGTGAATTCCTGAAATCACTTAGGGCAGGCCCGGAAAGAAAAATGTTGAGCTTCAGATCCTGTAAAATGGATAGGGTCACAGGAAAAGACATATGATGTTGTTTTTTAATCTTTCTGTGAGTTCATGGGATTTCTAACTTCATACAGATTCCAGAGACAAATAGAAATATTTAAACTGGGACCTTTGCATGGTACGCTGAGCTATTCTCAAGTAAAGGATGAGAGAGTAAAGGCTGAAGACTTCTGTGACCAGCTATGAGTGAAGATCCACAAAGGTGACAGGGGAATGTAGTTTATCCGCATGCATCCTCCTTTCTGGGGGTTTCTGCATGTAATTCTGCTTGTCTGATGGGCTAGAGGACAAAATATTATTGCTGTAAATCATGTTTCCTTTTCTGTAAAACAGGACAGAAGACCCTGCATGCTGGTTGGTAGTAAGACCGAATAAGATGGAATCAGAAAACTTCCCTTCATATATAAAATCAATAACTGTACTCTTTAGATAAAGTCTATAGAGTCTGGACATTTGTGCAAGACCCCCTTTTGCTCTGGCTAAGTTTGTCCCGCTTGTTTTCCAGGTATGCACAAATATGAAAAGAGGCTTAGTTCTGAGTTGAAGTTTCAACAACACAAACAGGGAAATCTGTTCTGTGTCATCAGTATTAGGCACTGAATTTTTATGTCTGCAGTAATTGCCAAAAGAGTTCTCACCCCAGCTTTGTTGTGATTCTGATGTTCTCTAAATGTCAGTGAAATCAGATAACCGCCCCTTCGCTAAATAATGTCTGTCCTCTCCCTCTGTCCAGGGGATGAACATATTGCCAGGGACTTTTAAATAGAAGGAAAGATGGGGAGTGCTGAAACAGCCACATGTACTTCAAATTCTTCTTATAAGAGTGGTCGTCATTAGCACAGATTATTTTTGTTCATTGCATATGTACATTTTCTAAATAAAATTCCCCGTACTATTGTCCCTTTCTCAAAAAAACATCAGGCACTGAACCCCAAAGTTATAGCGGAAGAAAATTTTTATCTCTTTAGATGGCAAAATAAATCATTCTGTGGGAACACAGCCAACCTGAGACTTAACTGCAAACGAAAAAAGTTACACAACTATCACTTTATTTGGATCAATGACACCTGTTTTTTCGGTAGAGTCAGTGCAACTGTTACTTGTGCAGATGTATACACAGATGATGCTGTTATTTATAGAAGGGTTCATAGCCCATTAGAAACCATTTTGTAAAAAAGTCGACTTTAAAACCTCTGAAGATGCTTTTAGGGAGCTTCCAGATGCTTGGATAGTCAGCCAAATCTCTGGTACACAAGAACAGAATGGAAATCTAAAAAAATCAGGTTGTGTTTTTAATTTTCTCCTGCAATATCTCTTGCACTTGGCACCAAAAGAAAACACAATAATTCAAGAGAACCAAAATCTGTCTGAGATCAAAGGAAAGTTTCAGTTCAGTTCGTGGATGTCCAAACTGGCATCCTGTCCCTGCAGGTGATAAATGCAACTGATGTCTCTCATAATCTTTTCTATAAATAGCACCAGCACAAAGGTTTGCAAGACAGGGTCTAAAGTGAATGAGGGTAGTTGATATTCTGCTCTCATCTGAATGAACGCGTTATCATTACTGACCTTTCTTTCTTGTTAGCATTGTTAAAAACTTTACCTACTAATAAAATAAATTTATTTTTTTGTGTAACTTTATAGATTTATTCTAGAAGAAAGAAAACACTATCTGGGCTTGACCCTATATAAGGAACTGAAATTAATGAGTGGCCAAAAGATGGGGGCAGAACTGAGTTCTGACTGTACAGTGTTCATGTGCATATTCAGACATGCAGAAGTACTTCTGCTGTATTTTCATCCATTTACTATTCAGTACCATGACATGTTTTCATATAGATACTGTACCTTAGATCACCTCCTCTTTTGTTCCCTCAAAGACCTTCTACAGAGTTGTTAAGCAATGGAGGGTGCTTTTTCTTCAGGAGTGTTCTGTTCCATCAACATTTGCTGCTTCAACACAGTGAGAAATACACTTTACTCCCAGCTTGCACAATTTAAGTCTTATCACGTAGGTAAAGGCAGTCTACTGGCAGTCAAAACAGGCATGTCTTACTTTGCATTTTTCATGATACCAGTACCTGTGAACAGAAACTTCACAGATTTTCAGATTTAACTACTACTGGCTTAGTTTACTTTAAATGATAAATTGTGGGAAAAGAGAAAAGGATGACTGAATGTGAACATGAGAAAGAACTGAGTTTTTTCACTGGCCTTTTGCTGGTTGTCCCTTAGGTTCAGTAGGGCGGTTTTAAGTAGGAGGTTTTCAAGGAAGTCAAATGACTCTGGAGTCTTCAGTCAGCCAATCTGGGTAACCCATGATACCTGGAGGAGTGGAGCAGTGCTGGTGCTGACTGCACAGGCTGTGGCAGCAGAAATAGCACAGCTCCATCAAAGCACTGCTGTCCTGACCTAAAAACCCAGCTAAGGAATGAGTTCACAGCCACAAGGGCAGTGCTGAGCGGACACAGTTACCCTGCTCTCCTCGTTCATGCTCTCCTGAGCATGCAGCTTAACACTCAGCCCCCACTACACAGTGCTTTTATTATTTTATTTTATTTTATTTTATTTTATTTTATTTTATTTTATTTTATTTTATTTTATTTTATTTTATTTTATTTTATTTTTTAATTTCTTTACTCTAAGTCTCCAGAGCTTCAGTGCTACGTAGGATTTAACACATCCAGCAAGGCACTAGAACAAAGGGCCATGCCCAGAAAAGTAATGAACATATGCTGTCATAACATGACAGTTAAAGTCACCTCCCTGCCCCTGTGAAACCTTCTGTTTCTTCAGCCTCCTCAGCACATATGTTTTACCAGCTCAAACTCACTCCTGCGCTGGTAAATACAAATCATCAACTACCCTTTGATTATTTCATGCTATCAGAGTCTATGTCTCTACTGAAAAACATAGCATCATTTCACTTGGTTTAGTAAGCTTAAAGAGGGTTTACTCAGCTGCAAGAAATACCCCTGGTTGTTGTGCAGTGTGCTTTACCATCTGACCACAGACACAAAACTAGTACACAGAAGAGAAAAACAGGAATTAAACTCCTGAAATTTAAAATCTTCACTCTGGAACAAATGTTTTTCAATAGTTCAAGAACCACTAAGGAGAAGAGCAGTTTTAAGATAGTAGACAGAGTGATCAAGACTGACTTTTTTCCACAGAGGACAGTTAGTAATTGCCTTACAAGTGCTGTGTCGTTCATGGAGCTAACCAAGCCCATGGAAAAGATGTGTCCTAAGGCTGAGGACCTAGAAGGCTAGGGACTTGATGGCAGAAATTACAGCCAGAAGTCAGGGCCCTGCCAAGGCATCATTTCTTTGATTTTGAGGAAAATAAAAATAACTACCTCTCTCTCACAGAACTTCCAAATGAATGAGGTGAAATTCATTAATTGAAGCTTTTATTCTAAAAGTATTTCCATGTTATTAATTAAAGAAGGAACGCAGACCAGAATCCAGAATGAGATTCAAAACCAATGCACACTAAAATATGGTTTATATGTCAATCTTTGCCCAGACTATATGTGTTTCTAATCGGTACGACTTAAAACTATATTATATCCATGTTTTTCATAGGAAGAAAGAGATCAAAACCTAAACCTGTGCTACAATCCAGCCTTTGCTGTGACTTTGATGGCAAATCTTTCTGAAACACTTGTGCCTGAGAAGAGTCTTCAGCCCTCTTCCACCACCATCCAGTCAAGCAACTTAGTTATTCTGGAAAGAACCATAGAATGGTTTGCCGTGGGCAGGGGCACCTCCCACTAGAGCAACCACCAGGTTGCTCAATGTCCCATCCAGACTGGCCTTGAACACTCCCAGGGGTGGGGAATCAACCACTTCTCTGGGCGACCTGTTCCAGAGTCTCACTACTCTCACAGGGAAGAATTTCTTCCTTATATTTAAACTAAATTTCCTCTTTTTCAGTTTGAACTCATTACTCCTTGTCCTTTCACTACAGTTCCGGATGAAGGATCCCTCTTTGGTTTCTTCTGGGCCCAAAGAGGATCCAAAAGGCAAACATAGCAAGAGTAACCTTTCAGTAATTCTACTTCAAAGAAAAGTTGGTACTTACTTCTTTTCTTTCTTTCTTTATTTTTCTGATAATCAGTTCAGTTCCACTTTTTAGCATGTACAAAAGAGTGTAATTCACAGCTCCTTTTGTGTGTCCTCATGTCAAAATGCCATCTCACAAGTGCAGATTGATTCTGCAGAGTGCACATGTTGAAGAATCCTTGATCATTTGGGTAGAGTGAAAGAGTTGCTGGAGCCCTGCTCCAGCCGAATCTTTTGACCCGGACCAGCAGTGTTGTGCCAAGACAAAACAAGTTTGCCCTATGTGTTATGCGTGGCGCTTTGCTGAAGCACTAAACTTTTATATCCCAGCAACCATAAGATATCCTTGCTGAACTTTGAGAAGAATGTAGCCAGTCAAATGAAAATGCAACCCTGGGGCCCTCTGTGGCTCCATTTTCAGTTCTAATTTCAGAATAGGAGCTTTATCTTGAAATCTTTATTCAGACACATACACACACACACACACAAATTGAATCAAATTGCAAATGTATTTTCTTCCCACTTGCCCTTTTCATGAGCAAGGATCTCAGACAGGCTTTGAATAAACATTATGAAGCTTTTCAGTCTAACAGTCTTACAATCCCCATTTCTGCCACTGGAACTAATTCAGAGTAAGGATCCGAGGTCCATCACACCTCAGGCTCAGGGAACCATATGCTCCTGCAGGAGAACAGGATACTACAGGCAGCTGCGTCCTGTAATCATGTGCAGCTCACAACAAACACAAAGCATTCTGAGTTCACTGAAAATGGAAGACAAAACAACTCCAATTACTTTACTTTTTTATTCGCTCCAGGTTGGGCAGCTTCATGCAGTTTGTAACCAGGGCAATTGAGGCACAACAACTTGTTATCAGTGAAGGAATATATTTCAGCCAGAAGTTCTAAGATGTTGCGAGGGTTGATCTCTGACCTGCAGGAGGTGTACTTCTACTTTTAAAAAGCTTGACATTTACATGGAATAGTTGTTTCCAATAAACCTGGTGTTTTCTCCCCTCATGTTTATTGTTTTAACTATTGCATTAATAACTAGAAATTCATGACAACCCAATAAAACTCATGTCAAAAGGACATCAAGTCTGTATGAGCAGCCCTCAGAATAGTGCTGTTATGTTTCAACATGACTGTCAGATTATTATTTTTAAATAACAAGTAGAAGAGACAATCTCTTCTCATCCTTGGAAACCAAGCTGTTTTTTTGCTGAGACTTAAAACAACATTAGTCTGAGCCAGAGACTAAGCATGGGAAAACAGAATGTCGATGATTTGCATCAGGCATTGCTATTTCAGCCCTAGCCCGGGCTCATAGAAAGAATTGTCAGACAAGTTTCAGCACAGGCAGGATTTACAGTATAAATGCCAACAAGACAACATAAATAGTAGTGAATAACACTTGCTGGATGATTGGACAGAAATACTATGGTGTGTTGGGAATGCATTGTTAGTCATTGTGTTGTTTGTTTCTTTTTTTTTTTTTTTGCAGGGGGTTTGCACTTATTATACTGAATATATATTCTTAATATATACTTACAATATGTTCTGTAAGGGAACCCCAGAGTTCCCCTTTATCCCACAGCTGTGATTATCCTCCCCCAAAGACAAAGACAGATATGCACACAGTAATCACTGCCAGAGCTTTTACAAATACCTGAGCAAGAAGCAGCTATCACCACTCCATTTGTAGTTTCTATGTATGATATGGCAAGTGCACCATCTAGTCACAGCATCGCTCACTGCCACAGCCACGGCCTCCAAAGCACCTTGCAAACATTCAAGCACACACTGTCCATGTTCAAATTGTTCCCTTTTTTTTTTTTTTTT